>OU343162.1:123832963-124247133 GCA_910595825.1 Philhelius pedissequus
AAATTAAAATTAAAATTAAAATTAAAATTAAAATTAAAATTAAAATTAAAATTAAAATTAAAATTAAAATTAAAATTAAAATTAAAATTAAAATTAAAATTAAAATTAAAATTAAAATTAAAATAAAAATTAAAATAAAAATAAAAATAAAAATAAAAATATAAATATAAATATAAATATAAATATAAATATAAATATAAATATAAATATAAATATAAATATAAATATAAATATAAATATAAATATAAATATAAATATAAATATAAATATAAATATAAATATAAATATAAATATAAATATAAATATAAATATAAATATAAATATAAATATAAATATAAATATAAATATAAATATAAATATAAATATAAATATAAATATAAATATAAATATAAATATAAATATAAATATAAATATAAATATAAATATAAATATAAATATAAATATAAATATAAATATAAATATAAATATAAATATAAATATAAATATAAATATAAATATAAATATAAATATAAATATAAATATAAATATAAATATAAATATAAATATAAATATAAATATAAATATAAATATAAATATAAATATAAATATAAATATAAATATAAATATAAATATAAATATAAATATAAATATAAATATAAATATAAATATAAATATAAATATAAATATAAATATAAATATAAATATAAATATAAATAGCAAATAAAGAAAAAGAGTTCTGGGAAGGGATCAAAGAATGGGAAGTTATAGTGTTGATAGAAACTTGGGTAGAGGAAAAGAACTGGGAAAAATGGAAAACAAAACTGCCAAAGGGGTATAAATGGACGAGACAGGGAGCAAAAAAGAAGAATAAGAAGGGAAGAGCGATGGGAGGTATGATGATGGGAATTAGAGAAGAAATGGCAATGGAGGGAGATGAGCATCAGGAACGGGAAGAGGGAATAATGAGCAGGAAAGGGCTAGAGGGTGGAAGAGTGAGGGAGATGGAAGATGAAGAGAATGGAAGGAGGTCAAAAGATAAGAAAGTGAACGCTGAAGGAAAAAAGTTAACGCAGATGATAGGAGAATTAGGGTGGGAAATTTTTAACGGGAATATAGAGGGGGACGAGGAGGGAGAGTTCACGTATACAGGAGGCAGAGGGGAGACAGTTATAGATTATGTATTGGGTGACGAGAGGACGAGAGACGGGATAGAAAGGATGGAAGTAGCAGATAGGGTGGAGTCGGATCATCACCCATTGGTGATCACGATGAAAAAAGGAAGAAGGAGAAAGAGAGAAAAAGGAAAGGAGGTCAAAAGAACAAAATCGGGAAGGTGGTCAGAGGAGATGAAACGGGAATACGAGAGAAGAATGTGAGGATTTAGACTGGAGGAGGGAGGAGAGGAAGCAGTTAAGGAGATAGGGGAGAGGATAAAGAGAGAGATTGATCGAAGTGAGGAGATAGGGGGGAGAGAAAGGAAACGGAAAATGAGAGGATGGTGGAATGATGAGTGCAGAGATAAAAAAGGGGAAGTAAGAAAGGAGTTAAGGAGGTAGAGGAAAAATAGTGGGACGAAAGAAAAATACAGGGAGAAAAAAAGAGAATATCAAGTGATGTGTGAGAAAAAGAAACGGGCCGAGCAGGAAGAGTTGAAAAGCGAAATTACAGAGGCCAATACCGAAAACAAAGTGTGGGAAATAATAAATAGAGAAAGAAAGAAGAGAAAGATAATCGGGGAAGGTATAGAAGAAGAGGAATGGAAAAAATATTTTATGAGCTTATTTGGAGGGGTGGAAGGAAGAGTAAGAATGGGAATGGAGGGAAGAATAAGAGCGGAAGAGGAGACTGATATCAGCAAAGAAGAAATAAGAAAGGTGGTGAGAAAACTCAAAGAAGGAAAAGCAACGGGAATAGATGAAATACCGAATGAGGCGTGGAGATATGGAGGAGAAAAAGGCATAGAGGTAGCTTGGGAAATATGCAGAAAAGTGTGGAGAGGAGACGGATGGCCAGAGGGGTGGAAAGAGGGGGTGATTGCACCAATAATAAAGAAAGGGGCGGGAACAAAGGTAGAGGAATACAGAGGAGTAACACTCATGCCATCGTTATATAAAATATACACTGCGGTTTTAGCGAAGAGGCTAGAGGAAGAAGCGGAGGAAAAAGGGATGATACCACCGAATCAAACGGGGTTCAGAAGAGGAGTAGGGACGATAGACAATATATATGTGTTGAACTATGTGGTGAACAGAGAGGTTGCAGAGGAGAAAGGCAAGCTAGTGGCACTATTTATAGATTTAAAAGCGGCGTTTGACTCAGTGGATAGAAAAATTATGATAGATGCATTGGTGGAACGAGGAGTAAGAGAAGGGCTTAGGGAGAGAGTTAGGGAGGTTTACGAAGAAACGAAGAGCAGAGTGAAAGCGGGAGTAGCGATGGGGGGAACATTTTGGACGGGAAAAGGAGTAAGACAAGGCTGCCCGATGAGTCCAATACTGTTTAACTTATTGACGGCAGATATGGAAGACGAACTGGCCGAGGGGAGATTGGGAGGGGTAAAAGTGAGAGGAAAAAGAATTTGCTCGCTGGCATACGCAGATGATGTGGTAGTATTGGCGAAAAACGAAGAAGAGATGCAATTTATGATAAGGATACTGGAAAAATATTTCGAGAAGAAAAAACTAGAGGTAAACGTTGGAAAGACGAAAGTGATGAGGTTTAGAAAAGGAGGAGGGAGGAATAAAACAGTAGATTGGAGATGGAGGGGAAAGCAAATAGAGGAAGTAAGGGAGTTTAAATACCTGGGCTATGTGTTCAAAAAGAATGGAGGGCAGGAGGCACATATAAAGGACAGAGCAAAAAAGGCAGCAGCGGTCATGAAGGAAGCATGGGGGATTGGAAGGAGAAAATTCGAGAGGGTATGGGAGAGGAAGATGTGGCTTTTTGACACCCTGGTATGGACGGTGATGGGGTATGGAGTGGAAATATGGGGATGGGAGGAGAGAAAAGAAATTGAAACAACGCAAGAGAGGTACCTCAAATGGACACTAGGTGTAGAATGGCAAACTCCAGGATACATGGTGAGAGAAGAAACAAAAAGAGACAAGATAAGGATAAGAGCAGGGAGAAGGGCATGGAAATATGAAGAGAAGTTAACAGATGGAAAGGGAAGTGAAATAGCGAGGGAATGTCTACAGGAGATGAAAGAGAGAGGGAGAGATGGACAAGTGAGATTATCAAGATGGGAACAGGGTAGGCAAGAAATGAGGGGAAGGGAGGGAAGAGATGATAGTGCGACTGGATACGAGGGAGTGGAAAGAGAAGACAGAATAGAACAGGAGAAGGAAAGGCGGGAACAAATAAAGGAATCTAGATATAACAGATGGTATAGAGAAATAATGACGGAGGGGATACCGCATTATCTGGTAGCAGGATGGAAGACAGAAAGAACGAGGCGAATAGCAAGAGTTAGACTAGGGAATGAGGTGAGAGAAAGATGGTATTGGAAACGAGAAGAGGAGAGAATGTGCAGACTGTGCGAGGGTGAACCAGAGACGTGGGAACATGTAATAGAAAGATGCAGAGCAGGAGGAAATGAAGGAAAATCCATAGGGGAAAAGTTGACGGAAATAATGGACGAAAAAGGGAGGGGAGAAGAATGGATAAAAGAGCTAGAGGAAGTGAGAAAAGACAAGACGAGAGAAAGTAGAAGGGATGAGGTAGACTGAAGTCAGGAACGGAATCCTGTAACCCTTAGGGGAATCAGAAATAATATTAACTATAAATATAAATATAAATATAAATATAAATATAAATATAAATATAAATATAAATATAAATATAAATATAAATATAAATATAAATATAAATATAAATATAAATATAAATATAAATTTAATCTTTTACAGACAAATATTGGCAGAAACAAACTGAATCACACATTTTGTTCTCCTCTTAGTAGTGGATTCTCGGGTCCGTTTCATATTAGAATTGACTTACCCATGGCTTTCTCAGTGTCTTCACGAATGCCCTGCGTTTTAGATTACGTACTTTCTATTAAGTCGAATGCAGTACGCGTGGATGAAATAAATCCTGTTTTTCTAAAAGCCATATTGCCCTTTGTGATACTTTTTTGTTAAGCCAATTTTTTTATTTTATTACAATTTCCTTTTACCTTTTTTTTCAATAGTATGTGAGCGCATAGTACAAAATCAACTCAATGAACATATAACAAATAACCACTACTTAGTAAATATTAAATCCGAACTCGACCAAACCACAGTTGTACAACTGATCTTCCGAATGTCATTGAAGAAATAAGGACTGAACTTGGCGATGATTGCGTTTCATTTTTCGTCGAAAGCATTCGATAAGGTTAATCATTCACTGCCCTTAAATAGGCTGCTTCGTACTTTAAACGTTCATCCAAAAGCGGTAAAGTTGATTTCCTTTTACCTAAGTAACAGAAAGCAAGATGTATGCCTGCAAAACCGGTTCTCTGAATTTCTGTCAATATCAAAAAGTGTTCCTCAGGGATTGATTCTAGGTTCACTTTTGTTTTCACTGTATATTAACAAAATATCCTCAATAATATTGAAGCATCCAAGCATTTCTATGTTGAGGAAATGGTGACCTTGAACTAATACTCGATTGGGGCACTAGCAATAGTCTGACTCTGAACCCAAACAAGTGTATATATATAATTATTTCAAAAAAGTTATTGGGTACTATATATTTTCCATCGATTATGCTAAGCAGTTTCCACTTAGAATTTGTAAAAATTTCAAAAAGTTAGACAAGGTGCGTAACAGAAATCTGACATGGAATAAATACATCAATACAATAGTAGGGGATAGCCGTCAAGCAATTTACCATAATAAATTTAAGAATCGTTCTTGCAAACACTTTTTCCATCTCGGTTCTTATATATGGATGTGAAATATATTACAATTGCGATTATACTAGTAAGGAAAAATTCAAAGTAGTATTTAACTGTAAAATACCAACATATCTTTTCTAAAAATTCAATTTCCAGCATCAGCCAGATCAACTTCATTAATACTCCATCGGTTCTCTTCTCTTACATCTAAGAGACAGTTTTTTAAGCTGGAATCCGTCTCCGGAATTCACTCCCATTCTATCTGCAAAAGCTAAGAAACATGCAAAATGAAACAATACCAGAGTAGATTGAAACATTTTTTCCTTAGATAAAGAAATCACTTACTTTTTCTTTTTCCTTATACAGATCTTCATTTAATATAACTTTAACCTGTTAATTTCAACTTTTTCTCTTTCTCTTTTTTTAGACTCTTACATAATTGTTATTACCCGTAAATGTATAAAATGAAGCACTGTAATTTTAGTCTCACTATTATTTATCTAATCTTGAACAATATAAAATCATAAAGTATATCACTAGCTTATATACCTAGTGTTAAACTTAACTAAACCAAAAAGTTACCAGTTAATTAACAATTGCACCCCTAAGATCAATTATCTATTAGTGGTCTTATTTATCTAGAACTAAAATAATTTTTAACATAATTTGGTACCTAACCGCACATAGAAATTCACCAGGGTTAATAATAATCCGTACGATCAGATTAACCAAAGAAAATCATATGAATCCAGTCACTGACAAAACCTGACTTTCCGAAATTTACTAATGGAAAAGTTATAATAATTTAAATATCACACTTCATCCTTAAAAGCTAGAGTCTGCTTAAGACCATACTTGTTTTTCTATACAAACAAAAAATAGCCTCATTATTACCATTAAATATATTTTTGCCGCGAGAAATCCTTCAATCTGAATAACTCAAGATATCCGATAAAATGAATTTCACCCTCCTATCGGTGAAATCCAAGTTTTAAGCACACGTCCTTGAACAGTTCAGGGCTTCAAATTCAAATATTCATCTACACACATAATTTTGTGAGAAGCCTTATAAAATTTAGTCAACCGTGCAGTCCAAAATCCCTAAACATGTTTTGATGCCGAAACTCATCTTGTCTTATATCTACATACCTACCCAATCTGAGAACAAGGAATTTTACAATGGTTCCAATTTTGTGTATTAACACAATAAAATTCAGAGCAGATGGATGTTCTAGATCTAGATAATAGGAAAGTAACGTACTCAATTCCAAAGCTATTCTGTAACAATTGCTGTAACATCCGCTTTTAAATTAACTAAAAATTTATTCACAATGATGATTATTCCAGTTTTTCTTTTTTTTAAATATCATTGTTCCCAATTCTATTGATATTAAAAAGTCCAGCTGAAATATATTTCAGAATAAATGACAACAAGTTGACCATGGACTATCAACCATTGGACAGCTTTTCTGAACTCTTGGCCTAGGACTCATTGCTTTACATACCGGTTTAACGGTAGCATATTTGCATGTGAAGTTTGAAGCCAATTGTTCATTGTTGTCTATATAAGCCTGAGAACACCGCATAAATTGAAGCAAAAATCCGTAAAACCGAAACTGGACCACCCCATTGGACAACCTCAAATGTCAAATCCCATAAACATTTTGCCTACGAAATTATCTCGAAAAAAAATCCTTTCAATGCTTGTAATCGTACACCGTTATGGTGACGGCTCACCCCACCAAGTCAGGGTTCTAGGGTAGTCAAAGAGTTTATATGTACCCACAAATACTTTATTGTATGTGTAACAGACTGCAGGGTCGGCCTTGACAGTGTATGTAGACTTGCATAAGTCTAAAATAAATCTAAAAATCTATACTACTTTACATAAGAAACGACATGGCCAGTTTTATTATTTGTAAGACTACATAAGTATTCGGAATACCTATATAGGTACATTATGTACCAGGTTTTCATTGTTCAAGACTCGCAGATGCAAAGATCGACAAATGCTTTCTGAGTTAACTATTGCTTGTACTTACACAGCCATGATTTGGATTTGTCCCAAAAAGGCTTTTAACTACAAAATTCAGTAGTCGTAAAGGGAAATTCGTATTTTATGAACATTGATTTAAGCATATAATCAATGTATGAGTACCATATGTTAGGTACTAGACCGCTTATGTTTATCCCGCTATACAAAATAAATATATAAGTACAATCATTCAATTTCTGTACATACAACTTTTTTGCTTTAAATCGGAAAAAATCGCACACAATTAGCATTTTTACTAAAAACTGTATTCAAACTCATTTTTTGTTTGATTGTCTTTAAGCATAAAATAAAATACCAATTTCATTTTTCTTAAAGCCCGATTCTTCCCAACATCATCTCCCGTCACAAAAATAGGTAAAACGATTAAGTGACATTTTCGGATTCTTCAACACATAAGTTGACTATTTTTTTGGCAAATTTCTTGTTAATTTGTATTCTTCTCAAATATTTTTTTTCTTTTTTATATTTCATCATCATTTTATTTCACATGATTTCTTAAAACTAACTTTAAGCAATTTATAAGATAGACATTTTCACAGAATAAGAAAATCATAATAAAATAAAATAGTTGGGGTACATCGGAGTACCCCGAGGACAAAAGTTTGATATACCGCATAGAGTTACAATTAATAAACTAGCATTATTAATGGGGATCTTATCGAAAGTGTATAAAAAGATTTCAATTAAAAATGATTTTTTGGAACTTTTTAAAAAGAAACCTTCAAATCCAAACAAAAAAAACTTTAAAAAAAGAAATCTTCAAACCAAAAAAAAAAAAAATTCATATACCCAAACTTTTACCCGCCCCAAATCCTATTATGGGCCAAGCAGGGAGGTTGCGCTCCGAGCTTTTTGTATGCCTGCCTTGAACCTAATCGGAAAAAACATTTCACACAAGCCCGAATTTTTGTCTGGCTTTTTTCCAATTTTGTTTCTGGCATTTTGTCCATTTTGGGAAATTTAAAAAACGCCAGATTTTTTTTTTTTGGAAAAAAGGTCAGAAATTTAGGAAAAAATATCAGAAAACTTTGTTTTTTTTCCTAGGAAAAAAGGCCTAAATTTTGTATATGAAGAATTTTCTGGCGTTTTTTGCAAAAAAAATTCTGGCGTTATTTCCGGAAGCCGTTGATGGTCTAAATTATGGGAAAGTATTTAAACTTTAAGCTTCCCACAATGTGAGAATATGACCTAAAAAAGAAAAATCATTTCTCGATCATTCATATAGTTGCTTCTGATGGTATTTCTGCGGTAAGAGTCTCACACTACTTGGTACCAATTCGTATCGAGTGTCTTTTCAAGATTTCTACCGGATACACAAAAAGTATTTTTCGAATGTAGACTAAATGTTATCCTTCCCATCCCAGAGAATTCAACAAGGTATTGAGTGACAATACACATCAATCAACACCATCTGGATGACTGACGGCATGAACTTTTGTAGACAGAACCATAATACGCAAAGCATCTGAAATCAGTCGAATCCCAGAACCTACATTAATGTCCACAATATCTTGAGTAAATAATTATTGATTAGTTATCCGACACGTCCATTTTCTGACATGGTTACAAGTTCACAACCCAAAAGTATTTATGTGTGGACATGATATTACGTATTCAGACAGGTCAAATAAAAAGAGGTTTATTTTAATTGTACTTTTGATCTTTCACCCGCATCATTTACTTATTTATTTAATAAATTTGTAATGATATATTTAGTTTTAAGATCTTAGAATTTTTTTTCCGTGGGTAGGTGTAAAACCTTGAAAAGGCTCTATGAGGACCGAAAAACCCGTGCTCATATGAGTATGAGATTCTTACTCCACTAAAATATCTCCTCCTCCCGATGGCAACTAAGTTGAAACTTATCAAGCAATTTATTTTTAACGAATTTACTTAACGTGTTGCAGGTAACTATCCGGTGATAGTTTTTGCCTATAACGCGATCTTAAAGCGGATTTTCGTTTAGTTCACCAGATCGGAAGGCTTAGTCCTTCGCAGGCGGCGTACTAAATTCGTCTCATCGATAATTTCGATTATAGTAATCCCGAGATCTCTGTGGAGATCTTCGTTTCTAATGTACCAAGGTGCGCTTACAAACGATCTTAGGAGTTTATTTTGAAATGCTTGTAAGTTATTTAAATTAGAATCTCGCGTACAACCCCATAGTTGTAAACCGTAAGTCCAGACAGGCTTAAGCACCCGCCTGTACAAAATTAGCTTGTTTTCGATACTGAGCTTAGAGTGTTTCCCGAGCAACCAGTACATATCTCTGAGTTTATTATTTAACTCCTCGCATTTCTTTTTAACATGCGGTTTTCATTTTAATTTCGCGTCTAGAGCCATTCCGAGATATTTTGCTTCATTAGCAAACGGAAATTGAACCGTATAAGCAGATACCGGTAATCTATTAATGTTTCATACGTAAAACCTACATGGACTGATTTTATTTCGTTAAGCGATATCCGACATGTTTTTGTCCATTCACAGGCATTATTCAGAGGTTTTTGTAATTTAGTCGTAGCAACATTTATCGTTTGGCCCACAGCTAGTATTGCAGTGTCGTCAGCAAACGTGGCTACGATAGTGTCTTCTGCTTGAGGTATATCACGTGTAAATAATAGGTACAATATTGGACCTAAAACAATTCCTTGTGGTACCCCAGCCAATATATCTTTGAGATCCGAGTAATCGTGTCCATGTCTTACTCTAAAAAGCCTATATTCTCTAGATAGAAACATATAA
The DNA here is from genome assembly GCA_910595825.1 of Philhelius pedissequus. NCBI lineage: Eukaryota > Metazoa > Arthropoda > Insecta > Diptera > Syrphidae > Philhelius > Philhelius pedissequus. The sequence continues at coordinate 123,842,620 of OU343162.1, forward strand.
CGTGCTTCAGGCAGAATTTGTCTTAATTAAAAATTTAGGCCTTCGTGCCACAACTTATCCAAAATTTGCGACACGTCTATGAAGACCGCCGAACAAATTTTCTTTTCTTCAAGAGTTTTCTCAATGACGTCAGTGATCCTATGCACAGTGTCAATTGTCGAATGCTTGCTTCTAAATCCGAACTGATGTTCAGGTACTAGGCGCTTTTAATCTATTATTGGCTGCAGGCGCAGAAGTAATATTCTTTCAAAGACCTTAGATATTACGGGCATAAGCGAAAAGGGTCCATAAGATTTCTTATCATGTGATGGTTTCCTGGTTTGAGAACCATTATAACTTCCGCAACCTTCCATTGGCTCGGAACGTACTTTAGCCTTAGAGTGGCATTTATTATATAAAGAAGATTAATTAACTCTTTGCGGGGAAGCATTTTGAGAACTTCGGCCGTAATTAAGTCATATCCCGGACCTTTTTTATACTTAAGCTTTCTTATTTCTCTACTTAATTCGGCAAGTGTAACATTTCTTGTGATGTAATTTTCGCTTGAGTTAGAACGTATATTTAAATTTTCGTTGAGTCCTTGCCCCGTCAAAAGATTTAAATGTGTTCTCCAGGTAATCCGCGAAAACTTGCGCTTTCTCTTTGTCGCATTTTGCCCATTCGTTTTGATCATTCTTAATCGGAGGCGCTGGGAGCTTTGGTTACTTCGTTACTTTAACAGCTTTCCAGTATGAGTAGTTGGATTCTTTTCCAGCTGTCAAGCTTTTAATATAATGTCCAACTTCAGAATTTTTGAATTCTTCTATCGTCTTTTTTAGTAAATTACACACGCGATTTAAATTTACCTTGTGTTGAGGAGCTCGAGTTTGTTTGTTGCCATTTCGTACGAGCTTTTCGTTTCTCTTTTAATAAATTTTTATTTCCTGCGGATATTTTAGGGTTTTAAAGAGCGACATTTCTCTTTGGTACGGGGTGTTGTTCCATGCGGCTTGTTGTACGATATTGACGAAGTTATCTACTGCGTCTTCAAGTTCGAGGGGCGTTTGTAGTGAAGCCCTTAATTCAACTTTATCCTCTATATCTTTCTTAAAACCTTCCCAGTTGGTTTTCCCATTGGTTAGCGTGGCTGGTTTTTCATTTTTACCAAGATTTTCGCTCATAGTTATAATAACAGCAGAATGATCTGAGAAAAGATCAAAGCTTTCTGTAATGCTAATTTTATTTGAGGGTATTCCTTTGACCACAAAAAAATCAATAAGGGCAGGTATGTTCGATGGATCAGTCGGCCGGTAAGTCGGATTGCCCGTGGAATGAAAATCGCAATTTTTTACCATTCCCGCTTCGTAGAGCATTCGACCCTTTTGAGAAATACCTCTAGACCACCAAGGATAAAATTTTGTTTAAGTAACTTTAGCACGTTCATAAATTCATTCTTTTCAATTTTACATCGTGGAGGACAGTATATGGAAGATACATTCAGTACAACATTCTGAGTTCTAAACTGTACACCGATTAATTCCATTGATTCAGCCTCTATTTTCGGGCATATCGTGTGTTCGATGCATTCTTTTTAAGGTGCCCGACCTCTTGCTTTGTTCGACGGATGAGTTGCGTGGTGTTCTAAATATCCATTGATCTTACTATTTGATTGTTTCTTGACATGCGTTTCCGATATCAAACAAATATCAATATCTTTCTCATGCATAAACATTTCTAGTTCTTCAAGTTTTTGCCGTTGGCATTCCAAGTAATTATTTTCAGCTTTTCCATCATGTTTTTCTTTTCGTAGGGCGTTTTGGCCGAAAACTATTTTCGAATTTAGTTAGCTTATCAAATATAAGTTTAATTGTACCACATAACTCCTCAATTTTCGAAAGGATTATGCTTAAGACGTTCGTGAGTGGATCGCCAGCAGTATCTTTTTGTAAAGTTATGTTTTAAGCCGTTATTTGGGCATATGTGTTTACACTACCTTTCTTTGGTGTTTGCTTTGGTTGTGTTGATTGATCTTGAGTCTCTTTTCCTGTAGGTATTTGGGCATTTAACCTCTTAGGGTTCTCAAGAACTTACTTTTCTACTTGGCTTGGTTTTCTTTGTGACTGCGTAAATTTTGATCGCTCTGTTTGGCCGGATGACTTTTATTACTATTGATGCACGTTGCTGCACTTTTGCTATCTGAGGTGCAGTATTTATTAAGATGATTTCCGGCGCACTTTACACAACTAGTCCTTGAAAACAATTTTACAATAATTCTGCAGTAAGCTTCGAAGCTTGAAGTGTGACTTTGAAGAAAAACTTAGATGATATGCCGACTTGATATGTCTATAATAGGCGTTTTTCTTTTTTAGTTCAGAACTCTGACTGAGTTGTCAAAAAATTTGTTTTTGTTTCTTTTTAACTCGGAGCATGCAGAGCTCCAAATGTGTGTTTCTTTTTTCGTTCTGAACATGTGTAGATCACACTCGACGTTCTGGAACATAATTGACTGAGCATGTGAATAAATTGGTGAACACACCAAATGCCATGTGTCACAATAAGGAAAATGTGAAGAAAAAATAATAATTAGATGCATAAGTTGGCGAAATAAGTTGATCGCTTGTTGATTTTCTGTATCTTCTGTGTATCAGTGTACAAAAAAGGGGAAGTTGCTTTTTATGGTTAAAAACGAAAATGTATTTTGATTTGTGTGGTTCAAGTGTGTTTAAAAAAATATCAGTGTTCAGAGCTCGCTCTGTTTGGAACAAGTTCAGTGCATAATCTATGTGTTCGAACTATGTTCAGTGCCAAAAAAGAAAAACGCCCAATGAAGAAAATTGTGAGATGGTGGAAAAGAATGATGTAGCAAATTTTTCAGCTAATAAGATAGATAGTCAAATGCATCGTGCTTTAGCTTGAAGCATATTATGCTTGACTACCATCGTCCGCAGCCATTTTGTTGGTTGGTTAACTCTGCAATCGAAAACATAGATGCATATATGGACGCTTTGAAACACTTCTCATGACGCAGCGTTGTATCTGTCTGCAGGTACAATCCACAATAACATGTTCGTCTGCATTTGTTTTCATCAAATTAATAAAGTCGGTAAGTTTATATAAAAAATTCGTTTCAATGACTGTATCAAAGAAAATATAGAATGAATTGATGGTACAAAATATTCATGTAACAATGTGACGAAATTTTTAGGCTAGAAATTTAGTTAGTTAATTTAGAATTAAGATTCCATGTACAACGATCTACAGCCTAAACGTCTGAAGCGATTTTATTCACACTTGGTACTTAAGCGCTTTAGGTGATTGTCTCAAATAAATTTTTGAATTGTTTTCTTAGCCACAAGACTGCCATAAATTGTTTTTTCTATTTTTATTATCCCGAAAACGTCGATACTGATAAAAAAAATCGGTTTGAAATTTTGTTTACATATTTTGTTATTTACGGTACCTGCTTTACAACCATTTTTAAAAATTATTTTCGACTTTCTCATAGGCGGTTCCATGGATTTCAATCAAAATTTTTATATTGGATGTCCTTAGAATTCTAAATAATACTGCAAACCAATTTTTCAACAAATATTTTTGTTGGATTTTTAAAAATAATATTTTTTTTTGAAAATTCAATATTTCGAAAACGGATTGGTAATTTTTTTGTTTGAAATTATGTTTTTTTAATTTATATTGTTAAATAGTTACAACTTTCATAACAAAATATTTTTTTTTAAATACTAAAAAAATTTTGTTTATAAAAAATTAAGTAAAAATAGATGTGATTAAACATTTAGAAATAACTATAGAGTTTTTGATTGTTCCGTTCTGTTGCGATCTATTTGGTCACTGAAGAAGCTCATAAGACAATTCTAGTTTTAACATATCTGAAAGCCCACGTGTGTTTAAAAAAAACAGATTCGTTCAATGTTCTCATCTGGAGCGCCTTGGGTTTGCACGGAAGTGTTCGATTTCAAAATAGTGCATTTGCACAATGTTCTAAGCTAATTGGGTGCCAGTGCGAGCAATGTGTGTGCGCATTGACCAGTCCCAAATTTTTTTGCTTGGAATTAAGTTTTCAGACCTTTCCAATCCAATCAAACTCTTGGCGTCAAAAGATTAGTTATACCAAAAACTATCATTTTGCGATCGACAATTTAATGAGCAAAAAAGATATTATTTGTCGTGAATTTTTTAATATTTTTTTGTGTTGGTAATTTTTGTTTAAAATACTCAATAAATAGGTACATATATCGTATATGCCACTGCAGCAATACGAATATGGTCTAAATATCAATAAATGAAACATGTCGAAATGATTAGCCCTAAAGTGTTTTTTTCATAGTCTATTGAAATGTAGTGATATTCTATCAGAGCGCACTTTGTATATTCAAAAGGAACGTTCACGATCTATAGTGCAAATCCTTAAGATATCAAAAAGGTATAAGAAGTTCTGATAAAATCACTACTAAATAATATATGATGCCAATAATTGTAAAATAGATTTTGACTCCATTCGTCGCCGTGTACAAAAAGGTACAAATATAAATCAGAATACAGGAACAGGACCCAACAATTTTGGATGGGTAAGGATCTCCTCTATTTAACAATTAATTCATAGGCATTAACAAACATAGATGTTCATTATAATACTTTTGAGCCATAATTTATTTACCATTGAAATAGTTAGTAAGAAAAAATGTTGACTTCGTATACATAGTGTAAAAGCAAATGTAAAGCAAAGTACATAATATAAACATAAAAGTATTTTTTTATTTAAATGTATTTAACAAAGGGTTGGATAGGAGAATTAGATTGCCGAGGGTAAACAAAATCTTGTGGGTCACATTTTTTTCGGATTTATTTCCTTCCAAGCGGATTCTTTTTGAAGAGAACCTTTCACAAGGCCTTTTGTAGGTATAGGGTATTAGATTGAGAGTTCAGTGTTCAGATCGAGCGAGGGCAACAATAAATATAAAAACACACATACCAACGTTTAGAGTGTTTTAATGTTTAGATATAGGCATATACATCATATGTGTACCAATTTTATATCCTCAACAATGGAAATATATATAGCTAGGTATGAAACATGAAGCATAGGCGGTCTATGCTCAAAACCATCCTTGATCCCATATACGCATTTGAAAATTATTTAATATTAGATTATGTTGCGTTGAATTATATCAGCTGACGATCTTAGAATGCTATGCAGCTGTAAGTCGGATCAGAAGTTTTGATTGGCTTTGTTGCAAAAATATGTAGAAGGCATGCTAATTTTTTGCCATTGGGATTATGAAATAAATGTTTTGCATATGTATGTATGTATGTGCATACTTGATTGCAATGGTGTGTCTATAGGAATAAAACGCTCGACTGGTTATTTCGAACTTGATCATGTTTTTTAAGACACGTATTGCCGCAAAATTTTAAACAGCCTGATTTTAAGGCAACTAAAATCCACCACTTTATTAAATGTTTCCAAATGTTAAACATTTTTTAACTAGTACCATGATAAACCTATTTTCTTGATAAACAAAAGTTAAACGCGTCTAAAACACTACAAAAAACTGAGCGAACATAACTTTTTGGCGTTTGTAATTGTCAAACTGTCATCTGGATTTAATATGATGCTAAAAAATAAAATGGCCTTCTGATGATTTTACTTTAGTAAAATGTTAGAAGCTAATTCGATGATTAAGTTATTCAAAATTAGCTAAATCCTAGTATTAGCTTTTGCCAGATTAACACGACTGCCAAATTGGCAGTATTACTGTCAAAATCTTGGCATAATTTTTTTGTCGTGTAAATGGTTGTAAATATTTGTCATTAAAAAACTGACAGCCAGTTTTCTCGGTAATTTGTGGCATTATACTGACATCGTGTTAATTCAGTACTGACAACAATTTTCAAATAATGACAATTTGCAATAAAGGATGAACTTTTTTTTTATTTTTATTTTTATCTGTCATTATTTTAGCTTCGTGTAAACGAATGTCGTTAATTAAATTAATGACAACAGTATTTTGCTAGTAAATAATGCGAAATTGGCAGTCGTGTAAATGCGGCATTAGTATCATACTAAAACAGCTTAGCATCGTACTAAATTGCTTAAAATTGTGTGCCATTATTTAACGGGAAAAAGCTTGTGATTAACCAACATCTACGCCTGGTTGAGCATTTTAAAGAGCTATTGAATGTGAATCCACAGTCTCACTATTGCTTATGCAGCAGACAGCAAATAGTCTCTAAAATCAACTATTACCTGTATAGGTAGTGCAGAAATAACTGATGTTTTAAAGTCATTGAAGGATGGTCTGATGGGACTCCTGTGAAGTTTTACAAGTATGGAACTATGGAATTAGTAAGAAAGCTTAATGTTTTTTTTACTCAGGCCATGGATACCGGAATTATTCCGAAGCAGTTCAAAGAATCTTTAGTTTTATCAAAATTGTTGGAGCTATTTTCGAGAAAAATAAGATTTTCCTTAACGATTATATCGCAGGCACCGTTATTTTTAGGCCTCAAAATCAAATTTCAATTTCAAGTTTGAGGAATGCGAAAAGAATCACACACCAAATTTGAAGGTAATCATTTAAGCTGCTTCAGCTGCAGCTCGTTATACATACGTACAGACGGACAGACATTTTTTGTCGATCACTTTTTTAGGCTTCTCTATGATCATAATGTCATGTTTGATTTCTAGAATTTTTTTTAGGAATACACAACTTGCCTTATGAAAGAGCAAAACTATAACTCCTGTATATCCAGGAATGATTGTTATCTCTAAAAGCTTATAACCTAGAATTAATGAAAAGTAAGTCGGAAAAATATTTTGAACCTTGATATAGTTGTGTTACCAACGGGATATTATGTCATTGTCATAGAAACATTTATACATATATCATGCGTAAAAATACAAAAAAAAAATGTTTAGATTGCATAACTGACATATATGTTTTCAGGAAAAAAAGATGGCATTTGAATTCTTGGATAAATATGAATTCATGCAAACTTTTTTTTTAATCGTGCAAAAGCATTTTTTTATTTAAGATTTTGAAAACATTTTTAGAAAAAAAAATTGAATCGCCAATTTAAAGTAATTATTATTATGCGCATATAATTTTTTTTTCAAAAAACTTCACTAATTTGAATTTTTTTTTTTGAGAAGTCGAAACATTTTTTTTTTGAAAATTTGAACATTTAATATTATTTATAAATGTGTTTAAGTAGCATCTGCATAGCAAAAATAATTTTAATCGGTTCATCTAATAGAAAGTGGAAAACAAGCAAATTGTTAAATAAGACACGGTAATTTTCTCCGCATTAGTTCAGCCGCCATCCCTGGAGATAAAATCTGAGACAACAACCACCGTCTCAATACATCGCTCCACACATCTTTCTATCCTTCTTTCTCTTCTTTCACCGGATGCCCGCGCTGTGTTAAGAACATATAAAGGGTATTCATAATCCCTTGAGCGCGTGCAAAATATAAAAAAATGGAAGTTCCGTAATAGGAAACCGAAATAAAATGTTTTTTTTTTCTTAAAAGTGGATTGCACTAATTTAACACCACGCATATTTTTTTTATTAAAATTCTTGTAGTCGCTTATAAAAAAAAAAACATCTATTTTAGCTGTTTTTTTTAACATTTGTATTTGGGGCACCGTTGTTTTATGTTTTAGGAAAATAGTTTTTTTCAAGTATTAAAGAGAAATGTAAACAAACTACTAAAAATAAAAATTTTCGACGAATTAGATTGAGTCGTTTTCCCAAATTTATTGAGATTTAAAAAAATCATTGTGCTTTTTTTTTAATTTCAAAAAAGTTTTTGAAAAATGTTGGTTTAAAATACTTACCATACAAAATTCAAATGAATCATTTTCTAGAAAATCGAAAACCAAATAAATGGTTTCCCCATGGAGATACCAAATATAATCATTTTTTGACACAAAAAATCACAGAAAGTAAATTTAGTCTTTATTTAGTCTTTAGTGGTTCAAGTGCGTTTAACAAGAAGTTCAAAATGTTCAGAGCTCGCTCTGTACGGAACAAGTAGAGAGCAAAAAAAAATGTTTTAAAATAAAGGCATTCCCGAAATTTTGAGTTTGAAATCAGTTTTTCAAAACCAATTCATATAAATGAATTGATTCAAGATAATAGAAGAGACTTCTAAAAAAACGTGTAAGTTCTAAGTATTATATATTATTGTTTTTTTTTTTACTTTGAAGTCAAATTCCTCTAAAACAAAATACGTAATAAACAAACGTTTTACCATTTTTTCTTATTGAAGGAACGTAACAATAATAAAAATAAAAATCAACGGCAAGCTTGCAGATAAAGCCTGTCGCAAAGTTTTGAAAAACCTATTATTAAGGCCTTAACACGATAGTGTTTGTTAACAATTTACTATACATATGTAGTAATTTAGTAACTTTTCATATATTTGAAACCTTTTGTTAACTAATAAATAGCTAATTAAGCAGATAGCAGAACGTTTGTAGGGTTTAAATTTTCATGAACACAATTATTGTTTTTATTCGTTGTAAATTAATTATATGTAAATCAAAACCAAACATGTGCTGCTTAAATAAGTATTCAATGTGGGTATTTACATCATTTTATTTACAATTAAAAAAAAACAAAAAAAAGGTGTACACCAGCAGGACACAAACCTGGGCCCCTCGGGTTCTTCGGTGATATACTCGTACTATCAGATGTCATATGACATAAGGGATTTGGTACGATACTAAAAAGATAAATTAGTATCATACTAAAAATAATTGAACATACCTATTAACTAAATCGACTAAAATGTTGGGCCATTGATTTTAGCCGTGTCTTATTATTGCTAATATCCCGCATATGGTTCACCCCGTGAAAATAAAACGATCTGAGTTACGAAAAACTTCTACCAGATACAAACCCCGATAGAATCCTGGATCTTGTGTTGTTTTTGTTATACGTGCTAAAAAATAACCCAGACCCAGTGTAGATAATAAAACGCAGCTTTTGTGGTGTATTAAATAATTTTTATTTTATATGTGTGTACAAGAAGGTGTTTTTCCAAGTATCTTAAATCAATGAGTTTTTCTGCAAACTTGTCGTTTAATTTTATTTTTATTACAGTTATGTTCATTCAATAAAAAAATTGCACTTTCTGTAAAAAATTGATTTCAAATTTAAAAAAATTAGCATGGACAGGAAAACTGGAACAGGTTAGAAATTGGATGTCATAAGACTGAGAAAATATATCAAATTTATTTAAATGCAATTATATAGGCTAGAATTTCTTATAAACATAAAGGGCCAAGCGATGTTTCTATAATTAGTATTAACAGCGATATCACCGCTAACATGGGTCAGGGTAGGTACACCAAAGTAAATATTTTCTTGCTTACTTTACTTTAGATGGCGCTTACAATCCAGGATGGATCACGGCCTCAACCAGCAAACCTCTCCAGCTAGCCTAGTCCCTAGCTACCTGCCACCAGTTACGCACACCAAGTTGGTTGAGGTCGTTCACCACTTGATCGCGCCACCTAAGATAAGGCCTTCCTCTGTCGCGTTGTCCACCGGGGTTGGATACGAAGACTCGTCGGGCTGGTGCGTCGATGTGCATGCGCTCCACGTGACCTAGCCATCTCAGTCGCTGTATTTTTAGCTTTTTGACCAGGTTGATATCGCTGTAGAGCCCGTAAAGTTCGTCGTTAAATCTTCTTCTCCACTCACCACCGATGTACTCTCGGCCAAACATAACCCGAAGAATCTTTCTCTCAAAGCAACCCAGCTGGTTTTCATCTGATTTTGTCAGTGTCCATGTATCTGCCCCATACAGCAGGACTGGGATGATTAAAGTTTTATATAGGGTCTCTTTTGTTCTTTGAGAGAGGGCTTTACTACTCAAATGCTTTCTAAGCCCGAAGAAACAGCGATTTGCAAGTGTGATTCTTCGTTTGATCTCCGCACTGGTATTGTTGTGCGATGTAATAGTGGATCCCAGGTAAACAAAGTCTCTGACTACTTCGAAGTTATAAACGCCAATCGTGACGTTTTGTCCCAGTCGGTGGTGCTGGACTTCTCTTCTCGATGACTGCATATACTTAGTTTTCGTCTCGTTAACAGTCAAACCCATCTTCGCCGCTTCCGCTTCAATACTTGCAAATGCTCCACTGACAGCTCGCTTTGTTCTGCCTATGATGTCAATGTCATCAGCATAAGCAAGGAGTTGAACGGACTTTTGAAAAATTGTGCCTCTGGTGTTGACGTTTGAGTTGCGCACAATTGCTTCCAGCACGATGTTAAAGAGATTGCATGATAGCGCATCACCCTGTCTCAAACCTTTCTCGACATCAAAGTCGTCGGCGAAGTTCTTACCGGATACACAAAATAGCCGACATAATTTTGTATGCGATGTTGAGGAGACTTATACCTCTCCTTTTTTGTGGATAGGGCACACTATGCTGAGCTTCCATTCATTGGGCATACTTTCCTCCGACCAGATTCTAGAAATGAGTTGGTGTATGTTCCTGACCAAGTCATCTCCCGCTGCCTTAAGCAGTTCAGCTGGCAGGCCATCTGAACCCGCGGCCTTGTGCGACTTAAGTTTCGATATCGCCGTTCTTACTTCTTCTAGGACAGGTGGATGGATATTTTGACCATCATCGTCCAAGTTGAAAAGTGTTCCTTCCAAATTCTCAGCACCGTGTGCGTATCTCCTACGACATTACCATTTTTATCACGACAGGCTTCTATTAGATCGTTATACCCTTTGATAGAACTTTCGAGCGTTACCCCTGCTGTAGCATCCCTCAATAGACTCGGCCGCTTGCTTTTCGTGCTCCCTCTTCTTCCTTCTTAGGAGTGTTCCTCTCTTCTTTTTTGCACATAGAACTCGCGGGCTGCTCTCTCACCAGTTCTGGTCCTAGCTTCCAGCATTGACCCATATGCTTCGTCCTTTGCTGAATGTGCCTGCCGACAGTCCTCATCGAACCAGAGGTTTCGCTTTGGTTGTCGATTGAAACCCAGCACATCAGAGGCGGCACTTCTAATGGCTAGCTGGCAATGATTCCACTGTTCGTCTATAGGTGGTGCTGCTGGTACGTTTTCGGAGAGATTGAGGGCGACGCGGTCGGCAAAAGTTATGGCAGTCTCTGGTGATAAAAGTTTACCGACGTTGAACTTTCTCCTAATATCCTCTCTTAAATGCCTCTATAAATTATAAAGGGTTATCCATTTTGCGGTTTCAAAAGTAAACGTAAATAAAACACATATAATATATTTTTTTTCATGATATTTCTTTTTCATTATAAAGTTTGAACGTTGACATTATGTGTGAAACACTCCATCATTTAAATGACCACCACGCGAATTGTTGCAAGCATCGATTCTTTTGAGGTAATTTTCGACCTATTTTTGACACATAACTTGACGAATGTTGGTTTCCAAGTGCTCAAGAGTTAAAGGTTTATCTGCATAAACACGGTCTTTCGCGTAGCCCCACAAAAAAAGTCCAGCGGTGTCAAATCGCATGATCTTGGTGGCCAGTTGATATCGCCACGACGAGAAATTACGCGGCCAGGAAATGTCTCTTGCAATAAAGCCATATTCGCTCGAGTTATGTGGCACCGTCTTGTTGAAACCACATATTCTCCAAGTCGTATTCTTCAATTGCAGGAAAAAAAAGTCGGTTATCATATGACCATAACGCTCCGAATTAACGGTGACAGTCGTTCCATAGTCGTTTTCGAAGAAGTAAGGTCCAATCATATCTCCGGACCAAAGAGCGCCCCAAACAGTGACTTTTTGTGGATGTAATGGTCTCTCTTCAATTACTTGAGGATTCTCAGAACACTAAATACGACAATTTTGTTTATTAACATACCCTTTGTATATATACCCTTTGTATATATAGATTATATATACAATGGCAGAGTTAACTAAAACACAACAGAACCTTTTAGTGCAGTATGTAAAATATCGCCAAAGTTAGACACCTATTGGAACAAAATGTAAATAAAATTATATTACAAAGCTTCTCAAACTTCAGGTAAATAACTAGAATTATAGTATACTCTTAGGCAGCACTGTATGTTTAATTTTAGTGCTATAACTTCGGGAGCAATTCTCATTTTTAATTGATTGTTGAATTCCGGATCCGGTTTTAAAAAATATTGTGTAATTTTTTCTCTCGATTTTTTGCAGAAGATATATGTACATAAACACATTCCATTTAGAATTGAGTCAAATTATTGTTCCAATATTAATATATGTACATACCTAATATACAAACACTTCAATTTATTTTGGAATTAAGTAGTAATAATAGTAGAAGAACAGGAATGTGGTATAGATATTAAATTCATGAGAGTTCGGGCGAGAGAAAAAAACTGACAATTTTGTATTGAAACAAATAAAATGAAAAAAAATAGGAAACAGATACATATGTATGTACCTAGTGAATTAATTGTTTTTTCATTGAAGGTGACGCACGATTTGTGAAGAAAGATACAAAAAGCATACTTACCTACACATATACATAAATGTACTTAGTTATGAAAAACTAATAATTTAGAACTACGAGCTTCTAGCTAGTATGATTGCCACCCATTTTTTTAATGAATTAGAAGTGTTTTGTATTTTAGGCTAGTTAGCTATTTGCGTTAAAATTGAAGTAAGTACATTTTAGGCACATATATGTACATACATAAAAAATATGTAGGCTTGTAAAATATATGAGCCCTTGTTTTTTTTAAAATAATAACTTCGGTTCTAAGAATCGACGAAATAAATTTTAAACGAAATATTAATTATAACCATGGCTGTAGGTATAATATACCTACTTCTTATTTTCTTCTGGCAAAGTTTAGAAATATATGAAATTTATTTGTACACGTACCTACACAGTTATAAGTATATGTAGTTAGGCCTGCATATACTGTTTTGTAAACAACTTTGCCCTTTTCCATAGACATATTATTATGTACATAGGTACATATGTCGTAAGTCGCTTTTCTCTTTTGAATTTTACTAAATTTCTCTTTAATAAATTGTTATAAAAAATTGTTTTAATAATATTTATAACAAATAGGTAGGTATTTAACTCTTTTTTTCACTTACACATTTAAAAAAATTATTTTTCGAAAGAAAGTTCATTGATTACAATATAGTTAATAAATATTGTAAGAAAATCAAAACAAATTGTATTAAGTTTAACGAAGAACCTACCATGGAAAATTTTGTTTTTATTTTCGTCTTCCTGCGTGAAGAAGAAAAATAAAAATGGTGTTTAAAATGTTTAGATTTGTTAAATATTTCAAAAACAAATAGATTTATTTTTCTTAAAATTTCTGAAACTTGTGGTTTTTAATTCGTTATTTTTTTAATATCCTACAAAAATGTTTCTAAAAAAAAACTATACCTGCATACCATACACACATTTCGTTTTACCTAGGATGTTTTTCATAAAAAAACTTAAAAAAAAAATGTATTTAAAAAATTATTTTTGAAAATATATCGAACGTTTTAGATACACAGTTTCAGAAGTTTATATCAAATTTTTTTTTTATATTAGGTACTTCTTGCCAACAAAAAAGAACAAACAATATTATTTTTTTTAAATTTATTTATTATTAGGTTTTTTTTATTTAAGCTACATACGTAGGTGCATAATTATATACTGTAGGTATTTCTTATAATTATCATATTTGATGTTCAAACATTTTAAATTGGTTTTCTTTTTGAATATTGATTCATATGATTCATAAACTTAAAACATTTTTAACGCAAAAGAATAACTACCTTGCAACCTTGCTATACAATTTCTTCGCATAGATACATATTGTGAAAAGTGAATACTTGCAACGTAGTTTTAAGATTTGAATTTGCAGAAAATTAAAAAAATTTAACATTTTCGGAAATACTATCGAATATATAATATTTTATCTATACATGTTTCTGAATTTATGATACGGTTTTTGTGTTTTTTTCGAATATTTTTTTTGTTTCAATGCGTTTTATTTATATATGCATGTACGACTGTACGTACATCAATATGTAAGTAATAATAGGTTTTACTGAAAATGTTTGAGAATTTCCCTTTAACTTTGAAGCAAAAAAATTGTATTCATAGAAAACAAAAACCTAAGCATACATTCACAAACCCGACATTTTGTTTTCCATTTTCTTCTGCTCATTGCCATGGTGCAAAATTCTCTTTGGGTAATCTTCTTTAATCGCACTTTTGTTGTCAGCAACTATCAAATCATTATAATATTATCCTTTCTTTCTTAATACTTGTTCTTGATTCCCTCTTCGTAGTCTCCAAAGTTGAATTTATCATCCCACCACTCCACCAGTGCCTTCTCGTGTATTGGGTGAATATTAAAATGGTAAAAAAATGAGCGAGCATGACAGTATTCGGGTATGATCATTGTATATAACGGGTCCCCCATCTAACGTTTTTTTTTCAACTAGTGCTTATTTCGTGAATGGTAATATTTAGGTCATGTCTGATTTGACAGATAATTAGTTTTATCCTTCCGCTGAACGAATATGGTTGTGTATACGCTTGAACAACGCTCGCTAAGTGGGTCTGCGATCGACTTAGAGAAGATGCCGATTTTGCCAAAAAAATCATCTTTTCAGATGAAGCTCATTTTGATCTTGGCGGGTATTTAAACAAGTAAAATTGTCGCATTTGGGGCACAGAAAACCCGCACGCATACATTGAAAAGCCGATACACCCAAAACGAGTCACTGTTTGGTGCGGATTTTGGTCCAGAGGCATAATTCGAAAATGAGCAAGGAGTGGCCGTTACAGTCAATGGCGATCGTTATCGGGCCATGTTGAACGAATTTTTGTTCACAAAAATTGAAGAGGAGGATATTGGCAATATTTGGTTTCAACAGGGCGGCGCTACGTGCCACACAGTCGAAGCTACACTCGATTTGTTGCGCCCATTTTCAAAAAAAAAAAAGTTATTTGGCGGACCCTATATATTCCTATAGTACTCTCATGAATAGGTACGATTGTGGCGGCATCTAGATTCCTGCAAGATAGGGTAGCGCTTTAATAAAATTGGAGAGTTGGGAGACAAGAGAATATGGATATAATCCAAAGAAATGGTAAGAGTGGCAGAACAGGAATACAATATGCTAACTCATGAGAGTTCGAGCGAGAGAAAAAAAACGGCCAATTTTGTATCGAATCTTTGTATATGAAACCTATAGTACTACTATGAGACATAATTTTTTAGCTAGTAGTTACGTCGATGGGGGTACTAGTTTCTCGTATACATGAATTTGAAGTAAGAATGTATATGGATATACATGCATGTATAGGTTATTACAGAATTTATTTTAAATTTTCCTTTCAAATTTTGGATATTTGGTGGATTTTAGGATTTTGAATTGTAGCAACGTTGCTACTTTACACTTTTTCTATGCACAAATAGCATAGCGATGTTGAGATATTTCAATATTTTTTGTTTAGGTAGGTACATATGAACCCAGATACCCATTTAAATACAATTAGGTACATAGGTATTTTTTGTTTTTTTTTTTTTCAAATAGTATTAGGAATAATTTAATTTGGTGCTGTTGAAAATAAAGTAGGTATACCTAGGTAGTATTTTTTTAATTTTTTTTTACTAGCGATATTATATATGTAGGTACTATATTACAAATTATGGATTCGAAAAAAAATCGAACTCGAGATTTTGATCAAGCTTGACATTACGATGATAGCGAAGACGAAAAAATGGGTCCGCAATTCCGTCTCTCTGTCTGTTTGTCCTCGAGTTTACAGCCTCCATATACAATGGAGCAACACAAATGTTTTGGCAAGGCGATGGGTAAATGGTTTTATTTGGGAAAGATTTGATGAAGTTTTAAAGAATGTTGAGAGTGCCAAGCAATTTTATTTGGAAGGGCAAACCTTTTTTTTTTTGGGATAGATGATTTTTCATGCACTAAATTAACAAATATAGACGGAACAAAATTTATAAAAATCTATTAGCGTAGTAAACATGGCTATAGGTACATACCCACTTATTTCATTCTTGCAAAGTTTTAGAAATTTGTGAGTTTCCAAATTTTTTAATTAACAAATCGGCAAAATTAAATTTAAAAACAAATTAATGTGCAACATGGATACATACATATACTTCTTATATTCCTTACATTTTACAGGTTTTATATACAATGATATGATGTGTAACATCTTCTATTTTTTTTTTTTAAATGAATATCAATCTGAATCTATTTTTACTGTTTGTCTCCTTTCACACAGGAAAACAACTTGCTGGAGATTTTTTTTGACGTTTTCCTTTAATTCCCTTGTAACTTTCACACGAAAAAACCTACACCAAGAAACTGAGGAGGAAACTGGGAAGATTTAGTTGGGCTAATTGGAATGCCAAGCAAAACTTCAAAAAAAGCTCTTCAAATTGTTAACCGGGGAGATTTTTGTCTTTCCCCTTACTTCCTGCCCTTCTGGCCCTCAAACTCCTAGTTGCCGACAACTCAGTTTTCTTGTGTGAAAAGGGACTTTCTTTTTTAAATTGCACAATCTTAAAAATACACAAATTGTGGTAAAAGAATTTCCTTAATCACCCTCATTATAGAATCCGATGAAAGAACTGCGGAGAAAATCAGACACAGTTTTGACAGTTCTAATATAGTAAAAATGTCACAAATGTATCCGATACCCTTCGCAGGACACTCATAATCGGTTCGATTATCCGTTTAGTTTAAATAGTCTACAGGCAGACAGACGGAATTGCCGGACTAACTTTTTCATGTTATCGTATTGCTCCAACATAATGCAGGAATTATAGCGGAAAGATGTTACATATCAAAAAATTGAATCAATAAGAGTCGGATAAAGGTTTATATAAAAAGGTATATATAAACCGAAGAACTGTGAAGACATAGTTTGTCGTAGGCGCGGATTTCTTACAATTTGTAAGAAACGAGATGTTAAGAATAGAAAAACAAATATTGTTCGTTTACTTGTATATAAATATATGTTCAAACATTATATCTCTTTTTAATTGTGTATTTTGTAAATAAAGACACCCCTGAAAATTGCTTTCATTTAATCATAATAAAGACCAATAAAGCCGATGACAATCGCGTTTTAAAAATTCTCCAAAGTCCACATAAAAACCAACTTAGTCAAAACTTCTAAAATATTAAAAACAAATATCGCTCACTAAAATTTTTTCATTTATTACTCTGAACGATAAATTTACCGAATAAAAGTATCCGTGCTGTTTTAAAGGAAAATCAATCAATCATTTAAAAAACTGAAAAAATCAAATATTTTTAAATCATATTTAAATGTGCTCATCGTAATTACAAAAGTATTTCACTTTTACACAAAAGTACAAATCTAACTTTTACTTTTGTAAAATTTGAAATAAGAGATAGAATTCAGCAGTATGTTGGAAAAAGACAAAATTTTGTTTCTTATTTTTTGTACAAAAGGGTGTTTGATGTAGTTAAGGCAAAACAAGTAACTTTAGTAAGTATTAACTTTATACCAAAAATTATAAATTTGAAATAAGAAAAATAGTAAAATAGGTATTTTGTATTTAATAATAATAAAATTATTTACCTTCAACAGGAACACAAAACATAACACCCTATAAATAATAAAATAACTAAAAATGAAACAAAAATGTTCATACACCACATACAATAAAAAAACAATGAAGTGTTCACACAAATAAAGAAATTAAACTACAATTAAAAAGATTGGGAGCAAAAATGAATAAATTAGTATTTTCTTTTATTATTGTATGTACCATGAATACAAATTAAATTCATTTCACAAAAGTTTATTCACTGGTATTCCGAAATATTTACTTATAAATTTTTGTTTAAGAAATTGGAATGATTGACCGGCGGCAAACGCAAAACAAATTTAATTATAAATAAACAATAAAATACACAAATAAAAAATAAATTCAAATTAAAGCATAATTTACGAAAATTAATCAGAAATTTGGAATTGTTTTTTATATATGTAGCTATCCAATTAATGCGATTTGCAATTAGATATAATGAATATATTCATGCACAGATACCAAGTTTTTTGTCAATAAGTTTCCTTGGTTAAAAAATAAAATAATTAGATTTAATTAAAATAGTTTTAAGGTCGAAAGACATTAGTTCTAAGAGTTGTTGTTTAGTTTAGAGCGCCCGTAAAGGGCCAGTAAATTAGTTGTAAGTTATTGATAATTAGGCTAGTTTTAAACATTTTTGTCTAGCTTTAAGATAGTTATAAGTTAATATTAAATAAAAATGAATTTACAAAAAAAAATATATTCATGCACGATATCACTAAAAAAATCAAATTTGTTTTGTTCGTGTCATCTTTTGGATTTTTTTGTCTATCTTGTTCAAAAAGTCACATGCATATAGTTTTCAAGGTGTAATAGCAGAATATGTAAAGTTTCAAGAGATAAGACTCAATAAATTCAAATAAAAGAAAATTCAATTCGCTAATAAATCATACGTACTTAATATTTCGTTTTTTATTTTCTCATTCCGCGGCGGGAGGATTCCTAAATCCACTTGGGTTTTCTTTAAATATTTGTTTCCAAGAAGTTTTTAACAATATTTTTTAATAATATTAATATATTTTTTTCTGTACACTGGCAAAAAATACAAATTATTTGACAACACATCAATTGGGAAACTTCAAAACAATTAATGTAGTGTGTGTAAGAATCTGTGTACAAATCCGTTTTGATCCGTCTCGAAAATGAGATTCAATATGGATCTGTTTTTCCAGAAAAAATTTGGTTTTAATTTGAAACCAATCTGTTTTCAGAAAGAAATTTACTGCAGATCCATTTTTTGTTTTGAAACAAAATTGACATTAAAAAACATTCGATTTTGGAAATTAACACTGGAATCACTTTTTCTTTTCGCCGCAAACCCAAAAACAATTGGCATCACTCTAAGCGGCGTATTTTGCAAAACGAAAAGAAAAAGAAAGGCAAACGAACGACAGTTCAGCAGAAATTTTACTAGACGTCGTCAGAACAGACAGCGAACGTCCGTGCGGTGTAGAGCGCCAGAAAAGTTTCCCAAGTACACGATTTTTTTAGAACTCGTGTTGTGTGAATTTGATTTTGTTGAAAAATAATTTAATTGTTTTCTCGTTCGGCAATACATAAATATAATAATGGCTTTAGTCAGGATTACATCCAGCAAATTGCCGGAAGCACAGGTTTGTTATAAATCAAATGAAGAAAAATATTTCTTATAATGTAATGTAATTTATTGTTAAAAAAAAATTACAATAAGAATGGAAAGAAGCGTATATTACTTGAAATAATGTAAATCGTTGCCGCCTTTATGAACTTCTGTGAATATATTCGTCATCGATGTTAAAACAGCTTCAACGACATGT
The DNA here is from genome assembly GCA_910595825.1 of Philhelius pedissequus. Classification (NCBI taxonomy): domain Eukaryota; kingdom Metazoa; phylum Arthropoda; class Insecta; order Diptera; family Syrphidae; genus Philhelius; species Philhelius pedissequus. Next base: position 123,862,025 of record OU343162.1, read on the forward strand.
GGCTCGTAGTGTTCGAAGTTCAAAGTGGCTCTGTGTGTCAACGTGGAAATTCGTCTATGCGTTAAAAAGCTAATATCAAATTTTAAAAAAATCTCTGGCACAACATGAAAGGAAACTTAAGCGCGGAAAACTATCAATCTTTGCTAAAGAAAACTCTGTATAAAGTGATGAAGGAGGAAAACGATGAAAAAATCTTTCGATTCTTATGTAATATTTGATTCATTGATAACAACGGGTATTCCTACATTGAGAAAATGTTATGTAAAAGGCTCTTGAGTGATTGCATTGGTGTTCCGGCACTACGGCCTATAAAATCTATGTGTCCAAAGATCGTTTGACGCCTAGCAATATGAAGGTCGAAGGATTTCTTATAACCTGTCAGGCTTGCGGTAAAGTTATTTATTTAAAAGAAAAAAAAAACTGCTAACTACAGAGCACGTAGAATATAATTGTATAATTCATTTTCGTTATGTACTTTTATTTTGAGACAGGTAGGTAATGGTTTTGTTTGTTTTCCTTATCTGTTCGGTTTTCATGGCATTTTTATCTGCGAGAAAATCTATCGATTTTTCGTACCAAACTGTTATGTAACCAAAGAAAATGCTATTGCATTCCGCGAAGATTCTTAATCTGTTTCTAGTTCTCCACTCACACGTAGGAGGCCCTTTACAAAACTCTGTACTTTTCCATTACAAAAAGAAAACCAGGTTTGAATAGGTAGGTATAGTATAGTGACCTTCGTTTTAGAGTTATAATTATGTACGTACTGCTAGGTACCTACATTTTGTTCTCTTTTTTCTTCTTGTGTGTGAGCTTCTCTCTTTGGATTTGGACAGCGTCCAAAAATGTTAAATGGCATTTTTTATTTTGGGAATACAATTTAAAAGAAAAATTATGCGGCGTTCTTATTCTTAATCTGTGGAAGGGAGTGTTTGTTTGTTTGTTTGTTATTAGCTTAATGTAAGTTGCGGTAAATTTGTTATTGCATTAAACATAGGCACACAGGAGGCTCGATATGCAAACAATTACACACCCTCCATGTAATTGCTGATGTTACGTAAAGCTATTGATTTTTTCTGTTCGTTCTTTCGCAATAGTTAATTACCGTTGATATTTTTGAATGGATAATTTATAATGTAATTTAGGAATGGGCTTTGATATAATTTAATTGAATAATTTATATTACCTGCCTATACATGTACAAATAGTTACATAATAAAAGTATGTATAGGTACATGTATTATTTTGTTTTTATCTTTTATAGTAGGCATATGTATATTTCACTTTAACTTTTTTAACATTTTTTTTCCCTTATCTTTTATTGATAAATTCAATTTAGGAATTCGGGGTCTTGTGAAAATAATAAAAAAAATTACATTTGTTAAAAATTATTTTTGAATTGTTGAAAGCAAAAACACACCATTTAGCATTTTAGCAGGATAGACTGAAATATAATGCTAAGTCTTCTATTTGGCTGAATAATTTCAGTAGTATATAGAATTGAATTAATAAAAAAAACACCTTATTAATTATATCTGGCCCAGGACAAAATCTTCCAATTTTAATGATTAAAATTTGAATCTTGTTAGATATAGTTCACATTGTTTTTTTGTCAAAAAATACATGTAAGAGGAACTGAACTTGACGAAAACTGCGTATTAGTAAGGCCTTCACTAGCCAACTGATGAGAGTCCAAGTGAGATCGCCGGGACGAAACTCAAATTTTGTGGACTAAATGCCGTTAAAAATTAGTTTGAATCAATATCTGAGGATGTTACCGGCTCCTGGAAAAAATATTGAAGGAGCACATTGCAATTTGTAAAATTAAGAAACCCAATCCCACAAACCTTAATTCGTCAAAAATTGAGAAAGTGAACCAACATTTTTTCCTTAGAATTTGACACTAAAATTGAGTATTTTTGCTGAGGATCATGTTCATATGAAACAAAACATCTGATTTTTCTTGGCTAGCCTGTTAGTACTGAAAAGGTTGCAGTATTTTTCTGATTTTTTGGATTTTGCAAAAATGCGGGCTATAATTCTAGATTCTGATCTTTCAATATTTTCAAAGTAAATAAAAAAATCAACTATACATAACATACGTGAATTATTTCTTTGTATACACATTAAAATTTGTTATTCCGCAATGGTGAGATTCAATTTGTTTGACAGATAACGTGTGCAAATGCCCATTTTTTGAGCCTTTTCTATTATTAAGATCTAAGATTGATTCCCAAACTAATAATCCCGTACAATAATTTAGCGCGCTTTCATTTCTCCAGCGCTATCATCTTAACTTCTTTAATTAAATTCGACATTAATTAGTGTCCAAGATTGTTCTTCAGACATTCTTCAATCAATTATTATTTCATTCGTTCTGTTCAACGTCAATGTGAACATTTTTAACATTTTTTTTTTTTGGTACTTCACTTAATGCAGATGCCAAACTTACATTTCACCCTCCGGAATCCATTTATTTTCATTACCAATATAAAGTTCTGTTGTAATAATTTTATATCATGTCCATAAATACCTAACAAACGCAATAAAAAAAAACTTAACGAGTATGACACACACTGCTGGAATCTAACCCGTCCTTTTAAGCATTCTACAGTTGCGTCTTATTGTTTTAACACTTCAAAAACAATATTTGAAATAAATGTTAAACATCACTTAACTCCAAGTTTAAAATGCTAAATACAAAAAACCAAAATCGCACATTTTAAATGGAAATAAACAACAACGCCAAACAAAAATATAAATACTAACCTGTCGTGCAATTTATTGCATTTCGAAATTACGAGACTATTAAAACCTTCACCTTAACCAAATATCATTATTGATTAAATTCATATTTAATTGCATTTTTTTTGTAAATCATTCATGTATTAGTTATCATTTTTCCAATCAGCGGTTAAGGTTATCGATAGTCTAGTTGCCGAGAAGCATCTATTTTGTCTTACAGATAATAGTGTGTGTTTATGAAATGAAGCTAGACTATTTATTGTAGAAAGGGATGGCGCAGATGAATAATTAACTTACTACAACGAAAGATCATAGGTTATTGTTATTGCTTGAGCGTTCCTTAAAAAAATAAACGTGTGCAAGTACAAAGTATAAATAATTTCGTTTTTAATAAAATAAATTGCTTTTGCGTGTAAACCGTTTCATTTAAACACTATGAGAGCATGTTCATCTTCCGGTCAGGCCATAATAAGTTGAGTTTTTTTTTTAGATTAATGAAGGGTATTTGTTTTTGTGTTTGAAAGACCGCCTTTTTTATTTTGCGGCTTTAGTTCTTTGTTGTTTTAAAGAACAAATACATATGTATATATTTACATGCATGTAGCATTAATTAAAGAAATGCTGAAGAAGTTCATTGGAATAAATAGTCGTAAATAAAGAACTCAAACCAAAGAAATGGATTAAGAATTACACAGGTTGTTTTTAAAATGAATGTAAAAACTGGGATTATTCTCGTGTATATTATTGACCTAACAATTGTTTTGAGTTTCAAGTCCCTTTTTTCTACAAAAATGCGTAATCAACTTATCATTTTTTTATTTATTTTCATTCTCATTCATACGAACAACATAATATGTTGATTAAAACAATATAATTAGTTTGCAGAAGTCCACATTGGCCTTATAATTCTTCGCAACCCTGAAGTATGTAAAAAAAGAAAAAAAATATTATTATTTACCTACGTTTCTAACTGCATATCTTATTTTTTTTTCATATTATGTTTTCATACAGGGTGACGCACGAATCGGGCTACAATAAGAAATTTAAATAACTTTAAAATTTTTTTTTATTGGATTAAAAACTAAATTTTATTTTAAATAACTAATAGTTTTTTAAGTTGATAGACCGCAAATGACCTCCACGCTCATCCACGCATATGCGGCACCTGATCAGAAAATTGTTCATTGCGGCCTGAAGGGTTGAAATTGGGATAGCCTCAATTATTGTCTTAATGGACTGCTTCAATTCAGTCAAATTCCTGGGTTTCGTTTTTACGCTTCCTGCTTGACATAGCCCCATATAAAAAAGTCTGGTGCAGTCAGGTCAAGTGACCTTAGGGGCCAGCGGAAAGTGCAGTTTCTGGATATTAATTTGTTTGGGAATTTTCGTTGGATCTCCGCCATAACATGCGCGGCTAAGTGTGCAGTTGCTCCATCTTGTTGAAACCAAATCCTGCTGAAAGGGATACGTCTTCGGCGAAGTTCTGGTTAAAAAAAACTCCTTCAACATCTTTAAATAACGGTCCCCATTGACAGTTTGTGTTACACCGTTTTCTTCAAAGAAGTATGGCCCGACAATACACCTTGATGAAACTGCGCACCACACAGTGACTCGTTTTGGGTGCAGTTCCGTCTCATAGAGCATTTCTGGATTAGATTCACTCCATATACGGAAATTTTGCTTGTTAACATTGCCGTTTAAGTCAAAATGGGCCTCATCAGACATGAACAAACAATTTATCAATGTGTTGTCTTCTTCGGCCATTGCAATCATTTTTCGGCAAAATACCAGGCGAACAGGCAAATCCTGAGGGTTTAACATGCTTGTAATTTGGACTTTGTACGGAAACGAGTTTAAGTCATCATGAAGTATCCGTTGTGATGACCGTCTGCCAACACCAATTTGGCCCGATAATTCTCATGTCCAAACACTTGGATTTGCCTGTATTGCCGATGCAACAGCCACGATTTTATCCTGAACCCAAACATTGGGATCTCGATGATACGGTCTTCGCTCGATGCTTCCAGATTCGGCAAACATGTTCACCAGCCTCATAATGGTCCATCTACTCGGGGGAGTACCGCCACACTACAGCCTAAATTCGCTTTGGACGGAAATGACGGACTGCAAAGAATGGTATCGCTGCACTATCCAAATCCTTTTTTCAGTATCCCAAGCATTCATTTTGAAAAATCTAAATAGTTGCCCATAAAATAAACAAAATAAGCCGATTACTCGCACTGAAAAAAATGTATTACGTTTTATTTTTGTAGCACGATTCATTCGCCACACTGTATATGAACTTATGTAACAAATTTATTTATTCGACTATCGTCATATAGAATTTTTACTGTATATATGTATATTATTACTTTACACTTGTCATTTAACTTGAAAACACCCTGTATAATAATGATGTAAAAATAAAAATAAAGATGTGAAAATCTGATTCAACTTCAAAAATATTTACACGGAGACTAAAATGCAAATTAAATATAACTTTTTCAACAACCTATAAAACGACGCAAGAATAAAAAGAATAAAAACATTTAAACAATATTAAATTAAAAACTTTGTGTTTATTTTTTCTATTAATAAATCATTTTAAATAAATCACGTCATACATATGTATTTTGAAAATCACTTTAAAGATATTAATACCACGAAAAAGACTACCAAGCTTTCATTTTTGATTGGATTTTCGGCGATTTCTACTCTTATTTTGATTTCAATCGAATTTGAAAATGTATTCGAAAATTTAGGCATAACACCTAAACGTCGCCATCACCGGTACAATAAATTTATTCTACTTTTGACGAATAATCCAATTAAGAAATTTGAATGCATATTGATAAAACAATTCACTCCAAAACCCTTACTCGGAACAGCCAATTGAAGTAATAGAAGTTAAAAACGAGTAACTCCGAACAACCAAACGAAAACGTCATCATTCTCATATCAAAAAAATATGTAAACAAAAAACCCCTCATTTGCTGTTAAGAAGTGAGATTTGTTTTTATTTTTTGTATTCGTATTTCAATTTTCTGACGCACTACAACAAATTAAAAGGAAAAAATGGATTGTTGTATAGTTTTTCTATTACGAAAAACGAATTTAATTTTATATGAATAATTTATACACACATTATTATATGTATATGAATGAATTAATTTAAACTGATTATTCAAAAAAAAAAAAATGCTGCTATTCAGCACAGTGCCTATTTAATTTTAAGCGGTTGCAAATAAAATGAAAAGCGGAAATATGTTTCAATACAAATTCTTGAATTTAATTGACAGGTATTTTGAGGGATTTTGTAAATAAAAAACATTTTTCAAAAGTCGTTTCGACTGCATTTTGTTTTTTTTTTATTAATTCACAAGCATTGATTAAATGACAGTATTTAATACTAATCTAATTAATATTCTAAACGGTGCGTTGAACTTTACAAAAGCATAAACAAACAGTAGTTATTTTGATGTGCATATTGTATAATATACATACTTATATTTTACAAAAGTTCTATAATTTAAGAATCTGTTGCAAAAAAGTAGTTTTAATTTTGTTTAAATGGGCAGGTTTTATAGCGGTATATACAATTGCATCGCAAAAATAAAAACGATTTAATCAATTTCATTCAGAATTGATCTGAGAAATAAATTAATTCTACTTCCAAAATAATCGTCCAAGCCTTGTGAAGGGGTATGCATTATGGATATGTTAATGTCATTCAGTCTAGCAATTTATTGATGTGAGCATATGTGTGTTAAATGAGGCTGTTCGGAACAGATTTTGCTGATCAATGCGAAATTTTCTGTTCCAAACTGTTCTGGATTGCTGTTCAATGAATCAGTTTGGAACACTAGACCTATAATTTCTGCACTTGCTTTTTATGTAGAACATGTTAGAACAGATTTGTGAGAACTTTTTCTGCAAAAAAAAAGAAAAACGAACTCGAATTTTAGGTAAACAACAATAATTTTTTTATAATCTCTATCAGATGACTGACTGTTCTCTAAGTTGTTCTATCTGGTTCTGAGGTTTCTCACGAATCTGTTCTGTTCTGTACTGTTCTAACATTTTCGTCACTGAATAATCGTTTATGTACTTCATTCTTTATGGAGGAATCAAAAGTGTGTAGCTTATTTATTATTTGGTTTATGGCGACTAATTAAAAAAAAAAACTTGAAATTCTTCTCAAGTGTTAGATTTTCCTTCAGAATTGTATCAACAAATTTTATTTTTGAGTTCTCTAAATTTAAAAAAAATGCACGACAAACTTGCTCTTTTAGCTAACAACTTTAATGTAGCTAAACAGGTAGTCTAGTTATCATTAGGTAGGCTTAAGATCGATGTAACCCTTATATGAAATTAGCACGCTTAATGAATAATTGGCGAATGGATGATACAAGGAATAGTAGTTAATTACATACCTAAATTTTAAGCTATGGATTTGAATTATGTAAATTAGAAAGGTATTGCCCACATTATATATAGGTGGAGCCTAGGTTAATGTACAATGTCACAATGTTAATGTAATGAAAGCATAGGATTTACATTTTTAAATTATTTATACATATATGTATACATAATTTAATTATAACAATAATTTTGTATGTATTAATATATATGTATTTATATACTGTATATATTATAGATCATCTACAATTATTTATAAAAATTTATATGAATAAAAATATATAAATATCTTAATATTAATAAAATAAAATTATTTATTTATATTAATTGTGTAGATATGTAGCATATATGTATGTATATTGAATTTAGGTAGGTAGGTAATTTTATATAATACCTAGGTGGAAGGTACATAATATTTATTTTAGTATTAAATATAAATTATATGTATATTACTGTGGATGTATGTGTATGTAGTGTAGATGATGCAAAAATGAAATATAATTACATAGGTTGAAATAAATGGATGAAACACATAATAAAATTATTTATATCTAGATACCAATTAAATTCTTGGGCAAATATGAATATAACAAAAAAAAATCAAAAATCGTTGGTGCGTTTTTCTAAAATTAATTTTTATGTGTAAAATTTTGAAAACTTTTTTTTTTTTTTTTAAATTTGAATATGCAATGTTATTTATACTATTAAGGATAATTTGCAAAAAAAAAATAATTTAATCATATCATTTAATCGAAAATATCAAAAGTGGTTCTTTGGGAAGCACCGTAATTTTAGATCACACATTTTTTTAAATCAAGATTCTTGTTTTTTTTTTTTTTTAAATTCGGTTTTTAACATTGTAGGTTTTTTTTACGTATTCAAGATAATATAAGAAGACTACTAAGTACAATTTTTTGAACAAAATCAATTTAGTCGTTTTCAAATGATATATGTATGTATGTAGCTTTCAAAAAAAATGTTTTGTTTTTAAATCGTTTGAAAAATTTTGGGTTACAATACTGTTTACACTCTAGGATCTTCTCCATTAAAAAATGGATCGTGTCTAAGAAAATCGAAACCCAACAAATTGTTCTACTAACTAGAGGTACAAAAAATGATATTTTCCAAATAAAAAAATAACCAAAAAGTACTGTTTCCCTTCATGAATCCCCTGATAAATATTATGAAAATCGTTGGAGCCGTTTTTGAGAAAAATAATCTTTTCCGCAGGTGATATTAAATCTGATAATTTCCAATTGTTGGTATAACCAAAATAAGATTTTTTAGAAGAAAAGAAGTGTGCGATTAGAGCTCATACTTGATTGAATAACCGTTGAACCTGAGTTAATGCGTCAAAATCGGTGGGTTAAAATTTCTGAACCACCGATCAAATATTTATGCAACTGGCGCTTAAAATACATCAGTATATGTACATTATCAATAAATTGTTTGCAACACACACTCACGGGCTGATGAGTAATTATTTAATACTAAATAAATATAACGTACTTGCTGTTATGTTCGTTCATATCGTAAGCACCAAACAAAAAGTTCTCTTGAGTTACTCCAAAAATTTGTGGAATAATTAGCTATCTGCTGAACATGTGACTGAATACTTTATTTGATGAATTTTGTTTTGATTTTTGACTGCTTTTAGCTAACTTTTCCGAATCGTTCACAAATATATTCGAATTGTTTGGTTTCCGAGATAACTTATCTAATAAATATGTGAACGTGCTCATTGACAAAGAGAAGAACTCTACGAACAAGGACTTCGAGTTTCCAACTAAACAACATAATAACACTAGATACTCGAATAAATGTCACAAATCATCTATCCAAAGCAGACTTCTGCTTTTAGTTTTATCGAAAGCAGGTTGTTGTATTTGTAATGTGTGTAAATTCTGCTTTGCTGCCGATGTCATTTTGCCAAAAGAACAGCCCTAATATTGTTTTGGAAAATTCATGATTTTATTTAACAAATTGTTTTGCATATTTCCTTTTAAATATAATGAACATTTCTTGTAAAATAGTATTACGAAATGAAATTATGAATGAATACGAAATTTGCTCTAGCTTATAAGATTTGTTTCTTACTGAGTAAATTATGTCTTAATAAATATGATAGATGAAAATGAAATTTTTATTAGACTGTTTCGTCTTTTCTTAAATGTTACACAACTACCAACTAGCCTTAGGTTGAAATTTATAAGCATTTGAGTGTCGTCCCTTAAAATTAAAATTTGAAAAGGAATTAAATGCTTTTTCAATAAAAATTTTATTTGTGTTAAATTTATAATTAAATTGGTATTTAACTAAGTTTTGTTAACTTAAGAAATATGTATTATGCAAAAAATACTCAATATTCAGAAACTTTAGATTCCCTGAAAATGTTAGTTCTTGAAATTTAAACATTAAGGAAGGAAATAATTTATTGATGTTGATTATCTTTTTTTCAAGTCAACTTTAATGTTAAGAAAGCCTATTAATTTACTTGAATAATTGAACTTCTTTGAAAAACAACAGATAAAATATTTCATTCGCAATTAATGTAGGCATGTGTTCGTTAATCGTTAAGTAAATTTTAATATCAGATTAACTGATTATATTTAAAAAATACATATATAAAAGAGTGAATCATGTGATACAAAATCACATTTATTTACTAATTAAATCTCTGTTAGTGTTAGGTTATACATTCATAAATTCCGATTGTCAGTGTGTTTATTGCTCTCGCATACTTTTTATTTTATTTACACAAAAAAAATTCGTTTTACCTTTTTTTAACTCTAAACTTTGTTAATTTATTGTTAACTCGCATAGTTGTTTGTTATACAAAAATAACATCCTAACACAATGTATAGTATATTATTGGCCTAATATACATTAAATGCTTAATTCGCTACATCTGTAATTATAATTAAATGCAAAATTTGTATTTAAACAGTTTTAAGTAAATATCGCCTCTGTTGGACTTTATTTGTTTAACGAGAATACGAAGTAAATTTTAAATGTTTTATAACGAAACCTTGACTGTCTTACGTGATAATATGTACATATACGAGCACGAGTAAAATATCAACGTTATTATATCCGTGACGGCAATGAACAACCAGTTAAGTCGAATGACATCAACTAAATTAAAATTAAATTGTAATTTCGTTGACCTTCGGAATTTTGTACACTTTTAAATATTCTGGTTCTTCATGACCTCAACGAATATCAGTGACGTAGCGAAAGTTTCTGATGCGGACAAATACCAAACAAATACTAATATAAAAAATGGTCAAAATTGACTTAATTTGTAAGCTTGTTGTTGAGGGCATTTTTTAAAGGTCGTGGTAATTTGTTTGGGAGCCCAGTATTTACAATTTTTTGCCTGTAGTTTTGAGGACGAATTTGTTACCAAACTATTGTTGGGAATAAAAGTAAAATTATTAAGCATAAAAAACAATTAATGTAAACTTCTAACATTTGATGTTTAAAGAAAATAAAGTTTTTTAATTTGCATAAAGAAAAAAATGGCCAAAATAGCGTGTACAAACTTTTGACCATCAAATCATACAAGTAATTGGTCGACTTGATAAATGAAATTATATGTAAAACTAGCTTGTTTGTGTTATTTAAAACATATTAATTATATTATCTGGCATTGAAATAATTCATGTGGGATATACCGTAGCACAGATACGGAGCAACCAACCCTTTTGACCCTAGACACATTATTTCGATTTCAAAAGCTAGCCGAGTTTTCCTCGTCAATTACTAGACGTATATAAATGGTATGTACTATTGATGTCATCATACGAGTGCTTTCCTATCAATAATATCGCGCACGTTTTAATTGCTTCAAATATCAGATTATCAGAATTCATGGTCGCAACAAATTTTATGAAATTTTATCTTTCAGGGAACTTTTACTTTAAAAAAAATGTAATCTTTAAAAAATATAATTTGATTCGATCAAAAAATTGCGTTTTAGAAAAATGCGCCAGCTTTTAACTGACAAGCCTTGAACGAAACAGCTAATCTGTGAAGGCTACTAACCTTTTTCCACTAAAGCTAATTCATCACTCTATGAAAAATGTAAACAAAATATATAGTATCATATTTTTGTTTATTCTCTTCCTTCATTCAGACCACGGTCACGATTACAAATTGTAAATCTGAGTTTGATTGATTGGTTTCGTGTGGAGTATGTGGATAATACGGGGCCACCTTCCTTACTTGTTTCCCACATTTATCTAATATGATATACCTAACCGTAACTTTATATTAACTTACTATAGCTAACAAATTGAATTCTAATGTCAATGTATTTAAGCAATTATTGTGCTTCTTGTGTTTAAATCTCTACGTACAATTAATTCACCACACGTCGTATTACTATCGTCAGAACCACAGGTTATCTGTTATTTGCACACTTTATTATATTAATTGAATGTGTGCTTTGAAGCAGATGTAATAAAAAACTTAGTGGTTACTTAGCGTGTGTCGTGTCTCTCTTTTTTAGCTAAAAAAAAATTTGGTCATGTGAGAATTTTGAAGGATTTTTTGAGTTGGCAACATCGAATTAACTGAAGGAAACGATAAGATATATTTTTGTCTTTATATGTATATGTATGCATGTATGTATATAATACGATTTATTTGTGTACAATGTTGTCAATGAAAAAAGACGATGAAAGAATTGGGCTTATGTCATATGTGAATTTTTTTGTTGTTGTTGTCAAGAAATGCATTAGAAATCAATTTTATGGCACGCAATAAAATAAATGGGGATTTCAATTTTAATGTTGAGCACATGGCTTGGTCTTTTCGTCTATATTTAAAATATATTTTTATTTCACCGCAGCCTGTGAGCACTTAGATTCGGAATATAGCTAATTTATATTATAAACATGTATGTTTTATACAATGTTGCTTGGTAAACGCCCATTAATTCAAAATAAAAATAAGTTTCATTGCAAAAGAAAACAATGTACCTATTGATAGAAACGTGTGTGTTAATAGTTGCATAACCTCGAGAATAATTATGCACTTATTTGTGTATAATTTCTCATTGATGAATTAAAGTATAAACATAATATTTATGTATACATACATACTTATGTATTAATTACATTATCTTAAATATGTTAAGCTGGTCATCCACGATCACACATGCACGAAACTCCCTGGTATGTGGGTGATCATGAAGTTCGGTAAATATGTTGATGATGGTCAGAATGCCCACGAGGGGTATGTCCGCCTCATTTTTTTTAAATTCCATAATAACCTATAGTGCAGGGTCAGGAAGCTTATTTTTCTTCTTCGCTTATAATTTGGACAAGTTCAAAAGTTTCCATTTTCTATTGATTTGTACTAAATTAAATTTAAATATATAACAAATTAGCGTGCAAAACGCAATTCCACAACAAAACAAATGCTTCAATCTCATTTGACCTTGACAGTTTGTTAGTTACCTGCACTCCGAAAAAAAAAATATACTCACAAAAATACAGAATTTGCCCATGAGGCTGAGTTCAGGTTTCTGAAAAAAAAACGCTTTAGGTCTATTCACTAAGCTAAGTTGTACCCACATCAACTACTTCTTTTTCTATAGTTTGCGTCCAAGAGCTTAAATAATTAGTGCTTTAGGATAAAAAACGATTTATAATGCAAAGTAGTTCATCAACTGTATGAACCTTTACATATATGCGATAGACTTATACAAACGTCTTGTCTTCCCTGTACTGATTTATTGGACACAATATAGTAATATATAGTATGGTTTTTAGCATGTACTCATGTGATCATCCAAAATATAAATGCTCATAGGCATTTTAAAAAAACTTAGAAACTTCTGCTTTATTAAAAACAAGTTTTGTTTTTTTTTTGTGTATTTTGATACCCCTAAATTATATATGCAATTCAAAATTTATGTCGATTAAACTGTGAGCTTACGTAGTCTCTGCTGACGTCTGTGTCCATTTTTGTCTATAGCGCTCTTATAATTCATGGAATTCGAATACCTCGTTCATGAATAGTAAAGGGAACCTGCTACATTTGAAATGCCCAATAAAGTGAAGAAATGTATGAATCATTGTAGAAGGCGAAATACACAACATAAATAAAAAAATATTAACGCCGCCGCAGAGTGATTCATGAGTGATCAGAGGTTACCCAGATTAAAAATATGTATTTAATTTCTGATTCAGTGTTTAAAAAAAGAGTAAAGTATATTTTGAAAACAAACTTAATTAATATAAAGACTAGAATGCCAATTTATAACAGTTGTTCGCCCTTAAAAGTTTTAAATATTCCCCGAACTTGACAGGATACCGTCATTTCTGGGAGTCAATTGACCTTTTAACCTTACGGGGCCGCATAAACTCTACTTTTCTGTCACATTGTTCACATGTCCCGAATCACGTCCATAAAATAAACTAAATTTTAGTTTTGGTCAATGTTTGTTCTTGTCGAATTATGCAAATAAAAACAATTACATAAATTTCATCCCGACGTTTCGCTGGAGATTCTCAAAGGGGGGCGTTTTCTTATCTTCATATGTACATTTTGGTTTATGTAAATTAACAATATTTGCATTATATTCAAATTTTAATTTCTACTGTTTTTTTTTAGAATTACATTTATTGCATTTTTAATTTTTAAAAATACACGTGCCAACCAACCCTTAACATAAAAAACACAGTTTTAATATATAAATAAATAGCATTAAACTTTAGTAGATTTTTTTAATCAGGCAATTATTACCCTCAAAAGCGTAGTGCAGCAAACGTAGACAAATACTAATTAAATAAGAAGATAATACATTTCACATATGTGTAATATTTTGCACAAACAACAGTGATTTTAAAAACCGCAAGCTTAGTTTTAATGGTTGTAATGTTTAGGTTAATTAATTAATGTTTTATTCAAATAAACATTTGCTTCTCATGATTCATAGTTAAACCCAGCTCAGAGTCCAGCAACCATGTGTTGGTCTCATTGTACGTGTCTAATATTAAAATATTTAAAATAATTCTCAAATCAAAACGCATCCCCTTAGAATGAACTGAGATCATGAAGGAATCACAACTTTCTTTATAATTGAATCCCAGCTCAGTCTTATTAAGATGACCGCGAATAATTTTTAAATTGCTGCAATCAAATTATCTTTGATTTCAAGACCTTAATTTTTCTGTGGTATAAAGAGGGTCTGCGGATAGTGGCTGGCTGTTAAATCAATTGAGTAAGAATATATTTTTTGTAGGACATATGTATGTTCTGGATCTGTTTAATATTGATTTATTGGATGTACTGATGCAATGCCTTTACTAGTAATCGATCTGTATCAATAGTTAATTGTAAACTCATTTAAGTAATTAAAAGAGAATGTAAAAATAATCCACAACCGTAAAATTTATAAGAGTTTCATTTTAAATAATTCAAAACTCGCAAATTTTTTTTAAATGTGGATATTTATTTATATCTAAAGTACAAACTCTGCGGTTAATAATGAAATACAATATGTATGTACCTATCGCCTGGGCTATGCCGATTTTGATAAAATTTTGCATCAAGTTTTCGTTAATAGCTGCGGTGATGTTTTCCTTATAGCCTAGTACGCTGCTGATGCGAAACGAAAAATCCCATTCAAAAATGACACGACTAAATCATGAACAAAAAAAATTTCGCTATACATTTCGTTTTCAAGTACGCTGCTTAATGACGGAGTGTGTAATTTTAGTGGATAGCAGTACTAGATTTCTTAGTACAATTCTCTTTTCATTCTCAATTTAATTATCCTGCACATTAATTGCTTGCGAAATTTTGACATTTCATTTTTTTTTATAAAAAATGTCAACAAAACTTGTTTTGTTTGGTTTTGGGCTTTCTCTAGTGTCTGGTTTTTCTCTGCATTTTCTGTGTTAAATTATTCAAAATAAATTCAATTCTAATTTTTGTATTAAAACCAATTTCAAAATCGACTAAACTAAATCTGCAAAATGAAAATGGGAAGTTGGAAAGATGCACACCCAGATTATATATTTCAAAGTGGTGAATAGCTTTTGGAGTATATCTTTTGACCGGGTTGCAATAAAGGCGGGCGATATCTTTTTAGAATCAACACTTCATACTTTCAAAGGAAGCATCAACAAAACCAAAAGTAGTTTTGTCTCTACTTTTTTACTTTTTGATGTAATTTTTTTGAAATAATTCTTGGACTTGAAAATGATATCCGGAATTAGTAAGAAACCATAAATTAGAACTCAGAACAGTACTTTACACCATCCCAAGGAAGCACGTAGTTTTAGAATTATAGAGTGATTTACCTCCCAATTTCATTGATTTTCATAAAATTGATAGAAATTTCCTCAAATCGGCAGATAAGCCAGCTTATAAATCCAAAAGTAATTGCTTTATTTGGATCATTTAAACGGTTCTGAGTTTCATTCTAAATCCTCTATGTGTAACCAGAACCATTTTTAAATCCAAGAATTATTTAAAAAAAAATAAGTCTAAGAGTAATTTGGTGACAAAACTCCTTTTTTTACAACTTGTCAATTTGTCTTGGCAGTTTACAGAACTCTCCTCAAATATTTTTCCGCTGTGGTGTTCGTTTGCATTTCGCTCTCCTAGTGGAGACCACTGAAAATTTTCGTTTCGCATCAGCTGCGTACTAGGCTTAAGGGCATAAATGTTTGGTGGAACATTGGCGTAGATTTACCTTTGATATAATCGCTTGATCTGATCTAGGCGGCGGCAAATTTGAGTCTCCTTTTCATTAGCCATTGCCATTGTTTTTTTTTATTTTCCGAAATGTCTCCGCTAGTATTTTTTTTAGTAATTTGATACAACAACTGTCTAGAGTTTTTTTTTTACTATTTGACTCATTAAAATGTATGGTACTTACAGTTTAAAAAATGTATCGTTTAAGTGTGAAACCCCTTGTTGCAGCACCCTATAAGAGGATATCTTGTGCTCAACTAAAGTATAATAGTTTGATGTCAATGCGTTAGGTCATAAAACATTAATATCTTTGACGAATTCAAACCGCATACTTTTTTGCTTCATTTGTATAGTGTTAATTTTCACTTATGTAAGTTGTTAGTGTGATCATCATTCATTCACTCCTGAAGCAGTTCAGTCCAAAAGCCAATTAAGCTGATGTCGTTGGTCTTTGAGACTTTTATATTTATTTTCAAATAAAGCCGGTAGCAATTTGAAGATTTATTATGGGCACATATGTATGTAGATGTAGATATATAATGTATATGCACAAAATGACCGTTTTAATAGAACTGCATGTTTTGCTATGTAGGAATAAACTAAGTGCAAACGTTTGTTCTATCTCCTCCATAAGTGTCATCAGCATACTTTTTAGCAACGGGGTGTCGCGTCGTGTAATAATATCTGAATAATTTTCACGGTAAAAATTACAGACTCAGCGTCAAGTTGCCACTGGACCGGAAATTTGTTCGTCAAATATCGAAGAAATTAAAGAAACGTTAGATATTAGAAATCTTGTTTGTGTTAAATAAGAACAAAATCTTACGTTATTTACTAGAAATATTTTGAATATCGTCATCATGACGAATACAAATATAATCGGAAACTGGTCATCGTTAAATTGAAAAGGCAAGTCAGTTAGAATCGTTGATGCTTCAATCACGTTGTTCATAAATTTCTTAACAGCTTGCCTTCTTTCCATTGCATAGTTTTTGTTGATTCAGGTTGTGTAACATAATTTTCACCAAATCGACCTTGAGCTTCATTCCTTGCAAAGCTAGAGTTCTTATGAAATCATCTGGACGCATTATCTCATTCGATCGACTTAAATGAATGCAATTGGCTCGGCGGCCAATTTTTGTTCAATTTCTCTTTCGACGTTATGAATTGAAACATTTATGCGTCAAAGAAATGATTTTTTTGTTATAATGATGCGCGCATTAACGGGGTTTTGACTGCCGTCAAAATGAACAAGCACAGTGCGAGCATTAGGAAAGTAGGGAAGGATGCAAGAGGAGATACCGATGCACATTGGTTTGGAATTTCTGAATATTAAAATGGATGGGAAAATAGAGCCGGGTAAAATATTCCACATTCGCGTGAATGTAAACATTTGCGTGATGAATCAGCAATTACTTCCAAAGTGGTCTTGGGCATTGCGAAAGTATGTCTATGCTCTTCGTTAGTCTTGTTCATGCGACTTGACGATTAACAAATTTATGGAATTTTTGCCCGAAGCAACTCTGGCGGCGGTGTCAATTGTGGTAATTTGGCCTTTCCACCCAAAATTTCATACAAAAAACCAACGTCGAAACTTTGGGATTTAATTATTTGGCATTTAATCATCATAACGACCAATAAAGCCGATGAGAATCACATTTTAAAAATTCTACAAAGTCCAAACAAAAAATAACATTCAAATTTCCAAATTTAAATATGGGTTTCCCCAAAAAAATGTCTCGTGCAAAACTGATCATCAAATTTGTTGGCCTCCGTTCTGGTAAATGTATTCAGATAGTCGAGTTATAAAGTTTTTTTCTACTCCTACCGTATGTTGTCAATAACAGCTTGAATATTGTTTTTGAGTTGAGCCAGGATCATTAAAACGTTCAGTTTACATCGAAGAGATTTTAGATAGCCCCACAAAAATAAATCACAAGGGGCTGAATCAGGCGAACAAGCTGGCAACTGTAGATTGCCCCGTCAGGATATGAGACGTCAAGGGAAATGTTCCCGCTAAAGATTCATCGACGTACGGACCGTGAGGGCGGTGGCGCAATCCTGCTGAAACCAGACATGCCCTACATTAATTTCTTCAAGTTTTGGTAAAAAGAGCAGCTGCATGCTTGCGCGCAAAACGCCTGTTTTTTATTTATTCATTACCGGTTTCTCTAAAACTAAATACATCGTAGAAAATTATCAACTTTCTTGCCATACAGGTGTTTTTACCACAGTTTGGAATATCACCCTGAGTGATTATTGTTGCAATTTTCAATGAATTATAAATTGGTAATGCCATACTTCATTTTGTACCGTGCCACCGGGATACGAGTTTTAAATACATTTCTATAATAATTTATATTATATGTATATATTAGCAAAATTGCATTTTTTATCAACAAAATCTATTGTGATCTGTCTAAAGCAAGACACGTTCCACGATCGGATCGAATTTATAATTATAAAAAAAAAAGAAATGTTCTCAGTTATTAGGAGCGGAAAGCGGCAAATTCCTCCCTAAAGAATTTTCTACCTCGCCAAAAAAATGGGTTTGAATTGTTGAGTCAGCGCTCGAAATTATATTGCTAAAATTAACAAATTCACTTTTCGAGATTATTAAACATGTGATGTGGAAAAATGGTGGGAAATTTGAATTCTATATCGCGCAGTGTCACACTTCCACTGATAACAGAATCATATTTATATTTTTTTATATAGTGCCATTATTGATAAGACTGTTTTTAATCTAAATCAAAAGTGCAAAAAATACTTTCAATTGTTTTTTTACATTAATTTTTTTTTCTTACAGAAACTTAACTCAGTTCTAGCATCATACGTCCGTTTTCTCTCGGCGGATTCCAACCTGCGTCAAGTACTTGAGGCTAAAATTCCAAAGGAACAAGAGCGAGTCAAGAACTTCAGAAAACAACATGGAAATACCAAAGTTGGTGAAACCACCATAGATATGGTAAGTAATTTTAGGTTTTATTTATTTTTTTATTGGTGTTCTTTTTTTTTACAAATCTTTAAAATATTCTCATAAATTTAGTAAAAATATTTAGTTAAAAGGGTAGGTAGTTAGTAAGTAAATAGAAAGAAATCATTTTTTATGTAGAATCGCTAGTTTAACAGTCTTCAGCATTTTTTATGACTGATATTCAAAAGAATTTAAAATAATATTAAATTTTCTTAAGACTAATAAATTGTTTTATACACAGATTAATCTAAATAACAATTATAAACTGGCAATAGCAGTTTTTGGAAAAATACCATAATTTTAGTCTGTACATACAACAGACAAAAAACGTCGTTACAGCTTTCTTTTTAGATTCTATTAGACCGAGAGCCCACAGCAATTTTTGGGTGTGATTGATAACAAAACATAATTAGTATAATTATTATTAGATAGTACTTAAGTAGTTATTTACAAACTTGGGCGTCTTGCATGCTCTAGTGGGAGCAATAGTGAGTAATACTGAATATAATATAGAGTTTTTTTCAAAGTCTAGATAGATAGATGTGACAACAACTTGGTGGCTTTCTGCCTGCTAGACGCCCTCAAAGTAAGACAGGTTATTATAGGCTATAAATCGGTTTTTGTTTAAATAAATTATTGGAATTATATGAAACAATGAAAAATTCCAACAGTAGCAAAAACTGAGTTGTTAAAATATATTAAGGCCCGTTTGCTGATACGAATCATAAATATTTATGTTCAACTTACAACTCTAATGGGAAACTTTTTCCTCTGCGTAAACTTTCACCGAAGTGATTAAGTAGAACTTAAATGCTTAATTTGTGTATCAGCAAACGGGCCTAAATAAGCTTTTTTTAGCCGGTTTTAGAGCCTTCAATTTCTTATAAAAAAAATCGTACCCGATTAGTTCTGAAATGTTTGTATGAAGTAATAAAATTCCAAGCATAGGCAGATGGTAATCGTTAATGGTAATGGTATGAGTTCAAATTTCAGCTTGCCTCTTACTTTGCCACCCTTTTTTTTAATCCTTCAAACTAGGTTAACGGCAGACGGTGATAATTAATTCAAATTTCAGTATGTATCATGAAATGGAAGTGATTTACGATACTAATAATTTAAAAAAAAAAACGTTGTTTTTGTGAGCTTTTGTCTTACCTTATGAGATTGATGCTCGAAATCATCATGTTTGAAACCAGCTTATTCTGGTGTTTTCGAAGAAGTGACAGAGATCCTCATAGATCATGTTCATATTGTCAAAATTAAGTGTCTCATCTCTGCATTGTGCAGAAAATTGTAAGTTCCATTCCTCCTATCAAAAACAACCAAAAGTTGACATAATAAAATCTGTATTACTCTATAACGTCAAATGAAGATAAATCGGCGTTTTTCTCCACTTTCTGATAAAACAGTACATTCGCTAAAATATGTTGAGTGCCTTGTTTGCAATTTATATTGCGAAATATATGGAAAGTTTTTTTCAAAATGTTGGTTTCCAGAATTTTAACTTCATAAAGTGTGTATAATTTAAACGTTAATGCAAAAACAACTAATTCTCTTCAGGCTTATCTAAGTGTAAAACATTTTCGGCTCTTAACTTATATGCCATGAGACATATGTGTTACCCGTTCACTGATACAGAAATTACACACTTATGTCGTTTTTATTTGGCAATCCGGAAGCCTTCCGGACTCTTCTGAAAGCGTTCACTTGGGAAAAAATGACTGTTCTAATTCTGAGAAGAAGAGAATTTTGCTTCTGAACGTCAAACTCGGTTGTTGTCTTTTTTTGTATCATAATTGTGCAACAAACAGTTATTTTGAATTTGAATATTCTCACGTACACAATTATTTTCACACATACAATCTCATTAAAATTCAGAATCACACAAAAGTATTCAGTTGGGATCCCGGATCGGACATCGGAGAAGAATTCCGGATTGCCAAATAAAAACGCCATTAATTTCATGATAAGCACTTATCTGACTGTTGAGGCAAAGTGTTTTAAGTTGCACATAAATATTTATGATTCGTATCAGCACACGGGACTTTTATGTTATTTATGGTAGTCGGTTTTAAGTGTTCCGAATTACGACCAAACGAAAATATTTATTTATTACGAAGATTTTGTATTAACTTGATTTTTATTTAAAAAAAAAAATAGAACATTTTTACTGTAATATTTCTAAACTTATTTTATTGAATAATTATTATTGTACAGAATTTTGACATATTGAAAATTCTTTTTCATGATTTTCTAATATTAATAATAATTTTAAATTAAAAATAAATAACCGAGTAAGTCTTTCTTATATTTTACACTTCTATAAAACTAAAATATTTATAGTTTTATATTAATTTAATAACTCATAATGATGAGAAAACATTTATTTTGAGACCTGCTGAAGGACGTAACGACGCCCGAAAAGTTGTCAAATCTTAAATAAGAAATAAATCAAGAAGGACCTAAATCCCAATATAAGAGTTATTATAAGAAATTGTATTTTGATTTGTATTACTTTGAAAATTTCTGAAAAATATGGAAAGTTTTTTAGTATTTCAAAAAAATGTTACTGGGGATGTAATACAGGTTATTTCTTACCGGATAAGTATTACTATTATTTCATAATTTATTCCAGAGTCTTGTTTTTTTTTGTGATAAATGAGTTCTATATACTCATACTTATATTTTTGAAAAATAAAACAAAAATGTTCGGAGTAATTTTAAGAAAGTCGACTCCATATTCATATTTTCAGAATCTCAGAATCAGCCGATGTAGTTAGAGGTACATATTCCTTAGGTCTTGTTCCTAGCCACATATGGACCTTATTTCAAGTTGTTAGAGTAATTAAAATGTTCTTTTTTTTATATAGATGTATGGTGGTATGCGAGGTATTAAGGGTCTTGTTTGCGAGACCTCAGTTTTGGACGCCGACGAAGGAATCCGTTTCCGTGGCTTGTCAATCCCTGAATGTCAAAAAGTCTTGCCTAAGGCTCCGAATGGTGCAGAACCACTGCCAGAAGGTCTGTTTTGGTTGTTGCTGACAGGTGAAGTTCCAACTCAACAACAAGTGCAAGGTCTTTCTGCTGAATGGGCTGAACGAGCTGCCCTGCCTCAGCATGTTGTAACTATGCTTAATAACATGCCATCAACATTACATCCAATGTCCCAATTGGCCTGCGCCGTGACTGCCTTAAATCATGACAGCAAATTCGCTAAGGCCTATTCAGATGTATGATTATTTAACAAGAAATTTCTTCAGAGAAAATAATTTGATTGTTTATTTAGGGAGTTCATAAATCCAAGTACTGGGAATACGTCTATGAGGACAGCATGGATTTGATTGCCAAACTGCCAGTTGTTGCCGCTACTATTTACTGTAACACATACAGGGGAGGAAAGGGTTCAAAGTCAATTGACCCAAATTTGGATTGGTCCGCTAACTTCGTCAAGATGTTGGGTTACGATAATCCCGAATTCACTGAACTTATGCGTCTTTACCTGACCATTCACAGGTATGATCAAATATATGTAAGTCATATATAATTCAATCATTAACTCTTATTCCTTAAAATATAGTGACCACGAAGGTGGAAATGTGTCTGCCCACACCGTGCACTTAGTTGGTTCAGCATTGAGCGATCCATACCTTTCGTTTGCTGCTGGCATGAATGGTTTGGCTGGTCCACTCCACGGTTTGGCCAATCAGGAAGTACTTGTTTGGCTGATGAAACTTTCGCAACAAGTTGGCAAGACTCCAACGGAACAAGAACTGAAAGATTTCATTTGGAAGACTCTTAAGTCAGGACAGGTAAAACGATAAATATTTGAATTGTTATGTTATTTTATTAATTATTTTAAAAATGTTTTTTCCCAAGGTCGTTCCTGGATACGGTCACGCTGTCCTTCGTAAAACAGATCCACGTTACACCTGCCAGCGAGAGTTCGCTCTTAAACATTTGCCCAATGATGAGCTCTTCCAATTGGTGTCGAAAGTCTACAAGGTTGTGCCACCAATTCTAACTGAACTTGGCAAGGTAAAGAACCCATGGCCAAATGTAGACGCTCACTCCGGTGTCCTCTTACAATACTACGGCATGAAGGAAATGAACTATTACACAGTCCTCTTCGGTGTTTCCCGTGCTCTTGGTGTTTTGGCTTCTCTAGTATGGGATCGTGCTCTCGGTCTGCCAATTGAACGACCAAAATCCCTCTCCACCGACGCTTTAATGAAGGCTGTTCAAAAGTAAATCAACAATAAAACGACCCTAATAACCTCACGCTCATCACCCCCCCCCCCCCCCCCCCCCTCCTAGTTCAATCTAAATTATATTTAAATATGTATTATACATCCTAGTGTGTATTGCGAACGTAAATCAAAAACCAAATTCTTAGAATGCTAAGTATACTAGTGTTATATAAAAAAGTATTCAACTTCTTAATGTTTGTATTTTATTAATGCAAACTATTTTGATGTTAATTATATAACATAATAACGTGAAGGCAAAACAAAACAACCACAACGCTCATTGTTCATCAACTTCAATATACAAAATTATGGTTTAGAAGGTCTAAAACGACCCTCTAGAGTAGCTGACTGTTTAACATTTTGTTGCTATAATTTTTCCTTGCAAAATATTTTTACTGATTAAACATAATAATTAAGTCTAAAGTGAGGTAATTGAGTTATAATCACATTGCGACCTATTTTATTGAGTATGATTTCTTACGGATCATCGAAGCTTTAATAAATTTTACTTAATTAATTATTAATTTATTTTAGAGGATATATTTAAAACAAAACAAATAAAATGTCAGCATAAGCAATGTTGTGAGTGTAATTGTATTATCAAGAGCATAAAATCGATAAGTCAATAAAAGTTGTATTAGACTATTATTTAAATTAAATAAAAAAAGTCAAAAGTTATACTCAATTGTTTCATTCATAGGGCAAGATTAAATTGTCAGTATGGAAGAATTTGAGAAAGTTATTGTGTTCTGTATTGTCCTGAATGGCGTAGGGAATTATAACAAATTAAATACGGATTTCCGCGAGTAAGTTTCTCCATTTAGAATATTTTTATTCGGGATTACAAATTTTTGTCAAAAAAATTTTTGTGACATTCTCTATCACGCAATCTATAAAACTTTCTTATGGGTGCGAACGGTTTGCAATGTAACTGCAAAAATGATAGGATTCATTCGCACATACGAAAGAAATGAAGCGCCAGCAAATTAATTAATGTTTTTTTCTTTTAAATAGTAGGTAGTAAAATTCCTCATTTTTAGATGAAACAGGAAACCAAATTCATTAGTACTGAATCTAAACATGAAATTAAATAAAAACCCAGCGATAAAACGTGTTAATTAATAAAAATCAATTGTAAATAACAAAAAGAAATCATCAAAATATCCCAAAAGTAATATCACATGAAACCGAGGGATGTGCACCCCTCACCACACTTTACCATTTGTGAAAAGCCATAATTAATAATAAGTGATTATTTTGTTTTGCATTAGGCGTTTTTCTTTTTTATCTCCGAGCAGATCACTGAGCAGAGCCTGAGTGAACCGATTTAGATCTGATTAGAGCATGATCAGAGCTCTACGATTTAGTTTTGAAATAAACTTAAGCTCAGAACTGTCATATATTATTATAATCACACATATTCTGCATTCAGAGTGAAAATGAATTCAAAACGAATTTCAATTTCACTTAAAATGAAATAACATGTTCTGCATTCCGTGTGGATCCAACTCCTTCAAATTCACTTCGAATTCATTTTCGAATTGTCAAAATCACCTATAAAGACAATTTGTATAAAAACGGTTCATAGTCGGAATGTAGAACACGAATTTTCATATTCAGAACCCTAAAATTCCACGTTCGGAATGAGCTATTTACAAACTTTATTTTATGTGGAACACAGAACATTTTTATGTGGAATACAGAACATCTAAATTCACTTTCGTTCCTCAAATTCAAAAAAGTGAAATACAGAACATGTGCGAATGTGTTTTTTTTACTAAAACTTATTTACCAGCAGATCCAAGTTTTACGAATTCATTTTTGTTTTAATTTGATTTACTCTCGTGATTATTGTCCAAATTACGAGTCAAGTTAGCCGCTCCCGGCATTTTGCTCCGTTTGATCGGTCATTTTATTCTGAGCCAATGCAGCATGCTCCGATTTAGCTCTGATTTATAAAAGAAACACAAGTTGAACGATAGAATTGTCTGAGGTAGAAAAGAAACACAGCCGAGTTCTTTACTCGGACCTAAAAAAGAAAATCGCCTATTAATACAACTATGAACCTTTATTAAATTCGAAAATGAAACTTAATTTTAAAATATATTGTCAAGTTTACTTTAAGCTGTACATACACACATAATTTTGCATTTACATTTATTCACACTTACCCACATTGACATTGACTGCCAGTCGATTGTCATTTCCATATAAAAGCTCTATTGAAAATGGTGAGAAAGATCATTACGCCCCTCGGAGCAAAGTAGCAAACAAAAATATTACTTTTAAAAGTCATCTATTGCCACTCTTGACATGCGCCCCATATTTATTCAACAGGCGAAGAAACTAGGGCCATCTATTGGTATTTTGTATAAGACACGTGCTGACATCTATTGTTTATAGAAAGTCAACACTGCTGGGGGACTTTAAGAAAAATTGCTTTTTGCTTCATTTTAGGAAAGAGATTGCTTTTAGAGTTGAATTCGAAATAAAACCAATAAAAATCTAATTTTAATTTTCCAAATAAATTAATTATTTATTTTAAATCGATTTATTTATAAAATTGTTTCTCTTTTGTTAGTTTTCCGTTTCAATAGTGCTTTTAAGGGCTGCGATTTTTGTTCTTCTTAAAAATTACAATATTTTATATAAACAATTAAATAATAATTTCGTATAACCATACTTTTTGTTTTATTTGCATCGGCCAGAAAATTGTTTTAAAAAAATAAAATTAATAAATAAATTTAATAAAGCCATGTACTTTCCATATATACATACATAGAAGAAATAACTAACTATTGAAGTTTGAATTCACTTCTGATGGTTGATGGAAATAGTAGATATATGCGAGTTCAGTATCTACTTTATACATTGAGTATTCATGAAAACGTGTAAGCCTTCCCACAACGGAAAATGGAAAAGTTTACCACACACGTTTCATGAACACACCTAAAAATTAACATGTGTAAACGTGGTTAATGATTTTTTTTTCTTCCTATATTTTAACTTGACTAATAACAGTGTATAGCGTGTCACCTCCGTGCATATATCAAAAGAACTGTGCCAATTTACGCAGTCGTGTAGATCTGGCATAAGGAAATCCGTATACGCACTCAAAACCCATATCTGGCAATGCCCTTTATTTTCGTCATTCACTGAACGAAACTCGTCATTTTTTCTTTCGTTCACCGAACGAAACTCGGCAAGTTGGTTTTGCACAAGAAAAGATGGAGTTCTTTTCCGATCAGCAGCCACACCAACAAGACCACACCCAAATTTAGGAGTGGATAAATTAATTTTTTTTTTTGGTTGGGAATTTGTTTTTCTCCTGTTGGAGAGATTGAAAGAAGGAGCAGCTCGCCGGTTGCTCACCGTACAAAACTACACCCACGTAGAAGCCATCGATGAGTGTTAAACAGAGACTTAGATATAGCGCTATGTTATTAATATATAAAATGAAAAACAATATGGTTCCTGAATACTTAAAAGTTAATATTATCAACGTTGGAGAATTACAACCTTATAATTTACGCAACAGTGAAAATTTGAGGCCCAATAGGTGTAACAGAAGTAGCACCCAGGACTCAGTTATGTATATGGGAATAAATTCTTTTAATAGACTTCCAAGTGAATTGAAGAATGAGCTAAGTATAAATGTTTTTAAAAATAAACTTATTTTGTATATAAAAAATAGTGATTAATAATACATAGATGTTTTATTGTAAAGGTTTGTCTGACCTTATATATTGAGTATTTTAGAATCTAGAGCACACATCAGAGCCTAATCTCCTGCAATGCAGAGATAGGTACTCTTGGCGTAAGCTGAGATGGTTCCAGAAACTCTGTTATAATTATAATTATCGAGATCGTGTAGCCAAGGATATCGGAGGGTCGCCTACGCGTATTGAGTTTCTACGCTACCTCAGGAAAACCACGAATCAATTTCCTCGATTTCTTGTGGCCTCGGGGACATATCCAATTGCACATGGTCGCCATCGAAGGGAGAACCACCTTCAGCGAAAAGAAAAAGATAAAAAAAATCTTCCGTGGGAAGCCTAGAAGTATTGTTACTTTGTTGGACATCAATAAGTTCTCAGCGTTTTCCTCGATGCCTTTTGTGTGCCTCTGGAACGCCATCCGAGTGCACCTGGTAGCCATTGGACGGATAACCCTCATCCTGGGCCATTTAGTTCCGTGTAACACATCGGCAGGCTCCTCTCCCGCCTGACCGGAGTCGGTGCTGAAGACACACCTCTCCGTCGTCACAGCCGGCGCCGCGTCGACACGTCCTACTACGTCGTCCTGCACCACGAATCATTCCCGACAAAAAGGTCGGACATAATGGCTTCAATCAACAATAGAGTTAGTGTCGTGTATTATCTATCTGTAGTAAAGTAAACCAGAGTTAAAAAAAAGTGTACTGATAGAATTTAGTATATGTCCGTCAAAGAAAGTGATTTTGTTCCCTTATAATATGTTTCCCTACTGTAAAAGTGTAAATCCGATTATTCTTTCTATTCTAGTAGCGCGTTTAAAGTGGTAACTGCGTCGTAATATTGTGTCCTAATAAGTAAAACAAAAAAAATTAAAAAAAAAGTCCTTTCTGAAAAAAAATATACCTAGCTACACAGAAAAAAAAGTATCGAAAATTTATCCAACCTGAAAAAAAAAGTTTTTTTTAAATAATATTATATAAGCAAAATAATTAACGAGTGACAATATCAACGAGGTTATAATCTTAAAGTTACCTTCTTCCCTCAAACAGGGTCCTCGTGCGCACGGAACACTGAAAACTGTAAGTAATATTAATATTGATACAAATATATTATCGTTGATATTTTCGCTATTTGTCTGAATGATGTAAGTTCTTTTTTACGTATTCTAAACAAAAAAAGTAATTAAAGTAAAAACCGGGCTATATTGAGCAAATATAAATAGATTTAAAAATAAACCTACCTATACCGACGGTATAATCACTTTCGCGAGTTCGGTTGGGCTATACAGTATTTTTTTTATTACCACGATCGGATTTCCTCTTGATTATTACTTTAAATTAAATCTATTTTTGAGAACATGATTATCCGGAACAGCTTGTATGAACTTTTCCTTTTTTAATTAATTAATTTACCATTTTTGTAAACATGATTATCCGGAACAGCTTGTAAGAATTTTTCCTTTTTAATTAATTAATTTATCCTTTTTGGAAACTTGATTAACCAGACTAGCTTGTAAGAATTTTGCTATAATCTTAATACAATCGATAAAAAAAACCAAATTTTCAATTAATACTAATGTTTCACAAATTATATTTTTGTAAACTTGATTGCACGGAAATAAAATTTTACCAATATTGTACTTGAAAATTAATATCGCCTAAAATACATAATTTTTCAAATAATGTTACTTATGCCTACTTCAAACCATAACCATTCGTATAACAGAAAAATAAAGTTGAATATATTTCGAAGAAAAAAATGAAAAAAAATGTGTTAATTGGAATTTTTAAGAGGAAGATGACGATACGGAACTAATCTTTGTTTTTTTTTTGGGCGATGTAGGCCAGTAATGGTAAAAGCGCAGTAGAGGTATGGATACCTGAAACTGTGATAGGGGTCGTCTACAAAATCCTGGCTTTTGACGACCAAGGAGCCCTGACACTTATTCGTCAGAGGTAGGGTGGGTACCGCCTGGGTCACGACAACCGACCCATATATGTATCTTGTGCTTTTGTTTCCCTTACACTTTCCTTTCCCCTTATCAATCGGCCGTAAAGCATGTTCCGATCTACCCCTTCTAGGTACGCTTTCGGTTGCACATCTCAGCATAATTTGGTTAAATTTATTTTTGATGAGCCGATAGAGATGCTATCTGCTCGTATATCCCCTTCCTCTTCCTCTTAATCCTCTTTCAGTTTTAGACCGGCATGAATTTTAAATGTTATTTTTCTAGTGAACAACATGAACAGCGGAAAGAAGCATGCCGAAATCCTCCGCTGGGTGACAAAAAAAAAGAGAAAGAAAATAAAAATCATTGCATAGCAAATGATTTTTTTTATCCTTTCAGCATCCACCCTAGTTCAGCGCACATCTCATCATAATATGTGGTTATACTACTATTATATGGTATATATTAGAAATAGATAGAATAATAACAATATAAGTGTCTATTACTCTCATTCAAAATGTCGTCCAAAAATAATACGAGGAAGAGAGATAGTTATACCAAGATTGTGACACGTAAAACTTAAAAATTAAATGTCAAAAGTTTTCCACATTTAAGAAATTCGGATGGTAAGCTTTCTCACACAAAATTATGCGGAAAAGCTTACCATTTTTTGGTTGACAGCTCATTTACCATTTTACCACTTTAACTTAAATTACGCAGTTGTGTTAAATCTTATAGATTTTATTTATTTCGTCGATTAGTTAAAACAAAAATTTAAATGTAGTTTAATTTTAAAAGCGTGTGCTAAATTTTATTAGTCGAAAAGTAAAGAAAAAATAAATTGATATTTGATCTAGCTTGAATTGTATTGCGCTCATCCGCAAAGAACTATAATATAGTTGTCTATTTTTTTCTGTAGAAAATAGAGAAAGGGAAATTTTTGTATCTGTGTATGGATTTCTTTGAAAAAAAAATACCTTAATCACTGGTACTTGATAATATTCGTAATTTCCGCCGGGAGCTGGGTGGCGCTCATGCGGTCCTAGCTGAGGAGAGTTTCAACGCGAAGTTGGCTCCTGGCAGTCCATATCTAGTATGTCAATGCTTACCCACCTCTCGATGTTCACTGTTCAGTAGGGCTGAAGTGAATCGTATGCATTCGTTACTAAGTAACTGGTGTTTAATTCAGTACCGAGTAACGAAACGTTACTAACTAAACAACCTCGTTACTCATACGATTTCGTTACTCGCATGATTTCGGTATCTGTTGCGAGTTGGAAACCCTACATACACTTGAAACATCCGCATATAAATACGATGCGATATGCGAATACGAAATACGAATAGGTATTAGGTATGGATATGAATACGGACATATGGATGAAATGATAGATGGTGAAGTAGGTATTCTCGCATGCGAACCAAACATTTCATTTCAGTAGCAACAATTCTTTTGTGTTTTTTCAGAAATGTATGATTATCGTGGCGCGTGTAGGTTGTAGCGGGTATTTTTTTATCTATGTTTAATGTTTGTTTTGAATTTAGTTGCATTTAGTTTAGTGAAAACGAAAAGGTGTATGGTTTATTTCGTTTTTTTCATCTCGTTTTTGTATTATTTCGTTTTAGTCGTTTTGCATTTCCTTTATTCAGCATTTTAATCAAAATGTTTTTTTAATTACTTTGTTTACATTTGTTTTGAAAAAAAATCATTAGGTATTTTACTTAGTTCGTTATAAGTTCATTCCGTCTCTTATTATTTAGTTTTCCGATTATTTCACTTCGACAAAGTGTGATTCGGCTTTATTTTTTTTTTTTGACGTAAGGATTAAAATTCACGTGAACAATGCGTAAGGGTGGCATTTCTGCCCCCTTGCAACCCCCTACTTGGGCCAATTATAAGATTTGGAGTAGGGTCGAGCTTGGGTCTGTGAACATTTTATTCTAAGCGGGATTAACCGGGATTTTTAAAAGGGATATTATAATAAACCGGCATTTTGAATATTTTATTTAAATAAAATAATTCCTTCAGTATAGCCCAGTACGCAGATCGGGAAAAACTAAATTTTATATCTACAATTTTAATCTCTACAATCCCTTGGCAAAACCCGCGCAAAATTTTGAAGTTGGAGAAATAAGAGGAACTGTCAAGTATCTGTCAAGAATTTCAAAAAAAGGAAACAAAATTTGCTGAATTGCACTCTATTTATTAAACACATTAAATTGATGCAAAACAATGGGTTTTCACAAGGTTTTCCACAAATGTATCGCGTGTAATTCTTCGATTTTCAATCATAACTTGTATTGGATTCGGCATCACATCATGGCTCTAGACGGTCTAAGCTTCATGGTATGGATTCATATCCTTTTTTTAGTTGGTTGTGAGCCAAACATTTCGCCAGCATTTTAACTAAAAATTAAAAATATAAAATAGTTATAATTATGTCCTTTTATTTTGAGTCCTACCCTGCACGTAATTGTAATCTTTTTCCTCGATCGTAAAATCTGTGTCCAGTTGAAGCGTGAAGGATTCTGCTTCGATGTTCATGTTGTTTTTTTTCATTAAAAACAAAGTAAGATACCAGTAAAGAAATGATTCGGCTCTAATTTTGTTTTTGGCCCGGCCGTAGCGAAAATTAAAAAATATTTACTTTCAAATAATGTATAGCACAATAAAATTCTGCCACAATGACTATGAGCTGTCAAAATTTTTCCTGCAAAACAATGCGATGAGCATTATTTTACCGGAAAAATTATGTGGAGAGATTTCTTGTACAGCGGATACATTTTAAAAGTGCAGCGGGTACAAACGTCACAAATTTGCGCGTGAGCTACGTACTGCCAGGAAAAATTTAAAAGGCAAAATTTATCCCAGGAAAAAAATTGTTATGGGAGAAAATTTTTTTCCCGAACTGGGTACTAAGCTTATACAAAAACACTTAACAAAACATAAACAAAAAATAATCTTTAATAATTTAATAATCTAATAGTTTTATATTAGACTCCAATGTCATTAGATTCAAATAACAAACAAAATGAGAAATAAACCTTTGGCGAGATAACCTTGACCTAAATAACTCATTGCACTTTCAACGAAAATGGAAAACGAGTAAAAACGGAAATAAAGAAATGTGAAGTGATCTTAGAGCGAAATTATTTAAAAACAAAGTTATATAAAAACGAATTAAATGGCCTCGTTCAGAAACACAACTATACCTATCCGGGTAGGTTGGTATTGTTGTATTCCCATGTAAGAACACAGCTGATGACGAAACAGCTGCTGCCAAAAAAAATCCCAAGCTATCCGAAAAACTTTGGTATACGTTTGTATCCCATGAGGAATGTCAAAACCATATGTACAAACCTATACAAATTTAACTTATCCGATGTTGGTTGTTCAGGAACTTCAGTGGATACTAACCTATCTAAGATAGGCTATCGTACCGACATCTGAATAGGGGGTTCACATGGAACTACATGCTCGACAACATGGCTCGACCAACCTAAACCAACTTTGCGTTCACATGAATACTGATGTTGTCGAACATCAGTGTTTTTAAAATTTTCGAAGTGAACGGACGTAAGATGGCAAACATTATTCTGGCGGCGGTCATCATGAACGAAATTCTCGAAGAGGATGAGGAAGAAAGAAAAAGAAAGGAAAGAAGAAAAAACGTTTATGGGTTAAAAAATGGATTAAGAACAGAGAGAAATACTCCCATACACATTTAATGAACGAGCTGAAATTAACATCTTCATCTGATTACACAAATTTTTTGAGTATGGATGCTGCCATATATGAGGAGCTATTGGTTATGGTGAAACCTTATATAGAAAGAAAAAATACCAATATGAGAGATTCTATTTCTGCTAATGAACGGCTATCCGCTACGCTAAGGTTTAATTTTGAAGTAATTATAAATAGATATATGTATGTGCATATAAAGTTTGAAATTAAAAAAAAATTCAGTGACTGCTTTTTGAAAAATCGATTTTTCAAAAAAAATAATATTTATTTTTTAAGAATCAAAAAACCAATTTTTCGAAAATTTGAGTATGCACTTTCATTCAGACCTCTATGGGTAATTTGCATAAAAAATAATTTTTATCGGTTCATCCAGTAGGGAGGAAGTCGAAAATATGAAAAGTGGTTCTATGGGAAGTGCCGTTAATAAGTACGCAAAATAAAATATTTTGTTTCTTAAAAGTGGACTGCACCAATTTAGACACACAATTTTTTATCAAAATTCTGGAGCCGTTTGAGAAATATTTTTTTTAACATTTATATGGGAGGTACAGTTGTTTTATGTTTTAGGAAATAGTTGTTTTATAGTATTCAAGATGATGTTGAAAAACTAACAAAACGAAGTTTCGAGAAAATCTATTGAGTCGTTTTCGAAGTTTTGAGTTTTCAAAAAAAAAATTGATTGACAAATTGTTTGAAACATTTTGGTTTACAATAGTGTTTAAACTTTCTAGGAGTTTCTGCGTAAAAAATTTCCAAAAAAAAATCAAGTCAACCGTTTCCCAGAAAATCGAAAAACAAAAAAATGGTTTTACTAGAAGTACCTACCTGCCAAAAGTAAATTTTTTTTTCCAAAAAAAAATTAATGAACTGATTTTTTTTTAAATTGTTCGAGCCGTTTTTGAGAAAAATAAGATTTACCTTTATGGCAATAAAGGCTTTCGCACGGTTTCTTTGGTTTTTGGAAAACGAACGATCGGCGCAATAATGCTTGTCGTCTGATATCGATACTTAAATAACGTTTAAATTTAATTCCTGTGCTTTATTGACCCAGAATTTCAAAGGATTCTATTTCTTTGTATTAAATTAAATCTGAGTATTCTTAGTTTAATATTTAAAAATAACAAAGTACATACATACCTAATGCAAATCCACAACAAAATAAATTCTTCAGAACTCGTGTAACATTGATGTCTTATTCCTTACTTCAACATATCATAGCTAACAACCTAGATAGATGGTGAGTTCTGGGGCAAAATTCTCTGTACAAGGGTCAATCAATTTGCTTGACAGATAACGTGTACACAGATAGGCAAAATGTATTCACTTTTATTTTGAGAGTAAATAAATGTTGTTCATAAAAAATCGTTCATGTAAGAAAAATGTATTCACGTTTAAAATATGAGCGAATAAGTTTTCCTATCTGGGTGTGTGCACGTTATCTGTAAAGCAAACTGCTTGACTCTTTCAGCATTAACGACTATGCGTGTCGAAAGAAATTGTAATACAGCTCCACAAGCAAGAGCTTTAATAACTAAAATTCAGTAACTGTAGCAATGTTGGCACAGACACATAAAATAAACAGCGAGAACCATACATTATAGCCGCCTGTAATATTAATAATTATATTCAATATAACGTAACCTAAAGAAAAAAATACTGTATTTCAATAGATGTACAATAGATTTACTCTTGAGAGAGTAAAATATTTCTTCTTCTTGACGATTTCTTGCCAATTTCTGCCAAATACATTTTTGTAAGCAACAAATTGTTGGAAAAAAATTAACATATTGTTAATTGACGTTTGTCAAAAAAGAAAAATTAATGTAAAAGCAATAAAATATACTAGAAAAATTTGATAAGCTATCAATTTCTGCTCATAAAAAGTCTAGATCAGAACTATTTTTTCTTTTTAAAGAACAATACCTCAACATTAGTTGTTTTTTTAAATTCTGAATACAAGTTTTTAATATAAAAAGTCATAAAATATGGACCGCTGAACCAGATGTGCAAAACGAAACGAAAATAAAACCAGAAAATCGCTATATTATTTAGATGTATCATGGTTTCCAATTATTTATACTATTATTGTGAAGTATTATAGCGAGTTTCATTTAAATTTCAAAGATCTTTTCTCAAAATCGAGATTTGATCTTTTCAATGAAACTTATATAGCGAGTTTCATTCAAATTTCAAATATCTCCTCTCAAAATCAAGATTTGATCTTTTCAATGAAACCTTATTTCCAGATTTAAATGTAGTATTGGTGAATAACTGAAAAACACATTCCTGAAAAAAACATATCTTTATCATCAGATGACGAGGAAGACGACGACGAAGCAATCAAAACCTCCACTGAATTTATAAAATATAAATTATTAACTTCTTCGTCCATTATTTCCTTATTTTTTAGAACGGATTGGCACTAGTTCACAACAAATTAATAACAAAATATTTTCCATTTGACCCTTGACAGACAATACTTTTTACGTATATGTGTGCATTCAGATCAAATCGATTCAAATCTCAGAAAGATGAAATGTTTTGTCAGAAAGAGCAGATCTTTTTTTGAATTAAATATTAGTAGTATTGACGAATGACTGACATGCGTGCATTTCGGTAAAAACATATCTTCATCATTAGATGACGAGGAAGACGAAGCAATTTAAAACTCCACTAAATTTATAAAGTCTAAATTATAAACATGTTCGTCCGTTATTTGTTAATTTTGTAAAATTTGTTAGAACAAGCTTACAACAAATTAATATAGATCAGATCTTTCGTGTTGAGATTTGCTCTGTTTGTTGGAATGAAACTCTGAAAATTCAAAAAGATCCAATCTTTTCTTGAATAATACTCGAGATTAGTAAAAAAAAGGTTATATTCACCGAAGAAAAACGGATCTGCAAATTTTATTCAGAATCAAAGAACTATATATATATTTTCTTCTCCAATGGAAGAAATTAATTATAAAACCAGTGTTTTGATAAATATTTGTACCAAAGAAGAATTGAATTCTTGTACCTATGGAAAACCACATAAAATTTAAAATAAAAATTTGAAGTAGAGTTACCGTGTTTAAGTATGGTTTACTCACTGATCTCTATAATACATTATAGAGATATATATATATATATATCTATAATATATATATATATATATATATATATATATATAATGTATTATAGAGATCAGTGGGCTTACTACAGTGCTATAATAGCAACCTTAAATTTATAGTCTCTTAACAGTTTCTTGTGCCATCTATGTGCAGAATTATGTGTATTATTATCAGCTGACTGACATCTTTATTTTTTTCTTTTTATTAATTTTTTATAAATTTTTTGTTCTCGTTCTTGTTTGGGGTTGCGGCCGAAGTTCTAGTTTATTAAAAAGCAATAATAAATTACCATTAATATGGCCTACGATCTAAAGACAGAATCCGATGTTAAGGAATATCTCGAAAAACTTGGCATCGAATACCGCTTCGGATGTTACTCTGAGAAAAACCCCGAAGGTAAGATTTACTAACATAACCCCTAGCTCAGTACATAGGTAGCTAGAATGCAATTAATGCGATCTAAAAAGGTCAACTATTTCGCAATATGCAAAAGATCGAAGATCATAAAATCAAAATATTTTTCTATTTAATATACAAATTTTAATATCTTTTTAATAGTTTGCCATTTATTGGGTGATTATTTGGAAGGCATCAAAAAAGATTTTGAGAAGGCGGCGAAAGTTTACAAATCAACCTGTGATGATTATGGTTACGCAAAATCCTGCTACAAATTTGGTAACTATAGTTTTTTGGGAAAAGGCAAAAGTGGCAGCAAAGGCGATCCAAAATCAGCATATAGTTACTATGAGAAGGGTTGCAATCTAAACGATGCAGATTCTTGCCTGCATTCTGGTCTTTTAATGGTGTCGCGTTCCATGCCAAAGGAAGTAGAACGTAATGTACCGAAGGTAGGTGCTGGCACATATTTACTGGTAATTCAATAAATTTACAAATGCCATTCAAACACAATAGGGTCTTGAATTCTTAAACAAAAGTTGTGACATGAACAACGCTACTGCTTGTTTTTACCTTTCTGGAATGCATATTTCCGGCGTCCAAAAACAGGCTGAAGAAAGTGCCCCTAAAAGCCAGACAATGCCAGAAGCCGCAGGAGAATACATTATTCTAAAGGACATGAAAAAGGCTTTCGATTTCGCTTACAAAGCCTGTGAACTTAGGAATATGTACGCCTGTGCCAATCTAAGCCAGATGTATGCGAAAGGCGATGGCACAGATAAAAATGAACAGCAAGCAGAAAAATACAAGAAATTAGCTATGGAAATGCAAGATGAACACAAAAAGCAACAGCAGACTCTTGGGTTCCAACAGGGTATACAAATGCCACAATAAATCTAAATTGGTTGAGATTTGAACGACTGGAATCGGTACGCTTTATCTGTTACACACTTAGAAGCTATTGGTTGCTTCTTCACAAATTTTTATTTCATAAATTTTATCGACATTGCAAAATAAAGTAAAAGCAATCTTTAAGTGTTGGAAGTTTAGATGCAAAAATAGAGAAGCTAACTTTATCAAAAAAAGAAATATATAAGCTGTTTATTTGACATTACACATTGGATTATAAATCTCCTTAACGACCTCAATCTATTGTACGTTATTGATCATAGATTAGGATCTTTAAATTTGCGAAAAAAAACTATTAAAAAAACACAAGTGCACGCTTTTCCATTTAAACGTCGGTTGATTTTGCCATCGATAAAAAGAATTATCAGTAATTTAAATGTTTTTTATATAATTATAAAAACATATTTTTGTACATTAGTTACAATTGTATGTATGTGCAAGTTTGTTTTAATACTAACACATCCACTTTTGAATCTGAATTACATCTGACCTGAATTACAGCAATCCTGAAAAATGATTTGTTGTTCAACGTTGGGCGGAATCAATAGCAATATTGCCTTTTTTCTGATCAGAGATGCCGCCTTTGAAGTGCTGGGACTTGCACAAAAAACTGTTGACATAGAAAAAACTTCTTCGAATGGGATGCAATAGAATGAATATGGCAGAAATCTTAACGCAAGCGGGCGCACCAAAATCAGAATATGAAAAGCAAGTAAATAGCGCAACGTAGAGTAATTTTGGCAAAAGTACTGTCTAGAAATTCTTATTTATGTACATTCTTATGTATTTTGAAAATCAAAAAAATATTTAGCATAATTTTTGCCTCAAAAAATGTGTTCTTTTTCAGTAATGGATGAGACAGGGCGGAGAGAATCGGGCAGAGAATACGCGGAAATGTGTTAATTTGAAATATCATATATTTGTTGTCATTTTAATGCCGACGGTTCGTACGAATTTGTATAGAAAAAGTACTTACATTAAGACAACCGTTTTCCAACTGATTACGAGAATAACTTGTCGTAGAGAAAGATAAAATCTTTCCGTTACATTCGGATTCATTGATACGAAATTCTACGAATTTCGAAATTCATACTAGATACATTTTTGTTCACTTTTTAAAATGGTCATCCCATTATAGCGTATATACATTTTTTTCATATTGGCAACAAACTTCCATTATTTCTTTGTAGTGGGATGAGGTGCAGATCAAAAATGAAAGAACAAAAAAATAAATATGGTTTCTTTCACTTTATTGATTTGATTTTAGTGATTTTTATTTAATATTTCAGTATATAACAATAATAATTAATTACAAAATCAAATATAGCATGGCATTGCCGTCTGCCAGATTGACAAATAATTACAAAATTCTGGTTAATATTTTTTTTATTTTAAACAGTTAAACATAAATGGTATTAAAGCAAATTTATCACATATTGAGTATTAAAAGTCCTTCTAAGCGCATTTAAAAGTTTCATTAATTATCTTCTCACGATACTCTAGCGCAACTTTGCAGTAATTATACAGCATTGGTACTTCCACAATATTTAAATGCGATAACATCTCATCATCAGTTAAAACATTGCATCCAAAAAAAATCTTGTTTCCATCAACACAGGACATCTTCCTAAAAAATGCAGCACATCTTTTCTTTCTCTCTGATTGCATAGATTACAGAATACCGGCAGGTCCTCTCTATGTGGCACATAGTTGAGCCGCCAGCTGCAACCACTCTGCATACCAATTGTTTTCCGATAAATAACCTGAAGGGCCGCTTTCCTTGGCCATGTGTAAAACCTTAATTATATAGTCTATATGTAGCTTAAGTGTGCATATGAAAAGTGGAGAGACAGTCCTGTTTCTAACATCACGATGTAGTTAGACGTATTAGAGGGAAGACGAAATATCCTTTTCACATAGAACCTCAAGAGTTTTTCCACCGTTTCAAAATGTTTGTAGCCCCATACTTGGGAAGCATGATAGACTCCGAGACTGCTTCAAAAACACGGAATTTACTACTGTGTGCAATGTATTTATTGGCGAAACAGTTTTTCCATGTAGCACCAATGGAATTTTTAACCTTCGCAAGTTTTCCCTTCAAGTGCTTTTCCATGCTTAAATTCTTGGTAAAACAGACTCCGAGATATATATATTCCTGGACAACTTCTATAATCTCCTCATTAAAAGTCCACTTTTCATTTGCACAATTTCTTCCCCCACCATTTTTAAAAATCATGACTTGATTTGTTCAGATTCACTTTGAGACTCCAAGGTATGCTGTATCTATAGAGTTGGTTAATCATCAGTTGCAACGATTCAGGTGAACGGGCAAATAAAACTATGTCATCTGCAAAGAAAAGCGCCTTGATTAATGTTCCCGCATATTCGATACCTCCAGACAAAGAATCAGAAAGATCCTCGATGTAAAGTACGAACAAAAGAGGGGTCGATGCACATCCCTGCCGTACCCCTGATTCAGTTTGAAACCATTCAGAAATCTCTCCATTCCATACTGCTGATTTAGTATCGCTATAAAGGTTTTGTAGCACTCTACCAAAATTTTTGGACATTCCCAAACCAAACAGCTGGTATATTAATGCCTGTCTGTCCACCGCATCAAACGCTGCCTTGAAATCAACAAAAAAGCAATACAGTTTTTTTCCACTTTGTAGAAATTTGTCTGCAATGCTTCTTAACACAAAAATATGATCTATCGTGGAGTATCCTGGCCTAAATCCAGCTTGGAATTCTTTTATTAAATAGTTTTCGTTTATCCAGGAGCTAAGTCGTCGTTGAAGAATTGAAGTGAATATTTTATATGAAGCCTTAATAAAACTTATTCCACGATAGTTTTCCGTGTTCTTCGTGCATCCTTTTTTGAATATAGGGAAAATTAAAGATCCCTTAAACTGCTGCGGAATTCCTCCGGTATCCAAAACCTGGTTAAACAAAACATTAAGCTTGCTAACCAATTCCATGGTCCCATATTTGAAAAACTCCACGGGGATTCCATCAGATCCTGCTGCCTTTCCGACCTTTAAGCTCTTTAAAACATCGGTAATCTATCCACTGGTTATACACGCATCCAATAATTGATTATTATCGAAGATCGCTGCAGCATAAGAAAAGGTGCAACTAATAGAACGAGGATTCAATAGTTCCTTGAAATGATCAAATAAGATACCAGGCGTTATATCTTTATTTATGATAAACTTTTTTCCGTTCAAGGTTTTTACCAAATTCCTAAAATTGTTTGCATTGCTGGATTGCGGCAGTCGTCTTGATCCTTCTTCGAGGTTTTTTTGTTTTTAATAATAATAATAACAGAGTTTCTGGAACCATCTCAGCTTACGCCAAGAGTACCTATCTCTGCATTGCAGGAGATTAGGCTCTGATGTGTGCTCTAGATTCTAAAATACTCAATATATAAGGTCAGACAAACCTTTACAATAAAACATCTATGTATTATTAATCACTATTTTTTATATACAAAATAAGTTTATTTTTAAAAACATTTATACTTAGCTCATTCTTCAATTCACTTGGAAGTCTATTAAAAGAATTTATTCCCATATACATAACTGAGTCCTGGGTGCTACTTCTGTTACACCTATTGGGCCTCAAATTTTCACTGTTGCGTAAATTATAAGGTTGTAATTCTCCAACGTTGATAATATTAACTTTTAAGTATTCAGGAACCATATTGTTTTTCATTTTATATATTAATAACATAGCGCTATATCTAAGACTCTGTTTAACACTCATCCAATTTAAAACTTCCAACATCACTCTTATTGGGGTGTAGACATTCACTCTCAATATCATTCGCATTGCTTTATTTTGCAATAATTGAAGCCGATTTACTATTTCTTGTTGACAACCATACAAAAGAGTTGAACAATAATTAAAATGGGGTAAGACAATAGTTACCCCGTTTATATGAGTGAATTGAGGAATCGAATCGAATCGAATTGAGATTTCGATTCAGGTATATGGCCTCGTGGGATCGGAAGATTGAATTAAAATGGAATCGAAGTGACAATTTGAGTTTACAGAATAAACAACAAAAACATGCAACACAAAAAAATACAAAGAAAACGGAAACCCACTGAACACAAAAACACACTATTGGTGTACACACACACTAAGAATCAGATGTGAATTCGATTCTTCAATTCCTCGATTCAGGTATATAAGTACATTTTGAATTCGATTCAGCTCTTCTAGTGGGATCGGATCGAGTAATCCTATTTTAATCCGATTCAAGTATACAAAGACCTAAATCCTGATTCAATACCGATTCAATTCTCCATATAAACGTAGTAAGTATTATATAGAAGCAAAGTACTTTCAAATGTTAAGTTTCTTCTAATTCTTTTTATAAAACCAACTTTTTTAGCAATTTTTCCGCACACATATCTCCCATGCTCTTTGAAATTTAACTTCGAGTCCAAAACAACTCCGAGATATTTAAAACTATCCACACACTCAATAACTTCCCCATCCATACATACATTTATGGGTTCATTTACTTTAAGTTTCATACATTTCGTCTTTTTCACATTCAATTTCATTTTATTCATTTGAAGCCACCGGTTTATGCTCTACAAGTCCTCATTTAAACATTGTAACAACCATTTAACATTTTTTCCACTTATATATATCAGGGCATCATCCGCAAACAACACAACTTTGCAAAATTTCAGCACGCATTTAATATCATTTATGTACAAAAGGAAAAGCAACACACCTAAAACTGATCCCTGAGGGACTCCAAGTTCCACTCCAATCGCATTTGATGTAATATCGCCAATCTTTGTTCTTTGGGTCCTCCCTGTAAGGTACGATTTAAACCAGTTTAGTTCATTTTTCTTAATTCCATACATTTCCAACTTTCGCACTAATATATTTCTTTCAATGGTCTCAAACGCACGCTTAAAATCCAAAAACACTGCTATTACCGAATTATTGCAATCAATTTCTTTTTTCCATTCATATATCAACCAATTTAACGCAGTTTCACAAGAGTGACCTTTCCTAAACCCAGATTGCTCTTGTATTAAAATGTTGTTATTTTCTAAATAGTCTTGTAGTTGGTTAGCTACATAACGTTCTAGAATCTTTTCAAATGTAGGCAGCATATTCACTGGACGAAACTCTTCACATTTTACGGTGTTTACCACCTTCTCTACCGGAATAACAGTGGATTCTTTCCAACTGCTTGGAAATATCCCGTAGCACAATGAATTATTAACAATTTTGATTAACACAGGGCCAATGATTTCAATTGATTTTAAAATTATGTCTCTGTTAATACCTCGTAAGTCCTTTTTATTATTTAATTTTTTAATGAGTGCATATAACGATTCCACGCTTGCATAACGAAATTTAAAAACACAATTTATGTGTATGCTTGGTGGAATATAATGTTGAAAAGGAATTGAATAATTAATTTCGACCACACTCTCAACAAAATACAAATTAAACCTATTAGCAATTTGATTTTCATCAATTAAAGATTCTTGCCCAAACTTAACATTAGTGATATCTTTACTTTTATTGTTTTTCATAATAAGAGACTTAATCGTTTTCCATGTACCGACTTGATTACCACTGTTCGATTGTATCTGCGTGCGAATATGTCGATTTTTTGCTGCCAAAACTTCTATTTTATACTTATTTCGAATCATTTTATATCTCCTCCAATCTTCAACATTGCTGCTGTAAATTGCTGTTCTAAAAGCCGTTATTTTTTCCTGTTTCATTCTCCATAGATTACCATTGTACCACTGACAATCAACTTTCACTCCAATCAATTTTTCAATAGTCATAGCGTCACAGCATCTTCCAATACAATCATCAAATCTCACCGTAAGATCATTAAAGTTCCGCTCATAAAACAATTCAGGAAAGCCGTTATTATTCAAAAGATTATCTAATTTAGATTTGGAATACTTAAGAATCTTTTTCTTCTGCAAATCATTTTTATAATTATTACCCTTTATTTCAACTCTTATTGTCTCATGATCAGATACTTTAAAGTTCTTATCCACACACACATTAAATTCATCTTTCGCGTCTATGTTAACACACACATAATCAATCAATGTTCGAGAATGTTCTGTAATTCTTGTAGCCTCCTTAACAAGTTGAATGTCACCTTGATCAATAATTAAGTCTAACATTCTCACTTTATTAGTATCATCCGTTAGCAAGTCAATATTAAAATCTCCCATTACTACTGTGTTACTTTCACTTTCCAAATTCTCAGCATACCAATTTTCATAAAACCGTAAAAATTCATTTACCGATGAGCTCGGCGATCTATATACACCAACAAACACCCATTTTTTACTTTCAAAC
Source organism: Philhelius pedissequus (assembly GCA_910595825.1). Taxonomy (NCBI): domain Eukaryota; kingdom Metazoa; phylum Arthropoda; class Insecta; order Diptera; family Syrphidae; genus Philhelius; species Philhelius pedissequus. Next base: position 123,905,320 of record OU343162.1, read on the forward strand.
CATACATACAATTTTAAAATCCATACAAAATTATTATATTGTGTAACATTCACCACTTCAAAACGTAATCCTTTTTTAATGTACGCCATTACACCTCCTGTATGCCTTGAATGCGAAAAGCAGTTAATGTTGGAGTAGTTACTTATTTTATATTCACATTCTTCAATATCTGTTGTTATTCGGGTTTCCGATAACAACAATATATCAGGGTTACAATTATTTACCAATAACTCAACATGGCTTTTGTTATTGAGAAGACTCTGCGCATTTAAACAATACGAAATAGCCTTCCTCTTATTGGTGGGTTGCTACAAGTGTCTTTTTCTTTCTATTTTAAGTTTGCGAAGATAAACCTCACAACAATTATCCAACGCATTATGATTCACATCTAAATTTAGCTTTAATTCTTCATTCATTTTCACACAATTCACACAAGACAAAATTGTCGTCGTACATTCAGAACCAGTATGTTGCCCTCCACATTTAAAACAAACCATTTTTTCATTTACACAGTCTTTACTAAAGTGTCCAAAACCCAAGCACTTGTAGCATCTCTTAACATAAACAGCTTCACTCACTTGACATTTGTCCCATCCAACACTGATCTTACCAACTTTCATGATTTCATTGTAGCTTACTACATCCACTTCTATCACTGCAGTATAGTACACCGATGTTTTACCCTTTCGCTTCCACATAGTTTTGAATTCTATCTCCGAGTTCTTTAAAAAATCATTTTGTCTACGAATGCAGGATAAAAACTCTTTTTCTTCAAATTTATCCGAGATATATGATATTTTAACTCTTGGTTTCTTATTTATCACATTTACACAATAATTATCTCCAAGTTTATCTCTAACATCACTTGATAATTTTTCAACCGAATTCTCATTATCACACGACACTATTATTGCCCCACTATTGAGCTTTTGTATTCCTGAAACCTGAATACCACTTGTAGATGGATTTACTTTTGATTTCACTTCCGATTTTGTTTTCTCTGCACTTTGACTTAACTCCTTTGGCACAACTTTAATTTGAGAATTTTTCTTTAATTCACCTGCGTATGTTTTCTTTTCAACCATACTGTCAGCACTGTTGTTTTTCTTTTTAAGCCTAGTACGCTGCTGATGCGAAACGAAAAATCCCATACAAAAATGACACGACGAAATCATGAACGAAAAATTTCGTTCTACTTTTCGTTTTCCAGTACGCTGCTGAACGACGAAATGTGTAATTTTAGTGGATAGCTGTAGTAGATTTCTTAGTACAATTCTCCACTCTTTTCGTTCTCAATTTAATTGACCTGCACATTAATTGCTTGCGAAATTTTGACATTTCATTTTTTTTATAAAAAAAAGTCAGCTCTTGTAATGCTTATTTGATTTTTCTTTGGCTTTGTGCTTTCTCTAGTGTCTGGTTTTTCTGTGCATTTCCTGTATTAAATTATTCAAAATACATTCAATTCTAATTTTGTATCAAAACCAATTTCAAAATCGACTAAACTAAATCTGCAAAATGAAAATGGGAAGTTGGAAAGAAGAACACCCTTCACATATCTTATCGGCGAACAAAATATAGCTGATCTTTATTTGGAGTGCTGATTATAACTAACTATCGACTTTTCTCATACCTAGTGCTAGTGCTTAGATTAAAAATAACCTATGTCCTTTTAAAATTAATTTATTTTAAGCGACTACTAAATAAAAATATTATAATCAAGATTCAGTAGTTTGTTCTGCAATTAACTGTCCATGTCATGATTTTTAAAATACATTTGTTACTCCGACTTTTAAATTCTATGCCACCTTTGACACCATATAAATATAAAAAAAACACTCACCATTTCTAACTACATACTTTCAACACATAAATTAACTCAATTGCCACAAAGAAAAAATCAAATCGACCGCCCGCTACTGGCAGTACGAATATGAATTTCCGACTGGTCGGGACAAGGAAGCTAAAGGTAAGCGGCCTTCCGCTGCCGTTACCACAATAATGTTTGGTTGCAAAAAGGCCATCTTAAACGATACCCACCTGTATTTAGAAAGCCTGTTTCCGATCTCATTGATTGGCGATTTTATACCATACCCCAGAACTTATTTTTCAAGTTAAGAAGTTTTTTTTTTTTTAATGTATATTGAACCATCGTATGGCAGATGCCCTGCTCGTGAATTTGATAGCAAATCAAGCTGCTTGCAAGCTGGTCACTTGTCAATGGGATTTGACATATAAGGCCATGCATTTTTACTATTCATTCGATGTTAGTATTAATTGAGGAAGCAAGACCTATAGTTAAAATGGGAATCGATCAAAGAGCATTCGCAGCGTAGCAGAGTGGTCAAGTACAAACCCACTAAGAAAACTCACTGATGAACAAGTGAAAATGCAACCCGTTCCAAAAATATATTCTAAAAGCTATTCACTGTTCTCTTGGAATATATAATCTGAAAATACTTTGAAGTGTATCTTTGGAACGGGTTATCCTAAAAACTTGGTTGATACCTTTTTGTAATCTACTCTTGATGCTCTCAAAATCAGCATCAAAAGTTTTTATGGAAAAGCCTTATTGCAAAAAATCACTCTTGAAATACGCATATTTAGAATGATGTATGCGTATTCCTGGAGCTATTTTTTTTAATACAACTTCTTTGCAAAAACTATTGATGCTTCCTTTGAAAGTATGAAGTGCTGATTCTAAAAAGATATCGCTCGCCTTTATTGGACAACCTGTTCCAAAGATATAGTTGAAAATCTATTCACTGTTCACCTTGAAATACATAATCTGAAAATACTTTGAAGTGTATCTTAGGAACGGGTTGTCCAATAAAGGCGAGCGATATCTTTTTAGAATCAGCACTTCATACTTTCAAAGGAAGCATCAATAGTTTTTGCAAAGAAGTTGTATTAAAAAAAATAGCTCCAGGAATACGCATACATCATTCTAAATATGCGTATTTCAAGAGTGATTTTTTGCAATAAGGCTTCTACATAAAAACTTTTGATGCTGATTTTGAGAGCATCAAGAGTAGATTACAAAAAGGTATCAACCAAGTTTTTAGGATAACCCGTTCCAAAGATACACTTCAAAGTATTTTCAGATTATGTATTTCAAGGTGAACAGTGAATAGGTTTTGAACTATATCTCTGGAACGGGTTGTCCAATAAAGGCGAGCGATATCTTTTTTGAATCAAAACTTCATACTTTCAAAGGAAGCATTAACAAAACCAAAAGTAGTTTTGTCACCAAATTACTTTTAGATTTAATTTTTGTCACCAAGTTTCCTTTATATATATTTTTTTTGAAATAATTCTTGAACTTGAAAATGGTATCCGGAATTAGTAAGAAACCATAAATTAGAACTCATAACCGTTTACACCATTCCAATGAAGGACGTAGTTTTCGAATTATAGAGTGGTTTACCTCCCTATTTAATTGATTTTCTTAAAATTGATAGAAAGTTCATCAAATCGGCAGATAAACCAGTTAATAAGTCCCAAAGTATTTGCTTAATTTCCATCATTTAAACGGTTCTGAGTTTTATTTTAAATCCTCTATGTGTAACAAGAACAATTTTTAAATCCAAGATTTATTTCAAGAAAATTACATCTAAAAGTAATTTGGCGACAAAAAATTTTCCATCTAAAAATAATTTGGTGACAAAATTACTTTTTTTTTTACAACTTGTCATTTGTTTTTGACAGCTTACAGAACTCTCCGCAAATATTTTTCCGCTGTGGTTTTCGTTAGCATTTCGCTCTCCTAGTGGAGACCACCGAAAAATTTCGTTTCGCATCAGCAGCGTACTAGGCTTTAATTTCTACCGAAAGCTTATTTACCGATTTGGTTATAGTGTTAACACTTTCCTTCATTTGACTATCCCTCTCACTCGCGTTATTCACAATTTGATTGTTTATCTCCGTTAGCGAATCTGTTGCATTAATTATTTTATTAACACCATCACAAATCTTATTACTTTGATCCTTCAAACTTAAATTAAAATCATTAATTTTTTTATTTCATTAACACTTTTTTCAATTAATTTATATGTATCGTTAAATGAATTTAACTTTTCACTGTGCCTTTTTTCCATTGCTTCTAAAACATCTCTAATCTCGGCTCTGTTTTGTTTTAAAGATTCCGTAAACTGTTCTTTGTACTGATTTAAACCCTTGTTGTTTTCGTCTATAACTTTTTTAATATTATTTATTACACTGTCCACATTATAAATATGATTTAAACAATCATCACAAATAAATTTAACCATTTTCACTGATTGAATAATACCACTGCTATAGCTGTCCAGACCACAACACTTTGGCGATAGATGCCACACTTTTTTGCATATACCATCGCATTTAATGGAAGACTTTCCTACTATAGCAGTATTACATTTTTGGCATTCCATCTTTAAAAGATTTCGGCCAAATAATTAATACTGCCCAAATTAATCACACAAACACTTGAAGCGTATCAAATATAATATATAAAATTAAACACGATTATCAGAGCGAATAAAAAGCACGTCCGCACTCGACGACGATGTTTTTACTCTTACATAAAGATTTAAATACTTTGTTTGCTTCCATATACTGACTCTTACTATATCCATCACTATAGATGCGGAAAGCTTTTAGCCACGGCAAAGACTTCGTTCTTGCCCTTTTGCAGTCCTCATCAAACCAGGGTGCAATAGAATACGGTTTATTTCTATTCAAACCACTGCAGGTAGATCTTATGCTGTTCATAATATTTGTAAGATCCGAGTCGTTTAATCTTTCGAGCGCTATATCAAGGTTTCTGTGATAAGTTCCTGCTTTGTTTTCACTCCATCTCAGTTTAGGAAACATTATTAAATTTCTATTTCCATTTCTCTGTATACCTTCTATCTGTATGCTTGTGATTATGGGAAGATGATCTGAGTACTGAACCATGTCTACCTTGAAATCGTTATGTAATCGTTCCACGCACCTCCAGCCAGACTATAATCTATTACCGTATTTCCTTGTTTTCCAACAAAACTGAAGTCTCCATACACATCAGAAAGACTAGTTCCATTTAAAATTCGAAGTCCAAAAGAGTTACATATGTCTAATATTTTATTCCCTCTTGCAAACAGTATCCTTAGATTGGCGTAAAGTTCCCTCTGCTTCATTTTCTATTCTTGCTGCATTTCCAGACCTCGCATTAAAATCTCCGACCAAAAGTACATTTGGATTATCATTTTGTAACATAAATTCATACAAGTTTCCAAAATCGTTTTCCCACTTATTGCAATTTAAGTATCAAAAATTGTTCATTGGAGAAATTTATATGCACATAGGTAATCTCATCTTTGTATTCGAATTTACATACTAAATTTTGCATGTCTTTTTTGAGTCCCAGATAACAACCACCACTTGCTCTGCCTTTCGAATTTGTCCTTATTGCTGGTATCCATTTGGAATCGAAATTTTTAAAGTTACTCTCATACTTCTCATAATAATTTTCAGTTATAAAAGTTTCAAACAAAAATACCATATCAAAGCGATTAATATAATCACTTTATTGCGTTATTGGTTGCTCTTGACAATTCAGAAAGTTATTTATTGTAATTTATGAACTTATTTGAACTTTCCACTATTATAGTTAGATTCACCCTAAGGGATAATTTGATCCAAAAACCAATTCTCCATTTTAGTTCAACTTTAAAGCAACGACGGATCAACAGTTTCCGGTTATTGGGGAAAATCGTAACTCATTAAATGCCTATTTTCCTCACTAGCTTGTCCAACTGAATCAGATCAGTAATATTTATTTATATGCAACTAAAAATACAAAAAAAAACTTAAACAAATTTATTATTACTTGATATGAGCTCACCTTTAAATTTGTTTTCGATGAAGGTTAATGAGCACAGATTACATGCAAAACGTTTCTGCAAAATATGGGTCCTAGAGTGATTTAACAACTGGTTTCGCGTTTTAAATGAGTTACTGCATCATTACAGGAGCAATTTTTTTTCATTTGTGTGAATCCTTCGATGTATCGCTGCTGTATCTGGCCTAGAAAAACTTTTATCACAGTTTTCAAACCCGCATCTATATTTGCGTTGATTGGTATGTGTTTGCATATGAGCATTCAAACTCTTGAAATTTGCTAAAAACTTTCCACATTCGCTACAAAGTGCATTTTTTTCCGAGTCATGGGTCTTCATGTGAATTGTCAAATAATTTCTTTCTACAAATGTTTGTCCACATGTGTTGCATTTGAAGGGTCTCTGATTACTATGTGATCTTATATGTTTTTTTAGATTAGATGAATTTGTAAAGCTTTTATTACAATGATCACAAATAAATGGACGATCTCCAGTGTGACATCGCAAGTGATTTTGCAGAGTTGTATTCTCTAAAAAGACCTTCGGACAAGAAGAGCAGTATAAAAGGTTTTTTCGGGTATGAAGTTTATTGTGTTTCGAAAGGGAACTAGCATACTTAAAACTTTTTCCTGGAAACAAAATATATTATAGGAATGAAGATCATTATTTCATCATTCATAAAATTATTTACCGCAAACTGTGCATAGATGCTGGCTAACAAAACAAGTATTTGATTCGCTATTATGTGTTAGCATATGTTTCTTTAGATTGTAACTCTGGGAAAACGTTTTACTGCACACTGTACATTTGTGAGTCGTATTGCTTTCGTGAGTTTTCAAATGTCTTACAAGTTGTTTTCGCGAATTAAATACTTTGTTACATGTCCCACAATTAAATTCAACTGGTTCGCTTTTAGCTGCCACAGGTGTTATCTACAATTTCAGAAAATGTGTTGTTAAAGGAGAAAGAATATTTTGATTATGTAAACAATGTCTTTTCTTAATAATACACATGAACATAGGAAGCTTATAAGCATTAAAGGAATAAAATTTAAATACTTTAGTTCAAATTCATATGTGGGAACATCACCTGAACCATAACTATTCATCCAGGTTGGATAAATCAATATTATTAATTTGGATTTTTGATGCAACTTTGGAATTTCTAACTTTCCCTTAGACGGAGAAGGCAATTTTAGATGTATTTATTTCGTTTTGTTTCGGTAATTAATATGCAAATTAAAAACTCACCATTATTTTGATGTATCGTTATTTGAATCATTTTTTGTATACCTAGTCCTTAGTAAATAGTGCTTGTAAACGTTTTATGAATAATATTGAACGTGACTCGATTTTAAATTGAAAATAGCAGTTTTCATGCGAATAAATTGCATAGTAAAGCGCGGTCATTGTTAGGAATTTATGTTTAGTTTAATCATATACAGCAAATGTGCTTAGGATTGTGACAAATTTCAGACACGAAACCGTTCATCTTTAAAAGAATAGGCATTATTCTGTAAGATGAATAAAGTTACAAACAACATACTTATGTGACATTGACAGCCGATTTGTCGTTAAACGTTGAGAATGCTTAACGGTGAAATTATTTGCAGAAAAAGCACCATTTATTTGTATATAAAAAGTCATCCTTCAGAGGAGTATAGACATTTGCGGTTCTTCTTATTTTGCATGTGGCGATTATGTATGTAGCATGATTCATTTATTCTGGCAATAATGTTGGTTAACCTATTTGATGTGCTGGACAGCGCGGAAACCATAAATACATAAATATTTATCTTATTATTACTCACACTTTCTAAAGGTTTTTCAATAGATATACAGTTTTCTTTGTTTAAAGTTTTTATTTCAAAACTGTCATTTCCCTCATGGGCGAGATTGGAAATCGCATCCTCGCTTTCCTCGCAATAGCTGTGGTCTTCTTCAATTGTTGTTAGATTTTTCCCGTGAGACGGAGCTGTCTTGATAAATCCAAGGATCGTGTCATTTGACTTTTGGCACTGTAATTTGAACCGAAAAGCTCGACTAAGCTGAAGAATGCACTTCTCACCTAAAAGTATAATTTATTGATTCAAGACCAAAGTCTCAAATAAAAAGAATCCACCTCTATACCAATTAGGGCGCCTAGCATTTTGTCCAAAGAGAAACCAAAAAGTGGTTTCATTTGACCATTGCCGCTTAAACAACATCTACAGATTTTGTTGATTTCAAAAGTTTCCATTGATCAATTCCAATTAAATCAATATCTAAAACTCAATGTTGTTTAATCATCGAATTTTAATTTTTGTTAAATCTTGTAATGAAATTTTCATTATTAATCGTGTGTGGCGGTGGCAGTGGCTGGGCTCAGGGATGCGCTAGCTGTTGAAGTAGATTGTGTTGTGACAATTATTGTTGGCATGACACATCGTATGCAAATGTGAAGCTTGTTTGAACCAACAACACTACGCTTATATGTGTTGTTAAAGAGAGCCTGATGTTAGATTCAGTATTCTTGTCCCATTTGCAAGCAAGATCGAGAGCTCGAGTTTGACTAAGGTCGGATTTTCGACCCAAGCTTTTCTTGTTCTATTTCTATTTTCTAATACCTGATTTATTATTATTTATTTTTATTGGAGTTATCTTTGACTCAAAGGACACAGTAGTGCTCAGCCAAGATCTGGCACTAGGTACACCCTTTTTACAAGATCAATAAATAAAGATCAATAAAGTCAGAAAGAGATCAAACCAAAAACGTAAATGTTAAAAAAAAGAGTGAAATCTAATGTCGTTTTTATTTGGCAATCCGGAAGCCTTCTGGACTCTTCTAAAACCCTGTGCATTGGACATAATAAAAGAAAACTTGCCAAATAAGCCCACCAAAATTTAGTCGTAGGTTCGTTCGTTGAACCTGACCCAGGGTCGACCTAGGTTTTTTTTTTAAACCCCTTAAGAGTTGTCAAAAAAACCTGGGTTTTTCGATTCTCAAAAAACAACCCAGGGCCATTATGTCATTTAATTATTAAAACTTGAAATTTGTTAAATTTAAGTTCTTAGTATATTTTTTTGGCCCTTCAAAGGTTTCCATTTTATACGCCAGTGTCTGAAAATTAATTTGGGTATTCTTTTATTTCCATTTAAAAATAAATCAAATCAGATCTCATGTGAATTTGACGTTTATTCATTTACCTCAATCTGCCCCAGATAAAAACTTAGATCTATTTCAGGGCGAGTTAAGGGCGACCTTAGGTTTCAAAAAACACAGAATTTGCTTATCAGGGTGACTACGTTTTTTTTTTGCAAAAAAAAAACGCTTTTGGGCGACCCTAGAGGGCGACGCACAAACCTAGTATTAAACTTTATGAAATAAGAACTTGGCGTTCTTTTAGATCGCACTACTTTTTACGGCTGACTTTTTACATAGAGGTATTTGTATAAAGAACTTGGGCCTTTTTTAACATTTATGTTTTTGGTCTGATTAAATTAATTCTGATCATCTAGTTTTTCAACGTCTTTTTAATTTAAATAGCTTCCGTACTAGAGTACACTACTATGCACATGAGGGCGACCAACCACAATGGAACAACGAATTAACGAATTTTCGTCCATTTTGACATTCCGTTCACATGGCTTTAATTTTATTCGTCACGAATACAGGTTAAAAATCTGATTTTGAGGTTAGACGCGAGCGAACGAATTACTCGTTGAAGGGTGGATGGTATGTGGAACGCGAATAGAGTTTGACTGTTCGTAGCAATCAGAGGCAATTCGCGACGACCAATATTGTTTTCTCAAATTTATCTTATTTTGGCGATTAGAAAGTAAATTTTTCTGTCGTAAACATTAATATAAATTATATTTCTACAATTTTGTTTAGAATTTGTGAAGCATTTGGTTGGTAAATTGTTTTAAATGGAATTTATTCGTTTATTCGTCGGTCGTTGGTCGCTCTAATGTGAATAGTCCTTAAGATCGCAACGCCGACAGACATACGTCATTTTATCATAGCTGAATTTTTTTCTGTGAATAGATACCAAAAAGTAGATAAGAACGAATATGTGTTCTTAGATATTTAATCAAAATTTGATCCTGTAACGTTTTACCTACCTTGCCTATTAAGCTATGAAAAATATTGTTAAACTGCTATTTTTGTACTTGCTAAGAGATTTTTTTAAAAATTATTCTTTGATTTCTGATACAAAAATAAATCTGACGAACTTCTGTCATGAGCAATGACTAAAAGTAATTTGAAGTGTCAAGTGGCATTCAAAATTATTATGACATATTTATTCCACTGGATTTTGGTAACTATAGGTTATGTCTATTCCAATGAGAAAAAACGCTTCGGGAAACCAAATGGAATTGTTTCATATGGCGTTTTTCTTTTTTTATCTCCGAGCTGATCTCTGACCAGAGACTGGAGTAAACCGATTTAGATCTGAGTATAGCATGGTCAGATATCTCAGATTTAATTTGAAATAAACTTAAGCGCAGAACTGTCATATATTATTATAATTGTTTTTATTAAAACTTATTTACCAGCAAATCCAAAGCTTTCGTTTTCCGAATTCATTTTTGTTTTTAATTGGTTTTACTTTAGTGATTATTGTTAAAATTATGAGTAAAGTTAGCCGCATCCAGCACTTTGCTCCGTTTGATCGTTCATTTTATTCTGAGCTAATGGTTCATACCCCGATTTAGCTCTGATTTAAAAAAGAAACACGAGTTGAGAGATTAAATGTGTCTGAGCTAAAAAAGAAACACATATCTTATCTTGACAGCTGAGTTCTTTACTCGGAGCTAAAAAAGAAAAACGCCAATTAATAATTATCACGACCAAAAAAGCCGAATGAGAACATATATTTTATACTAGCAGAAAGTGCCCGGTGTTGCCCGAGCACCCGAGGCTAAGGTCTTTTCATGCAATATCTTCCAAATGAAATGAAAAATAAAGAAAAAAAAAGATTTTTCATTTATTTTGTCGTTCAATACCCATGTTCTGTAACTTTCGATTCGATAATAATAGTCGAGAAACAAAAAAAAATTGTTTGTTTTGGTTTTAAGATGTCAAAATGACACTTCAATTTATTGTCTTCCATTGGAAATAAACATAACATAATAACCCCATGTAAGTGAGGAAAAGTTTTCGCCTGAGTTACAGAAGATGGGTACAGGGTTAGTTTTCATATTTTTTTTAACAAACAAATTATTCTTCATTTTAGGTGGCTTCGCTTTCTGGAGGTTTTCTTATTACTTGCGATAGGTAAATACAATTTAAGGCAAACTTGTTATAGTTTTTTTTGTGAAACTGTCATTATATTAAAGCTCATTTTTCTCGAAAATATTTCTAACGATTTTGATTTTAAAAAATCAGAGTATTTTTTCGATATGAACTATTATATGGTTGGAAAACAAATTACCAATAATAGCTAAGAACGGTAGCGATTTGTTTGGCTTAGCTGATTCTTTCATTCTAGGTTTAGGTACGTCAACTTGTGATACCAATAGTTTTAATTACCTAATAGATATTTGTTTGTATTTTTAAAAGCATATTTTAAAACTTTTTTAATAATTTAATAATTCCAAAACAGCTCATTATTTTTTGTTTCAAATGATAAGTAACACAATATGCTTTATTCCTAGAAACCGCTCCAAAGATTTTAATCAGTTTGTTTGCTAAGGCTAAACTCAAACCACACCTGCAATTTAAAAAATTCTTTTGGTTTTGAAATGTTGTTTGCAAGTGGCTTGAGGGTTAAATTTTTTTTTTTTGCAAAAAAACAGTACTTGTGAAAGTAAAAATTTCGGGACTGCGAAAGTTTACACAGCAAACTTGATTTTCTTTGTAAACTTAACATGTGCCAATGAAAAAAATGGCAGTTAAGTGTAAAATCCTATCAACTCTTATAGCTGGCATATGAAAAGTTGGGAACCACATAACTTATATGTATATTAAATTTAATAGCTTATAAGCTGGCCAAATGACAACAGCAGAAGATACAATCATTTTTATGGCGTGTCAAATGGTAAGTCGTCAGTTTATCTGTCATATACAGACAAACTGACATCGAAACAAAATTACAGTTTTATATACTCTACTTTTATATACATACTCTATGTGCTCTCACGTTATATTAAAATTCAACCACCGCATAAATTCATGCAACAGTGAATTGTCTTGGCCGCTTTTGCCCGAGACTACATTTAGTACTTACATAGTTCATGATTTTTTATTAATTTATCCCATGTGTGCTAATATATTTTACATTTTTTAAATAATTTCTTTACAATATTCTTGACTGTCATATAATTTTAATTTGAAGCAAATAATTTAAAATTATATAAAATTAAAAAAGTATTATTCAATTTGTTTTGTTCGCTAAAAGTGCGCAAATGTGCTTCAATATCAATTCAAAGCCCGGTGAACGTCCATACAAACCTATTAAGGAATCTAACCTGTCGTTTCAATGGTGTCAGGTGCTTTTTTATATAAAAATAAAAGTTGACATAAATGTAGGTACATATAGGTTTTGAAAATTGTCACATTTTTCGGTTTCTTGCGATTTTTATGCTTAACCAAACAATTTGTATTTTTGTGTAGTAGTAGTAGTATTTATTGAGATTTTCTTTTTAACACAAATTTAAGTTTCTTAAATTCTATGGTTACATAGTCACTTATATTATTATTACAATTTGCCGACTTAGAATTGGCCTGGCTAAACAACTTATTATACTATTCAATATTTTGTATGTTCTTGAAAACAAATTTATATTTTTAAGACTTTATCTTTTTCGATTTATTAATTTAATACGTCCACTCAACAAGACGCTATCTTGAAAAATGTATTTTTGTGTTTGGAGATAAATGTGAAAATAAGTGTAGATACTATACAATTGACATGTATGTAATTAAATACATATTGGGTCCTTTCATAAATGCTAGGATGCGAAAGTCCGACGAATGCATAGCATTCATAAATGCAAATGATGAATGTCAGTTTCATAAATTTAAAAAGCAAATGCGCAAATATAAGATTTTACATGCATTCCAATATTATTCGTAAAGAAATAGACAGTATGATGTAAACGGTGGTACATCTTCCCTTACTGTTCACATCTGTCCAAATTTCCGCTAGAAAATTCAAAGTTGGACTCAAAATTAAAAATACACATCACAATAATTTCTGGTCCACATAAAAATGAAGCAAATCAGAGATAGTATTCATAAAACCACATTAAACTGCATGCACAAATAGTTTTTCTGTCGTTAATATGATCACAACTGATCCTAAGTAAATAAAGCAACCATGCATTTATGAAAGCACCCATTTCCTTTGCAATGGATTTACAATCAGACCAACTACGAAATACGTATTATTAAAAAGTGTGTTGTTCTAGGTTAATTGAGAGGCCTATTTTACGGTTAAATCTTATATAGGCGTTTAAACTTATTAAAACCATTGGGCTTTAAAAACAAATTTTCAATTTGGATGAATAATATATCAAACTGTAATCTTAAGTTAAAAATTAAAATGTTTAATCAAGGATCCATATCAATAACATTTGACTAATAGCGAGTTTCATTCAAATTTCAAAGATCTCCTCTGAAAATAGAGATTTGATCTTTTCAATGAAACCTTTTTCCAGATTTAATTATAGTATTGGTGAATGACTGACACATTTCTGAAAAAAAAAATATATCTTCATCACCAGATGAAGACGAAGCAATCAAAACCACCACTAAATTTATAAAATCTAAATTATAAACATCTTGGTCCATTATTTGTTCATTTTTAAAATTTTGTTAGCACTAGAGCACAAGTTCACAACAAATTAATAACAAAATATTTACCATTTGGCCGTTGACAGAAAAGACTTTTAAAGTGTATGTGTGCATTCAGAACAAATCTGTAGACCCATCAGAGATCAGATCTTTCGTGCTAAAATTTAATCTAGATCTGCTCTTTTTGTTGAAATGAAACTCTGAAAATTCGAAAAGATCCAATCTTTTTACAGAAATAAACTCGCTATAAGACTTATAAATCAAACTATTAAAAAGATAAAAATCCAACTATTCAAATAAAACTGACCAACGCACTTTAATGGTTCTGTGCTAGGCGATCGGCTCATCTGCTTGGGCAAAGCGAAAATAATCAGAATCACAATCAAGTGGTCAAACCAGTAACGACATGCCATGCTCCATTGCAGGCAATCCGAGAAAAAATGCGTATAAAGGATAAATTGTGTGATTTATTTATAATTTTCATAAATTAATTAATTTTCGTAACTTTTTGGAAGCTATTTACATGTATGTATATGTATGTTTTTATATGTATCTACTTAGTTTAAATTAGGTATTTTCTTGTGAAATTCTTCAATTAGTTTCTGGTTATCTTCGAAACCAACAGTTTTCTTAGCCTCTTCCACTGCTAGCCACTTAAGTTCTGTGTGTTCATCTGACAACACCGGTTCCTTATGGGGATCTCTTAACTCTGCCAGCCAGTACACTACAACTTTCGGTTTGCCCATTACTTTGTAGTTAAGAGTTGAGTTAATTTCCTTGTAAATTATTAAATCATTCTCAGAATATCCAGCTTCTTCCTGCGTCTCACGCAAAGCAGTAGCAAAATCGTCTTCCCCTGGATCAACATGACCTTTTGGCGAACTCCAGTGGAAATCCCCATACGATGCTCGCAGTATTAAATACTGTATTTCTCCATATAGTCGGCGAAATATAACAAATCCTGCTGCTCTTTTACACATTTTATCACAGTATATTCAGCTTGCTTAGTTATTAATTTAAAAATTTAATTTAATTTAATTATTAGTCTACGAGTGCGAACAAAAAACAAGTAATAAACAGAAAACGTCAACTAGACATTGACAGCTCAAATTCCAATTCAATCGTGGACCGGTTCTGTTTATTTCATTTTTTAAATTGGCCCTGAATTTATTTTTACCCTCAATTATATGAGGCGTTTTTCTTCTGAATAGAGCTGAGTCTAAGCGAACAGAGCAAGCACTTTTTGTAAGGGGCCAGTTATAGCGATCAGGAAAACGCATCAGGAAAAGTTGAAACAGTATGAAAGTGAATATTTTTCCTGATGGTCGTTTATAGCAAACAGGAACATTATGTCAATAAGCCTCACTTCTATTCTGCCATCAAGTTTTCCTGATTGAAACACACACGAAAAAGTTTTTCGTCCACAATTCTGTGAGTGGAACGAGAGAAATTGGGACCCAAATCATTGGAATGATTTGTTCCATTTTGTGTCAAATGGCAATCAGTCGGCACGAAAAATGAATTTTCATCAGGAATATAATTAAATACATTTTTAAGAAAAAATAATTGTTCTATTGCAAATAATTTTTACAAAAAAAATTTTCTGAGTTGTTCATCGATTAGTGTAGCATTTGTATTTTAAAACGTATTTAATTATCATAAATTATCCATTAGAACTTTTTTCCCTTAGTCGTTTTTTTCTTTTTTAGTTCAGAGCAGAGTCTGAGTAGTAAAACAACATGTTTGTGTTTCTTTTTAACACAGAGCATGCAGAGCTCCAAATGTATGTTTCTTTTTTTCGTTCTGAACATGCGTAGATCGCACTCGACGAGCTCGAAGATAATTGACTGAGCATGTGAGTATAAATTGCTGAACGCACCAAATGCCATGTGTGTCAAGAAGGAAAATTGGACGAACAAAATAATTAGATACAAAAGTTGGCGAAAGAAGGTGATCGCTAGTTGATTTTCTGTATCTGATGGGTGTGTATCAGTCTATAAAAAGGGTAGGCTTTGTGTTATATTTCATTTTATGATTAAAATGAAAATGTGTTCTGATTTGTGTGGTTCAAGTGTGTTTAAAAAACTTATCAGTGTTCAGAGCTCGCTCTTTTTGGAACAAGTTCAGAGCATAATTTATGTGTTCGAACTCTGTTCAGTGATCTGCTCTGAACAAAAAAAGAAAAATGCCTAATATAGAATTTTTATCGGGCGTTATGGAATGTACACTTTAAAATAAGAAAAGAAGACAATTTTATTTAAATTTTATTAAAGTACAACCTCCGAGATATCTAGATGTTGCTAACACATTATTCCAAATAGAATCCAAGCCATGGAGTTGAAAAAAGTTTATCTCGCGCGCTACTCTTTAACCCGTCACCCTTTTCAAGTAGGCAACCTATGTTTTTATGTCTTCCCTTCAAGTAAAAACACGGACCCGAATTTCACGGTTCACTTGGGAATCACTTTTAATCCAAAAAAACTGAACGTTTCACACATATTAACAAATTTTCTGTGTACGCATGTAAAAACAATAACGAGAATCGATATTATTTTTGTATGGGCCGGAACATAGAGAGAGTAGTCGATATTCGAGTGGGGAGTATTTTTTATGGACTAGAAATGAAGACAAATGGAGAGAAACAGTAATTGTTTTTTTTTTTCAATTTTGCAGAATAAGCAAGCAACAAGGAAATTTGTATCTTCAAGGAAACCTTAAAATACATAACAAGTGTAAAAAATTATAAAATAATACTTTAAAATAAAAAAACGGGATTATTGCAACAAAATGTTATTACTGCAACAGAGAAGTATTTAATATTTGTAAAACAGCATATTTCTTATTAGATAAGTTCATTTTTGTAGGATTCCATGTAGGTTCCGTTTTCGCTGAGTATGGTGAAGTAGAAAACCCTCTCTCTCCCCTTCAAGCAAGCGACCCGATACAACTTCATAAATGAACCCTAAAACGGATCCGAAACGACCCAAATCGGATCAAATTAGTATGGAAAATAGAATCACCTCGGAACCATTATGTGCATGTATTGTGAGAGAGAGAGTTTTCTATTTCACCCTACTCAGCGAGAACGGAACCTAAATGGAATTCAAAACGGATCCAAAGAATCACGTACTGTGAAGTACAGAGATTCTTTCTTTAGTCGTACAACACGTATGTGGAATGCTTTACCAGGCTCTATTTTTCCCGCTCATTTTGACATTATGAACTTCAAAACTAATGTACATCGGTATCTCCTTTTTTATCCTTCCATATTTTCCTAAAGCTCGCACTGTACTTGTCATGTTAAGGGTAGCCAAAACCCCTTTAGTTCGGGTTTATTATAAAAAAAAAAAAAATGAACTAATCTAATAAGAAACATGTACCTATGCTCTTTTACACATACTAAACACTTCTTTGTTTATTTGATAATAATCCCGTTTTTTCATTTTAAAATATTATTTTATAAACTTTTTACGTTTGTTATAATGTATTTTGGTTTCCTTGAAAATACAAATTTCCTTGTTGCTTGTTTACTCTGCAAAATTGAAAAAAAAACAACAACTGTGTCCATGTGTCTTGATTTCTAGTCCATAAAAATACTGCCCACTCAAATATCGACTGCTCTTTTTATTTCACGGCCCATAAACAAAAAATTCCAAAGTGAACCGAGAAATTCGGGTCCATATTTTTGCTTGAAGGGTCACAATACATTCACATAATGGCTCCGTGGTGATTCTAATTTCCATACTAATTGGATTCGATTTGGAATCGTTTCCGATCCGTTTTTGGGTCTGTTTATGAAGTGGTTTCGGATCCGAAACGTAGTCACTTGCTTGAAAGGTTTGAGTCATATTCCGTCTTTCCTCATAACATCTTAATAAAATTAATAATGGTTGCCAGCGTGCTTGCAATTTATCAAGGTATACATTAGGTTTTGTTCGTTGAGCCCTAAAGTCTCGTCGCCCTAAAGTGTTTTTTGAAATACTCTGAAGTCACACTGGTAAACAAATTCTGTGTTTTTTAAAAACTAGGACTCGCCCTGAAGTAAATCTTGGTTTTTAGCTAGGTCAAGGAGAGTTAAATGAATAAACTATCAAAGTCACATAAGATCCGAAGTAGGGATGAGAGATATTTATGTAACATGAAGATTGTTCAGTGACGAAAATGTTACAACAAATAGAACAGAACAGATTCGTTAGAAACTTCAGAACAAGATAGAATAACTTAGAACACTTATTGTTGCTTACCTACAATTTAAGGTCGTTTATTTTTGCCGAAACGTTCTTAAAAATAATCTGAAATGGAGTTGAATTTACTTAAAAAAATATTTTTCATGAAATTGAGATGATTCCGACACGGAAAATGATTTATCAACTAACTTTTTTTTAACAACAATAATTGGATTTGACAGTTCTACAAATCTGTTATAACCTGTTCTACCTAAAAAGCAAGTCCTGTTCAAAGTGTTCTAAACGGACTCATTGAACACCAAGCCAGAACAGTTTAGAACAGAAAATTTCTCATTGAACAGCAAAATCCTGTAATTTTCTATTCTAATCTGTTCCGAAAAGCCTCATTGAACACACATATGGAATACTTGTCATCGATGTTAATAAATTATCGAATCGAAAACATCGATGTTTTTAAAGAATTTGCTTTTTCAACGTCGATATTTTTGTTTAAACATAGATGTTTCGTTAACGTTAAAAATCATGTGTTTATTATTTGTTATTTTTAAAATGGTAATTAAAAGATACTCGGATTTATTTTCATACAAAGCAATAGAAAATAGAATATTTTGAAGTTATGGATTGTGCATAGGGCTAAAGCAAATGCACTAAGAAATTAAATTTACATATTTTAAGCTTTAATTTATTAAATGGCATAACTAGCTTTTCTACAACATAAAACTATTGGTCCTCGGGTGGTTTTTTGAGAACCGAAAAACCTAGGTTTTTTTATAACTCTTGGAATTGTCAAAAAACTGGTCGACTTTTGATAAAGTTTAATGAACGAACCTATTATCTTATCCAAAAAAACATTCCGGGAAACATTGTTTAAAAAACGTTTCTGAAATATTCCCATTTGTAAAAAAAAACATTTCTGAAATGTTCGAGTAACGTTTATGAAATATTTCTTTGTTCCCCATTTTATATATACATTTTTGTCTTTAAAGAAGGATTATAAGGAATTAGCACTAGAAGCATCGTGTTTTATCATTATGACAATATTTCTCAACATTTTTATTTTTATTGTTAAAAAATTAATATAAATTTATTAAGTGAAATTAAAAATTTGCAACAAAGAAAATTTACCGTTAGAAATAGGAAATAGAGAAACGTTGCATAAATCTTTCGCGAAGCGTACACACCAATATAAACATTTCAGAAATTTGAGTCAGTGGCGCAGTGAGAACAATTTTTTTTACGATTGCATTTGGCAGAACTGAGGTTAAATCACAAACACTTGCAGTACCTTGTAACATAGAACTATTCAAGCACATCGCCATATCACCCACCCTTTTCGTATTTTGCTTTTCTTTTTTGCATAATTTTTTTAAAAGTTTCGAATTGCACACCAGTTAATTACACAATATTTATTTAAGTGTTTCAGCTTTCAAATCGACTTCGAAAGGAATATTTTTTCGCCAAAAAAAAATTAAATTTACAAAATATGCTCTAAATATGCTGGGTACCAAGGTAAAAGTGACAGAAAAAAAATACTTTGCCTGTTTGGTAATTAGAACGAATTCGTACGAATTTTCACGTTTAAAAACACACCTACTGCTTCTAAGAAGTTAACTTCCCTGTCCAAATTTCTGTGGAAACATTGTGGTTATTTTATTTTCGGTGAGAAATGTGAACTCGATAAAGTATACTTTTAAGAGGTAAACAAGTATTTAGCTGGTTTTAAAGTTAGACAACCTCTGTTACACTAAAGTCGTTTAAAATTATGGCAAATTCGGCTGTCATTTTTAAACTCATTTTTATACTCTCCCATTTTAATTGATTTAGAGTAGGTTTTAAATGGTTAACATTTTGCGCCATAAGGTTTTTAGCTATGTACCTAAAGTATAAAAGTAAGTACTAGTTTTTCAATTAGTCAAAAATCGAAATGTAATGAATTTTCAGTTCAGATTTCGCAAGATATTTATTACAAGGAATCAGTATTGCGAGTTCCATTATCGGCATGATTTTTTTTGTGAAAAACATACAGCACATTTTTATAATATATTTGTAAATATATCCATTAAGGATCGCGTGCAATCCTTGAATAGATCATCACAAGGTGCTCCAGATTTGCCTAAAACTTCTGCTTGAAAATATTCGTTATCGGAATGCGAAGACAGTTCATCTACTGATGAAGATGGGCTGTAAAAAAATCAACAACTACATATTCAAAACACTTAATGTACGAAATGAAATTGTTAAATAGGCTTAAGTGAAAATGCAAAATAAATCCAAATTGAAAAGTGAAAAAAATAAATATATATACATATTCCATGTTCTTACGTCAAAATAATGTGTATCAAATCCGCAAAAATACCATTCCCATAATGTAATGGCAACATTGATGTTTCGCATATGCTCTTGAGAACGCATGTTCGCCCAGAAAGTCCTTTCCTTAAAAAAAACATAAGTTGGTAACACAACAGCACATGGAATTAATTAAAAAATCAGACCAATGACAATTTACCTATCTATTGCAGCCTCCAGAGCCTTGTAAATTGCCCATCGATACTTTGAAAGGTGTTTATGTTTTTTTTTCCGAATCTCAAATAGCTTTTCAAAATTTGTACTAACGTCATTTAATTCACTGAAATTTCCCTCATTAGAATCCGGATCATTGTCATCAAGTCCAGATTTAATCTGAACTTCTTTAATATTGTACTTTTCGATTTGATCTGGAATGCTTCTACCAGATATTTTTACTTGATTAGGAGTATATAATTGTGTCGCATTTGATGGTAACCAGTATTCATACTTAAAAACCCATCCAGTCGTCAGAGATTCAAAATCCAGATCTACTTCTGGGATTCCAACACCAAAAATGAGCTAAGATCAAACAAAATAGTAACACTATTTTTAATATTTTTTTTTTTTGTAAATGCATACCTGTACACGAGTCGGGGCTGTTGGTGGAAAAATTAACGGTGCCACAAAACTTTTACTCTGCATATGCTTTAATTTCCGTGTAGATATTATTTTCGGCATGCTTATAAGCAACCAAATTGAACAGACAAAAATTAAGTTCATTTTCCAGAATATAACACACTTATGAGTATGATGATGGTTCTTCTGAGGAAATTTAAATACTAAGTACTAAAGGTTATATATTCTTAAGCTTAGCATAGTCTTTTCTTTAAGATATGTACCCACTCTCTTGGTTAAAATTTAGACCGTCACTTTCGGCGCTTCGTTTGTGCCAAAAGCAATATTAAGTTCGTGAAGAGTCAATTAACAACAAGTGATGGTGTGTATCTAAATTGTAAACCATCAATAAAACTATGATTCAAGAATAAACAGATGTATTTTCGTCCATATGTACTAACGTATCTAAACATTAATTGGAATAAATGTTTAATATTGTTATTTTATTGCAATGTTAAAGACCTGCGCCCTGTTTAATAGATCATACATAAGACATTCAATATCATATCACATTATGCCTTTTGAAATTCTGCTGCATGATTTCTATTTCACAGAATTTTTGTATGATTTGCTGTCACACAAAGATCATAAGGTACTGTACTCTTTTACATTAACAAACTCATGCGATTTTCAACCAGCTCTATCTTCATCTTCAGTACCAAAGTCAGAAACTTCAAGTTCTGAATATTTGCTAAACTAGTCAAGCACAGGCGCCTTACCGCATTTCAACTGTTTACCATAAGTGATTCCTGAGATATAAGTCCTCAAAAATCAGAAAAACCATAACTGGCTCGCTGACTGACAATTCATCAAAATTATGGAGCACTTTCCGACATCGTGGAATCTTGTAATGCAAGGTAGGTTTTGTGATGCAAGCAAAGGAATAAATCGAAAATTTGTGGTTTTTCATTTAAAAGGAGTGGCATCCGCCCATTTCCTAAAAAATTGGTGTTAATTGAATGGAGCAGTTTACTGTCTATAAGATGTTTTTAGAACATTTTGAGAAAAATAACGGTTTTGGTAGTTATTGAACAAAATAAAATAAATTATTATTTTTAACTTTTAATGACGAACAATTAATCTTTGGCACGCTATAACTTAAGAACGAATTGATATACAGAAGTCGTTATTATGTCATTTTGTAGATAATTTTACTGTCTTAAATCAGCTTTTAGAGTTTTTTTTAAAATAAAATTAAAGATATTGGGAGTTATTAAGCAAAATAAAACAATTAGGATTTTTAAGATAACAGCATTACCCTTCCGGTTTCATACTTAAAATTTGGTCCCCCCCCTTAAAATTTTTGCTTCGCACCAAATTTAGGGTACTTTTTAGGAAATGCTTAGGAAGTTAAAATGAAGCTCTCCACCAAAATTCAGCTTTGTCGGAATTTTTTGAAAGTGGATGTCTTATTTTCCTAGGCATGTGTTATTGGTGATAATAAAACACTGCTATTATTATATATCTATGTACTAAGATACTAAATTCATATATGTACTACATCGTAAACTGTACAATTATGATGATATCGTAACTCCATAGTCGGTAAGTAAAGAGTTTTTGATTAATTAATTCGATTCGTTTTGTTTATTTACTGGAAAATGTTACGGCTAAAACTAAACACTGTTGAAAATTGTTCCAGAAGAGATTGCTTGCACTCTGTAAATAAACGAGAACAAGTCGCACCAGAACGTCCCAGCATTTCCGCATGAAGATATTCGTTGTTGGAATAATGGTTTATTTCATCAATAGACGACGATGGTCTGTGGAATTGAAAGGTTATAATTTTGTATTAGTGTTTTTAATTACAATATTAGCTTATTTAGTTAGAGCTTAATATGACATATATTATTCCATCGTCTAAAATTCTTAAATGTAGCTATGTACAACAATATGTTGTACCACAAGCACACTTACTAACTATAATTTTGCCCTAAAAATATACTTGACATTTCATAGCTATTTATTTGTATTTATTCGATACAGTAAAACATTGCTTTTGGCTTCGTTATTGATTTATAGGCAAAACAATAAAAGGAATGCATTACAATATCCCCCTCGAATAGCCGGGTTTTTACATCTCCAATGAATGACCCATTGCATTAATGGCTTACAGGCCAATTATTTGAAATTGTGCATTCAACATTCACAGAAAATTCGATAGAAACGATGATTATTTGGTTTGCTTTCTCGCATAAAATGGCACCCCAAACTTACAGCGAGCTTCATTCGAATTTCAAAGATCTGCTCTCAAAATCGAGATTTGCTCTTTTTAGTGAAACTTATAGCGAGTTTCATTTAAATTTCAAAGAACTCCTCTCAAAATGGAGATTTGATCTTTTAAAAGAAACTCTGTATCCAAATTTAATTGTAGTATTGGCCGCGTTCGGTGGCATACCTAAAGCAATCCGGATTGCTTTGTGTTGTTGTAACGCCTAAGGAAAACCCAGCTGATGAACTAAAAATATGTTGTCAAACACAAATCTCAAGCTACCCAAAAATTATTATTAATTTGAGGAACAGCTGTCAAACATCAAAAACTCCATTGAATTTATAAAATATAAATTATTAACTCCTTCGCCCATTATTGTTTTATTTTTTTTAGCACGGATTGGCACTAGTTCACAAGTTCACAACAAATTAATAACAAAATATTTTCCATTTGATCCTTGATAGAAAAGACTTTTTACATGTATGTGTGCTTTCAGATCAAATTTGCCAACCCATCAGACATCCAATCTTTCGTGTTAAGATTTGATCCAGATTTGCTCTTTTTGTTGGAATGAAACTCTTAACATTCAAAAAGGTGAAATCTTTTGTCAGAAAGAGCAGATCTTTTCTTGAATGAAACTCACTTAATAGCGAGTTTCATTCAAATTTTAAAGATCTCCTATCAAAATTGAGATTTGATCTTTTCAATGAAATTTTTTCCAGATTTAATTGTAGGATTGGTGAATAACTGACACACACATTAATGAAAAAACATATCTTCATCATCAGATGACGAAGAGCACGAAGACGAAGCAATCAAAAACTCCACTGAAATTATAAAATATAAATTATTAACTTCTTCGTCTATTATTTCTTTAGTTTTTTTTTAGCACGGATTGGCACTAGTTCACAAGTTCACAACAAATTAATAACAAAATATTTTCCATTTGATCCTTGACAGAAAAGATTTTTTACATGTATGTGTGCATTCAGATCAAATCTGCCAACCCATCAGACATCCAATCTTTCGTGTTAAGATTGGATCCAGATTTGGTCTTTTTGTTGGAACAAAACTCTTAACATTCAAAAAGATGAAATCTTTTGTCAGAAAGAGCAGATCTTTTCTTGAATGAAACTCACTTAATAGCGAGTTTCATTCAAATCTTAAAGATCTTCTCTCAAAATTGAGATTTGGTCTTTTCAATGAAATTTTTTCCAGATTTAATTGTAGGATTGGTGAATAACTAACACACACAATAATGAAAAAAAAAAACATATCTTCATCATCAGATGACGAAGAGCACGAAGACGAAGCAATCAAAAACTCCACTGAAATTATAAAATATAAATTATTAACTTCTTCGTCCATTATTTCTTTAGTTTTTAGCACGGATTAGCACAATTTCACAACAAATTAACAAAATATTTTCCATTTAATGCTTTACAGAAAAGACGTTTTACATGAATGTGTGCATTCAGATCAAATCTGCCAACCCATAACAGATCAGATCTTTTGTGTTAAGATTTAATCTAGATTTGCTCTTTTTTTGGAATGAAACTCTCAAAATTCAAAAAGATGAAATCTCTTGTCAGAAAGAGGAGATCTTTTCTTGAATGAACCTCGCTATAAGTTATTCATGTAAAATGTTGTATAAAAATGAAGGACATGTCAAACCAATGAATTTTGATCCTCTTTAAAACTGTCTCGATGACACTACATCTTCTATTGAACTATCATTTTCTTACGGCTAACGCCATATTCGTGTAAATGGTTTAAGATCTGTAATTATTTTTGTCATACAAATAGTAACTAGTGCATGTTGCTTATGGCGTTTTTATTTGGCAATCCGGAATCTGTCCCCAATGCTGAACACTTTTTTCTTATTCTGACGATTCTGAAATTTATGGCCTTTTTGATTGGTCATCTGGAACTGTTATGAATCCCACAAAATGACATTTGTTGTTACTCTAAACAGAACAGAAAACGATTCTGGAATCGAAAACAGAATTACTAATACACTCACATAATAAAAATGTCAAAATCATGAGGTTGATTTCTTTTGTGTAATTTCGATGTATTTATTGAATTTAAACTATACACTTTTTTAACAAAAAGGAGCAAGTTAATTATTATTGATAAAATGTGTATCGAAATTGAAATCAAGTGCTTTGGAAATTCTTTTTAGCCGATGTCACCATACAATACAGAATGAGTCAAATTGTGTCCCGGTGTTTTATTGGGGGAACGTGTTCCGGATGACCAATCGAAAAGGCCATTAGTGTAATTGCGAATATAATTGCTGGTGTGAAAATAACCAAAAACAAAAATATAAGTTCGTTGCATAATTCCAAAAAAGAAAACAATTGACGTTGAAATATATGAATTTGTGAGCGTTTCTGGTTTCGATTCTGATTTCAAATTCATAACCAAATTTCGCTTCATTTCAGAATCAGAACTGTCATTTATTGTAGTTTACATTTTGGTCCACATGTTTTTTTACATATTTTGTTATTAACGGTACATGCAATACTATCATTTTCTTGATTTACGACTTTCTCATAAACGGTTGCATGATTTCAATCAAAATACCAACATTTTCGAAAAATATTTTTTTGAATTTTTGAAAAAAAAAATGTATTTTGAACTTATATTATTAAATACATAAAATTGATATACTAATTTTTTTTTAGAAAAAAATTTAAGATATTTTGTATATACAAAATTTAGTAAAATACGAGTTTAAAAATATATTTAGCCGTTTCTATTAAGAATCTTGTACATACGATATGATCGAACATAAGACCAAATATGTGCGATCCAGTTGTGCATTTAACTTTTCAAGTGAACACTTTCAGCAGAGCCAGAAGGCTTCCGAATTGCCAAATAAAAACGACACTATAAAGTAGTGGTAGTAAAAGTAGTATTAAAATGTTTTTTATTTCCAACTTAATATTTGTATACATTTTTCAATTTTACTTGAGAGTAAGATATGTTGAAATGTTTAAAACTTACGACAATGACATAAAGAGTCGTCTGTCGGTTAAGTGAAAAGTTATTTTAATAATTTTATCTTTAAATACATATTTTATATAAAAAAAGAGACAATTTTTGTTAAATTTAATAAATTTAAAGAGAAATCCTATTCTATTTTCAAATCAAATAAATTCAGTTAGGATTTGTTTCCTATAGGTTATGGCCACGTAGATCGCATCTAGCTTTGAAAATCCATGATATTTTGTTAGTCACCAAGTCATCTGTTATGTATTGCGGTCCTATTGAATAATCCTATATCTTAAAAACTCGTGTGCTGCTTCCCCTCGCTCTCTGCTCCGCTTCTTGTTTTCCCTTCAATTTAAGTTGCTCAAGAATTTGTGAGTTGTTGGTTATCCAATCTCTTTCACTTATCATATTCTCATCCCAGTGCCAAAACTGTTCCCGATTGAATTAATCTCCTTGAAAAAGTTATTTTTGTAAGAGGATTTTATAGTCTTTTTAACATATCTAAGGTCTAAATCCAGTGTGTAGTAGTGCCCATCTTAAGCTGCAGTTTCAATCGATAATGCATAGTTAGGAGTGCAAGGCGGTAGTTTTTCAGAGTATCTTTGTAGCTTATCCACTTCATCAAATGTTCGAAATCCCCATACTTGTGTATAGCTCTTAACACTGCCAGAAAAAGTTTCCATTTTAAGCTGAGGTTGATATTTTGCTTTCTAAAAAAACAATGCCATGTTGCGCTGATGCTGTTTTTTGCTGCTGTATTTCTTTTCTCTACATCCTTCAAAATGTTCATCTTTGGAGTGAGTAGAACACCGAGATATGTGAGATACTATCCGTGTTTAATCTCTGTTGAAAATCCATTTTTCCTACCGCCATTTTGGAAGACCATAATTTCCGATTTTATGAGATTATCTTCGAGATTCCAATTGGCGCAGTACTTCTCAACACGTTGTATCATTCGTTGCAAAACCGGTATCCTCTGCTAAGATCACCATATCGTCAGCATACAGCAACAATCTAACATTTAAACTGTCTATATTAAGACCTCCTTCATTGATCGCATGGACATCATTTATGTATAGAGCAAAGAGTAAAGGTGATAAAAGGCATCCTTGTTTCAACCCATATAGTGTTTCGAAGTACTCCGATAACTCCTTTCCTGTCCACACTGCTGACTGAGTGTCCGAGTATATGCATTCCAGTAGGTTTACAAATTTAGGTGAAACTCCCATTTCACGTAGCTTGAACATTAATAGTTGTCTGGAAATTTTATCAAAAGCGGCCTTTAAGTCCACAAAAAATGCATAGACTTTCTTTTTCTGTGTCAGCTTAATGTGTACAATAGCCGCTAAGTTATAGACATTATCCACTGTAGAATATTTCTTTCGAAAGCCAGCCTGATATTCCGTTAATATATTATTTTGTTCCACCCAATTATATAGTCTTTCATTAAGGACTCCAATCATGATTTTCACTATACAGTTCATGAACGAAATTCCCCTGTAATTACTTGGATCATGTGCGTTACCCTTTTTGAAAATTGGAAAAATCACGGATTTAGTAAAAGTTTCTTCTACCCTGCCTTTATCTAATATTTTACTGTATGTCTGTGCGAGTTGTTCCAAAAAACTGTCTGTAGCATTTATTATGAACTCATATGATATCCTATCTTCTACTGGCGCCTTATTGAGCTTAACGTTTCTCAGCATATTCCTTATTTCACCAACACAAAACGGCGTCTAAAGTTGAGTCCTCGACGTGGTTGGCTACATAAAGTATGCTGCTCATTTCTATCCTTGGATTTAAAAGGTCTCTGAAGTATGTGTGAAATTCCATAGCACTTATGTCAGGCAGAGGAAGAACACATTATCACCAAAGAGCCAACTTCATCTGAAAGCACAATATCTTATGGGTTCAACTATTTGAGCTTGGGGGACTGGACATATTCACTGATAAAGACATATACATACATAAATCGAATTATTATTAGTCCATATCCAGCTTTATAAAATTCTGCAGATAAATTAAACAGAATACAGAAAAAGGGAAACTGATGTCCTCTTTCAGCAAAATCAACACACCTATGGATAAAACTGAACAATTATGGAAGAGAATACAGAGAAACACAGATGATATAGATCCTGTGAATCATATTGCAACTACGCATTTCTTATGCCCTGTTCAAGAATGAAATTACACGAGCATTTTTAAACAGCAATTAGAAGCAGCAATCGTTAAACTGAAAAAGAAATGGATAAAGAAACCGAAGTAATCTCAATTGCCAGGCGAATTTCAACCAGAATCTTAACACATTGCATTTTTCAAAACTATCATGTCTATCAATAAGATCGAAAGGCAATCTATGGGATGCAACCAACTAATGTCTGCCATAACTTATACTACACCTATAATTGAAAATAAGGTGCACGACTGGATCGTACGAACCTGCTAACAACTTTAATGTAGCTAACCATTGAGATTGAGGTTGAGTTAGTTAGGTGTAGTTATCCGTTGCAGGTTTAAAGCCTATGTATATAAGATTACCTTGATTCTTATTTTTTTTTTTTTTTTTTTTTTTTTTTTATAACTTTGCACGCGCTCAAGGGATTATGAATACCCTTTATATGTTTTTAACATAGCGCGGGCATACGGTGAAAGAAGAGAAAGAAGGATAGGAAAGATGTGTGGCGCAATGTTCTGAGACTAGAGCTGGTTGTTGTCTCAGATTTATCTCCAGGGATGGCGGCTGAACTAATGCGGAGAGAATCACCGTGTCTTATTTATTTATGTCCCTTATAGTTCGCATTATTTTATTTATTTCGTTGTCATATTTTTATGGGTATGCTAGTTTACTCAATCACATGTTGTTAGTGTTATGCCTAAACAGTATGTAATAAGCAAAGCAGCAACTTATTTTATGACAATTTGGAGAATTGGATTGGAATTATTATAATGAATTGAATTAAATATGAATGGATGCATATTTAAATCTAAGTTATGGATTTTAATTATTCAATTTAAAAGAGTAAAATGTATCTACATACATATACATAACATATAGATGGAACCTAAGTATGTACACATTTACATATAATAATGAAAATGAAGGGTGTAGATGGGTAGGTAGCTATATGCATATAACTTTTTAATTTAGGTGCAATGTTTTAAAACCATTTTTAGAAAAAAAAATTGAAACGCTATTTTGAAGATATTATTAATATACATATAAAATTCAAATTTCAAAAAAATTAAGTGACTGGTTTTTGAAACATCGATTTTTCAAAAAATATGATTTATTTGTTAAAAATCGAAAAACTTGTTTTTATAAAAATTTGAGTATGCAGTTTTATTAATAAATTAGGGAGCATTTGTGTAAAAAAATTGTTTTAACAGGTTCATCCAATGAAAATATGAAAAGTGGTTCTATGGGAAGTACCGTTAATAAGTACACAAAAAAATATTTTTATACTTGAAAGTGGACTGTACTAATTAAAGAAACACACACATTTTTTTATAAAAAAATTTTGGAGCCGTTTTCGAGAAATACATTTTTTTCTTAAAGTTTTTTTTTAACATTTTGTATTGGAGGTACTGTTGTTTTCTATTTGAGGAATATAGTTTTTTGAACTATTCAAGATAATGTCACAAAACTATCAAACACGAAGTTTCGAAAAAAATCCATTAAGTCGTTTTCCAAATTTTGAGTTTTCAAAAAATAATTGTTGAAAAATTTGGGCTAACAATAGTGTTTAAACTTTTTGGGAGCTTCTGCGCAAAAAATTTCAAAAAAGTCAAATTAACCGTTTCCCAGAAAATTGACAACCAACAAAACGGTACTACTAGAAGTACCAAAAATAACAATTTTTTCCAAAAAAAAATTACAAAAATGTTCCTTTTCCCTTCATTAACGAACTATTTTTTATTTTTATGAAAATCGTTGCAGTTTTTGAGAAAAATAAGATTTTTATTTTTGCCAAAAAAAAAATGTATGGGAGCTACTGTAATTTGTCGTCTTAAAAAAAATAAAAAAAAAAGTGTGGGAATATTACCAAAAAAACAATATCTACAAAGTTTGAAGGAAATCCATCCAACCGTTTAGGCTGCAAACTCGCGGACAGACAGACGGAATTCGTGGACCCATTTTTTTTTGTGTTCTCTATGATCGTAATGTCATGTTTGATTGTTAGAATTTTTTTTGCACGAATCCATAACTTGCGTTATAGTATCTATAATCGCAATTAAAAAATGATGGTATAGGTATTCAGATATTTAACAATATAAATTTAAGAATATGATTTTCAAAATAAATATCATACACCAGTTTTCGAAATATTGAATTTTCAAGATTTTTTTTTTCAAAAAACCAAAATATTATTTTTCGAAAAATTTGAGAGACCTTCTGTATAAAAATTTTGATCCAAATCCGTTGAGTCGTTAATGAGTGAGTCGAAAATAAAAAAAATTGTGGCAGGTGCGCGTTAATAACATTTTGTGTATGTGAACAATTTTTTAGACCATAATGTAGACTATACCTAAAATAGTTATAATAGATTTTTTTGGTACAATAAATTGTATGACCAGGTACCGTACAGGTACCGTACTCGAAAGAGAAAAAAACAAACCTTTGAAGTTGTGGATCCATTCAACTAGTCATCCCTACTGTGTTTATTCAACACAACATAGCATAATTAACTTCTTAAAAGTTATGAATCTTATGAATACGGTTGAAGAAGAAAATTGAAATATTTAAGTTTCAGAATCAAAATCACAAAATATACATACTTCGTTCAATCTGTTCGGATATCATTGGAATTAAAATAGATTTTACAAAACTTACGTCATAATTATGTGCGCTATTTCTGCAAGTATACCGCTGGCATGATGGAACGGAGCACTTGCTGCTTCACAGATGCCTTTAAGCATACATGCCCTTCCGACTAGCCCCATTCTGTTATAACATAGTTAAAAATAAAACAAAACAACGCAATACAATACAATACTATATATAAATAATAAAACAACTAATATCTACTAATAAATGGAAATTTAGATCCCTGAAATCCGACCTTACCTGTCACCTAGAGTTTCCATTGCCTTATATATTGTCCAGCGATATGTAGATAAATCATTTGGTCTTCTTTGGAAGGGATGACTTGTGGTATTAAAATGAAATTGTTGATCTACTTCCGTCTCGTAGGAATCATCATACTTATCCAAAATACTACGCCTGTGAATATTCTGAGGTTTAAGATAATCTCTGTGCAGTTGCGTAGCGTTTGTGGGTAAAAAATATTCAGCTTTGAGGACATAACCAGACGTTATTGATTCAAAATGTAAGTCTTCTACTGGAATTCCGATGCCGCATATAAACTTAATAATCAGGACAACATTAAAATTAGGTTATTTAAAAACTCTGAGCTAAACTTCCGTTAAAAAGTATACCTGAAGCCTAGTTGGCGCAGTAGGAGGAAATATTAAACTTCTACTTTGACCGAGTTTATTAGTAGCTTCTACTATTTGCATAAATGTAAGAATCTTGTAAAAAGTTATGCAGTAAATACATTTCTTATGGAAGAACATTTCATGCAAGCGCGTCGGAAGTTGGAACATAACTGGATACAAGTCCATATATACTTTAAATGGTACCTACAGATTTTTGTTTACATTGGTTACTCACGATGTGTACACTGTAAATTATCAACTAAAAGATCAACCTTACGACCAGCATTACACACTGAATTAAACAAGACACTTGCTTCTTTAAATAATTCCACATTTCACTAAATGTGAGCATGTCACACTCACTATTTAGCATTACTTCTATTGATAAGTTATTTTTTTAAGTTCTATTTAAAAATTCATTATGAAGTGTAATTTTATTATATTGTTTGGGTTTTTAATGGTTTTTGAAATAAGAACTTGTTGTACACTAGTTTACACTGGGCATTCAGCATATGGAGTGAGTTATTTTTTTTATTCGATAAAAAATTTAATATTTTAATAATTTAAAAAAAAAAAAACAGTTGAAATTTATATCTTAAAATACTAAAGCAATTAATGTCGTTTATTTAATAATGTAACAATAATTAATTTAAATGTCAATAAAAAAATCATTTTATTAAAATCTTTAGAGCCTAAAATATTATATACCATATTAAAAAAGTTGCAAATTTTAAAGCTGTATAAGGATTTTTAAAGTGTAAGCACTTTACATTACAGTAAGCCGCTTTTAGCGAGAATGTCATGAACTTCGCCCGTTGTAAAGTGTTTTTAATTTACATCATACGGAGTCTTTATTTATAGAAACATTTTACGCCTCAAAACATTCGACTAAGCTTAGCAAAAACATTGACCCGTCCTTTACTAACGTAGGACGCCAACTCTTTACCAGACCTATAGCTCAGAAACTAAAAGTAGTGTTCAATAATTCAACTCGTTATGTATACAACCTCCAACGGTACGACCATATTTCTAATTATTCAAGTAAAATTCTTTGCGTTCCCTTTACACATATAACTTAAATATTCCTAAGAACGCTTAATAAAATAATAATAATGAATAAAAAACCCGTATGTTTTTGCAAAAATAAAGCTTGCAAACTCGTCCCGATGTTTTACATTGTTGAAACTAAGATTTTGTTGCCGGAATGTCAATTTTTCGTTTATGTTGTAAGGCAGTGGAACACTTTACCCTCCTTCATCAGAAGACATCGCGGCACCAAGGAGTTTGAGGCGGTTTTATTCAGATTGTTGGCAGTTAGTTGGGATAAAGATTATAATGTTGAAAATTAGATTAATTAAATATGTATAAATGCAATAAATATATCTAGTTTGTCGTTTTGAAGACTAAATGTAAACTGAATTAAAATTAAAATTTAAAATAACAATTTAAATAAACTATTTGTAACTTTTACTATCATTGTTGGCTTTGTAGCCCTTTGTAAAAGATTTATAGAAACAAATAAATGAAACAAAATGAAACAAATTTATAGATCTAGAAATAGTACATCAAAAAAAAAAAAATAGTACGGAGAGTATCGAATCCTAACCCTATGATTTTTACAAATCAACAAATATGTTGGGGTAATTACTTTTTTGTAATAAATTTGTATTTGAATTTAAGAGAACCAATAACGATCCTCTGCCAGAAATCTAATTATTTGTTAGTAGATATTCGCCCTATCCCATTTAATTGAAAAATTCCTCTCAACTAGGAATATAATGAATTATTATCAGTCTTATTCATTAGACTAAAGACTTATGTAGCCACTATGCAAATCCCTATACAAAAGAAATTATCTAAACATTATGGTTATAATGTGCTTATGTCAAAATATATGATTCAGGTGTACTCTTATTTTCTCTTTGTGGTACATAATATATTTTACAACAAGAAATATGAGTATCAACGACCGAGCTCAAAAATGACTTCCACAAAACATCGTCGTTGGTGCTTGATGGATGCCACAAATACACATTATATTGATTTGATATGAACGATGTCAAATGAATTTTCGATACAAAATTCCTTTTATGTCTGCTCTATGCTACCTTCAAACGCGTCTAGCATATGTTGCTGCTATGTCCGGTATTGCACAGAGAAAGAAAGAACGAAAAGATGAAACAGAAATAAATCTATCTGAATACGCGCGGATAGGATTTTCCTTGCGTGTTTTTGATGTTTCTCTTTCTACCCTTTCATTCTTTTTCGGATTTGCTTCATTTAATTTTCGCTGTAGATTAATGAACACCAATCCAAATGGCTGACGAATTTAAATGGAGCAAAGAAAAAAACTTCTAAGCTTACTTTAAATTACAAAATGAACCCCATTCTTTACACTCATTGTCATTGTCATCCGGAATACCTATATAAATAACTTTGCCTTCCATTTTTCTTTTTAAAATAATTTTTTCTTCAATATCTGCACTGGACAAATAAAATAAAATGAAAGATGGCTGTCAAATAAACGCGCAGTACTGAAAATAAGAAAAAATCCTTGTGTAATAACACGCGCGTTACCGATTAGAAGTTCAAATGAAACTAACCAAGACTCGCGCGTTACAGTCACGCGCTGTGTAATACCTGACTATTACTACGTTTATATGGAGAATTGAATCGGTATTGAATCAGGATTTAGGTCTTTGTATACTTGAATCGGATTAAAATAGGATTACTCGATCCGATCCCACTAGAAGAGCTGAATCGAATTGAAAATGTATTTATATACCTGAATCGAGGAATTGAGGAATCGAATTCACATCTGATTCTTGGTGTGTGTGTGCACCAATATTGTTCTTTTGTGTTCAGTGGGTTTCCGTTTTCTTTGGATTTTTTTCTGTTGCATGCTTTTGTTGTTTATTCTGTAAACTCAAATTGTCACTTCGATTCCATTTTAATTCAATCTTCCGATCCCATGAGGCCATATACCTGAATCGAAATCTCAATTCGATTCGATTCCTCAATTCACTCATATAAACGGGGTACATGCAATATATACCCCGTTTATATGAGTGAATTGAGGAATCGAATCGAATCGAATTGAGAATTCGATTCAGGTATGTGGCCTCATGGGATCGGAAGATTGAATTAAAATGGAATCGAAGTGACAATTTGAGTTTACAGAATAAACAACAAAAACATGCAACAGAAAAAAATACAAAGAAAATGGATACCCACTAAACACAAAAAAACACTATTTGTGCACACACACACCAAGAATCAGATGTGAATTCGATTCTTCAATTCCTCGATTCAGGTATATAAGTACATTTTCAATTCGATTCAGCTCTTCTAGTGGGATCGGATCGAGTAATCCTATTTTAATCCGATTCAAGTATACAAAGACCTAAATCCTGATTCAATACCGATTCAATTCGCCATATAAACGTAGTGATAATGAATAAAATGTTTGCGCTTAGAGAAATTGTAGAAAGAACATATACCCCGTTTATATGAGTGAATTGGGGAATCGAATCGAATTCAGATTTCGATTCAGGTATATGGCCTCGTGGGATCGGAAGATTGGATTAAAATGGAATCGAAGCGTTAATTTGAGTTTACAAAATAAACAACAAAAACATGCAACAGCAAAAATCACAAAGAAATCGGAAAAAAACACTATTGGTGCACACACACACCAAGAATCAGATGTGAATTCGATTCTTCAATTCCTCGATTCGGGTATATAAATACATTTTCAATTCGATTCAGCTCTTCTAGTGGGATCGGATCGAGTAATCCTATTTTAATCCGATTCAAGTATACAAAGACCTAAATCCCGATTCAATACCGATTCAATTCTCCATATAAACGTAGTAATAGTCTTATGTACACGCTATGATGCTTTAATGAATAAGGCAGTATATGCATAGTATTCCCAGCTTAATTGCACTGACTATACTGTCAGGATTTTCGTAATTTATCCGGCTGGTTAAACTTACAAAATCCTTCTTAATTGAACGACCTGTTCAATTAAGCGAAAACCGTTTAATTGCACGAGGCGATCGAAAGACAAATTATTATTTTTGATTTCAAAAAATATTTATAAGAATTTCTGTTTTACCTTAAGGCGTGATCACACCAAAGAAACAGTTTTGAAACATTTCTGAATATTTGGCGGCCTTATTAAACGTATCTAAAATGTTTAGGAAATGCTTTTCTGTGTCCCATTGCGAATAGAAAACATTCTTTGTTTCTCAAGCATTTATAAAGCTAGTGATTGTTCGTTCATAAAAATAATAATAGGCGTTTTTCTTTTTTCATTCAGAGCAGAGCATTGAACAGAGTTCGAACACATAGATTATGCACTGAACTTTTTCCAAACAGAGCGAGCTCTGAACACTGATATGTTTTTAACACACTTGAACCACACAAGTCAGAATACATTTTCATTTCTAACCATACAAAGCAATACCTACCCTTTTTGTACATTGATACACAGCAGATACAGAAAACTTATGTATCTAATTATTTTTTTCTTAACATTTTTCTTCTTGGCACACATGGCATTTGGTGCGTTCAGCAATTTCCTCACATGCTCAGTCAATTATGTTCGAGCACGTCGAGTGCGATCTATACATGTTCAGAACGAAAAAAAAACACAATTGGACCTCTGCATGCTCTGAGTTAAAGAGAAACACACACAAATTTTTTGACAATTCAGACTCTGCTCTGAACTAAAAAAGAAAAACGTGTATGAAGTGTGTTTTCTTATGATAATAAAACAAAACTGGATACATACAAAACCAAGAAATATTTAGGTAGATTGGTTTAGAACAATAATATCTTAATTATAATATCATAGTGAACGGAATTGTCATCTTTTGCATGAAAAAGTAGGTTCGTTCGATGAACACAGGGTTGACCTAGGTCGGCTTAAAAAAAAACACTCGAGGGCCATTAATGTTTTATGTTGCAGAAAAGCAAGGTCAACTACCTTTACAATTAAATAATTAAAACTTAAAATATGTTAAATTTAAGTTCTTCCATTTTGCATGTCTGTGTCTGAAAATAAATTTTTTTTATTTCCATTGTAAAAATAACAAATTGAATACAAAACGAAAATTCACAACAATCAAATACTTCAGATTAGGGATGATCGATGTTCATCTATGTTATTAAAACATTGATATTAAAATAAAACATCGATGATTCAGTATCGATGTTGAAGCAATAGTAAAGCCACATCCTTCAAAACATCGATGTTTTCGATTCGATAATTAATAACATCGTTGATGAGTATTCGTGACCTAATATTCGTGGTGGGTACAATTTTTTTTGCGGGTTAGTTCACAGCTCGATATCTACAAAAAATTTAAACGTGGCATTTGAGATACTTATCCGAATTTTACTATGCATCTATTACTCCGGTAAGTGGATTGGGTAATCGAATCGAATCCGAATTGAGATTTCGATTCAGGTATTTTATGGCCTCGCGAGATCGAAAGATCAACTTAAAATGGAATCGAAGTGGCAGTCCGACTTTACACAAAATATAATTTATTTTTATAAAATAAACGACAAAAACTTTCAGCAAAAAAAAAATCCAAAGAAAACGGAAACCATCTGAGCACAAAAAACACTATTATTATTCGAATCTTCAATTCCTTGATGCAGGTATAGGCACGAGTACGATAACTTTGGCGCCAAGATATAATAACGGGTTTTGGTAGAGGGGCTTAATACAAGCATTTTTTACTATTGGAGGGGGGGTCTATCTCCTCTCGTTTAGGCGGTAGGGGCAATTTTATAAAAATTTACTTAAAATCTTTAAAAAAATATTAAAAAAGAACGGCAACACTTACCGTTATAAATTATACCTTTTTCAAAAGTCAGAACTCTACAATTTATAATAAATTTTAAGTAAAGTTGTTTCAGTCAATAGTTTTTGAAATAATTGACTTCAAACTCAAAATTTATGAAAAAAAAGTTAAAAAAATCACTTTGAGTATTATTTTTCTCATGATTATAAACACCAATAAAGAAGTAATTGATGCAGTTAACTGTTCTAATTATTTTTTAATCAAACACTGAAAACTATTTGTTTCTATATTTTCTATTTTCTGAGAAAATTGAAAAACAAAAAAAAATAATTTTGTATCAGATGGGTGCATGTAAAGTGTCTTTTGCATGTAAAGAATCTGGATTAAAAAAAATAATTGATATTATATACATAAACGTATGTACATATGTCATGTCCATTTCAATCTCTTTTTTCTAAATATTTGAGCATGAAAATTTATTGCATTATAAAAAAATTTGCATTACTTTTACGACAACACAACGGCAGCAAATTCTCATAGTTTCTTAATATGGACATATGTTTGTGTCATACATAGATATGCATATAACTATGTACACACATATAATGCAGCTACAGTAAAAAGTATGTATATAGTTAGATCATAAAAAACAAGACCAAGCATTCGATGTTTGTACCGTTATTTTTATACAGGTTTGGTGCAGGTTATTGTTTACCAAAGCCATTCTTCATTTAACGTTTGAAAGAGTAGTGTTTCCTTTTTAAGAATGGCGGCTAAGCATTAACTTCTTCACCCAAAATTAAATAATTTTTCGATTTTTTGTTCGTTTGGCGATTTGGTGTCAACAAACGAAAAAAGTATCCCGTTTTTAGAAGAAATCGGCTTAATTCCCTCCAAAAAGTCTACTCCACCTCTGTGTTGTGATATTTTAATGACCGTGGAAAATTCAAAAAGTGCAAAGTTCGGTTGGTAAATAACCGCATTAACTGTAATAAAATCACAAAGGTATATATGAAATTTACGATGCAAACAGTGAGATGCCTAAGGGGGGGCATGCTGCCCCCCTGCAACCCCCCTGCTTGGGCTCACTATAGGCTTTGGGGAGGGTGAAAATTTTATTATATGCAAAGTTTCTTTAAAATTAAAGAATCTTTTGGGTTTAAAGAATAAGTATAGTTTTACTATTTTTCAATTACATATCTTAAAAACTAGAAGACATAAAAAGAAGTAGTTTTCTGTGTTTAATAAAAAAATAATTGGAGCAGTTAACTACATCAATTATTTTTTTATCGATATCCATAATCATGAGAAAAATAATATTCAAAGTGATTTTTGTAACTTTTTTTTCATAAATTTTGACTTTGAAGTCAATTATTTAAAAAACTGTTGACTAAAACAACTTTATTTAAAATTAATTATAAATTGTAGAGTTCGGACTTTTGAAAAAGGTATAATTTATAACTGTAAGTGTTGCCGTTCTTTTTTAATATTTTTTTAAAGATTTTAAGTAAATTTTTATAAAATTGCCCCTCCCGCCTAAAGGAGGGGAGATAGACCCCCCCTCCCATAGTAAAAAAATGCTTGTATTAAGCCCCTCTACCAAAAACCGTTATTATATCTTGGCGCCATAGTTATCGTACTCTCCCCCAGGTATACATTATATATTTTCAATTCGATCCTGATCGTCTAGTGGAATCAGATTGAGTAATCCGATTTTAATCCGATTCAAGTATACAAGGGCCTAAATCTTGATTCATTACTGATTGAATTCTCAATTTAAACGTTACAATAGCCATGATTTTTGAAAAAGTATGGGTATATACTTAGCAAAATCTTACATGCAAGCAATTACAACATCAAGAGAGGATATATTAACGTTTCGTCATTATTAACAACTTCTTCAAGAGTTTTTTTATTAGAACTTCAATTTAACATTATAAGAAAAAATGTTTGTATATAGTGTCTTAATTTATGACTTACATTTTTTTGTTAATTTTACATTGTTTTGTTTTTAAATGGTTTAAAAAGAGATTAAAAATCAATAAACCATTTAATAAATTAACAATGAAACAAGAGACTAATAAATTAAAAAGTGTATTTATTATCAGGTACTGACTTGATTGTTAAAGCGTAACTCACTATCGTAATTTCTCTGTCTTCCTGTGTGGTCATCTTCTGGTCAATTGTTGTTGTATGCGCAAACTTTCAAGAGTAGGTTATAAGATTGTTCAGTGACGAAAAAGTTAGAACAGAATAGAACAGAACAGGACAGAAAAGAACAGATTCGTGCGAAACTTCAGAACAAGTTAGAACAATTTAGAACAGTCAGTCATCTGACAGATATTATAAAAAAAATATTGTCGTTTACCTACAATTCAAATTCCTTTATTTTTGCACAAACATTCTTAAAAACAATCTTAAATTGAGTTGAATTTATTAAAAAAAATATTTTTCATGTAATTGAGATGATTACGACACAGAAAATAATTTACTAACTAAATCTAACACCGTAATGTTTTTTTTTAACAACAACAATTGGTTTTGACAGTTCTCACAAATCTGTTCTAACCTGTTCTACCTTAAAAGCAAGTGCAGAAAATCCTATTCTAAAGTGTTCAAAACTGTTACAAACAGACTCATTGAACACCAAACCGGAACAGTTTAGAACAGAAAATTTATCATTGAACAGCAAAATCCTGTATTTTTCTGTTCTAAAGTGTTCTAATCTGTTCCGAACAGCCTCATTGAACACACATTATGTTAAGTTGAAGTGGCTGCCAGCGTTGCAGCTGACACACTTAGACCAGAGTTGGTCCCATGTGATACGACATAAATACTCAGATAATCTCCCTATTCAGGAATCACCCAGGAAACTTCGTTTTCCACGGAATATTTTTTTCTGCTCTCAAAATTTTTTCTATGAAAGTTTTCCACGAAATAAATTTCTCTCGAACAAAAAATTGTATGAAATGACAGCAAAATCCCCTGAAAAAATGTATTTCGATACCAATAAATTTCCAAGATTCGAATTGGAGAAACATTTCCAGGGAAATTTTTATTCACGGGGCGTTCGGTAGCTCATAGCTTTGCTGTGCAATGCGTTCGTTGTTGTTGTAATACGTGTTAAATAACAGCCAATTAACATGTGACGACCATATCAACGAACCAAACGTATGATTTCCAGATCGATACCAAGCTGGCGCTAAATTTCTGGTATACTTAGGTATCGTAGTGCACAACTGACTAAGAAATCAGCTGTCTTTTCAATTGTTCAGAAAGCTGTGCGACACCGAACGCCCCATTGTAGTTGAAAAGAAATCAGCTGTGTATACCTTTTAATTGCGATAGGTATACTATATCTCAAACTCGAGATTTTGATCAAAAAATAAAAATAAAAATATATAACACGAAATTCCGTCTACCTATCTGTCTTTTTGTTGGTCAATCTATACAGCTTAAACGGCTGAAGCGATTTCGTTCAAACTTGACACTTAAGCGCTTTATGTGATTGTCTCAATCTTTTTTCAGCACCAAAAATAACGTTACTTGCTATAAAATTGTGTCAACCATCTTTATTATCTCGAAAACGGCTATAACGATTTTGATACAAAAAAATCTGTGCACTACTATATGTAGTCAACATTTTTGTTCAATTTTTTGTTTACATATTTTGTTATACAATACTGTCATACAACCCTTTGCTTGATTTTCTACTTTCTCATAAACGGATTGTTGGCTTCCGATCAAAATGTTTATGTGGGAGGTCCTTTGCATCCTTCATAATACTGCATACCAACATTTTCGAAAAATATTTTTTTGGATTTTTGAAAATCCAATATTTCGAAAACGAGTGGACGATCTTTTTTGAAACTCTGTTTTTAAATTTATATTATTAAATATTTAAATTTATCATAAGAAAAATAAAATTAAGAAATGTTGTGTATGGAAAATTAATTTAATTAAAAAATGACCTTAAAAATACATTTAGGCTTTTCCTTCTAAGAATCTTGTGGATTTTTGAATTTTTATTAATTTAAAATTTTAGTCGCAAATTAACTTTTATCTAGGGTTCGGTAAAGACATGGACTGACGGTGGAATAAGCATTTTTTATTAATAGGGCTGCAACTGTTTACTTGTTCCATTGGAATCCCGGATCGGAGAGTTCTTCCGGATATCCAATCATTCGACATTACTTTCGTGAAGAATAAGAAAAAATCGAATGGATGATTTAAACTTATAAAAACTGCCAAAAACATCACTTCAATCAGTTTTTCGAAAAAAAACTTAGAACAATATTAGATGCCACTGATCAGTATTATGGAGATAAGATCTGAGACAATAACCACCTACAGTCTCCGAATATCGCGCCACACATCTTTCCTACCATTCTTTCTCT
Source organism: Philhelius pedissequus (assembly GCA_910595825.1). Classification (NCBI taxonomy): domain Eukaryota; kingdom Metazoa; phylum Arthropoda; class Insecta; order Diptera; family Syrphidae; genus Philhelius; species Philhelius pedissequus. Next base: position 123,946,975 of record OU343162.1, read on the forward strand.
TCCTTAACCTCACCCTCACGCCCGCGCTGTAGATTATAAAAAAAATGAAAATTTCATAAAAATCTCGAAAATTGTAAGACGGATTTTGATGAAATGCTGTTTTTTATTTTAGTTTTTGAAAAAAAAAATTGGTATGCCGGTTTTTAGAGTTTATTAATATACGATATTTTTTTTTGATTAGTTTTAAAAATATTTGCGCAAAATTTTAAACAGCCTAATGTTAAGGGGTTAGCATGATACTACTTAACTACTTAACTTACTACTTCCTAATTTTAAACACTTTTTAACTAGCACCATACTAAATCTATTTTCTTAATAAACTACAACTAAACACGCCTAAAATAGAGCAAAACAGTAAGCGAATATAACTTTTTGACGTTTGTAAATGTGGATTGAGTACGATACCAAAAAATAAAGTAGCCATTTTGTGATTTTAACTTTAGTAAAGTTTTAAGAAAATAGTACGATACTAAACTGGTTTAAAATTAGCAAAATACTCTTTTTAGCCTAGTATGATACTAAAAATGATTTAACATTTTACTAAATCGACTAAAATTTTGCGCCATTGATTTTTCAAAAAAAAAAAAATCAAAAATTAATTTTAATTAGAAAAAAAAAGTTATTACTTGATATGCAGAATTAATTAATCTACCTAGATCTTCTCAAATATAAAATTTGACAGAAAACCGATGAGCCGTTACCTAGAAAGCCAATAATTTAAAAAAAAAAACGTTCTATGAAAAACGATTATTAATAGACGCTTCCCGTAAATTTGGTTCTTATCAAATGATGGCTAGTACCAACAAACAAATTCTCCAAAATGTAATCAAAATCGTTAGCCGTTCCTTAACGATTATATGGGAGCTACCGTTATTTTTAGGCCTAAAAATAAAATCGCTTAAGTCGTTTAAGCTGGTCGAACAGACAGACAGACATTTTTTTCGATCGCTTTTTTAAGCTTCTCTATGATCGTAATGTCATTGTTAGAATCTTGTTTTTACGAATGGAACTTGCCATAGTACCTATAACCGCAAGTAAAAAACCATGTGAACGGAATGTGAAAATGAACGAATATTTCTTAATTCGTTAGTCGCTCTCATGTGCAATGGGCATAGTACTTTATAGTTGCATTTTATTATGCGAGAAGGTCCATATGGATCATTGTGCCATCGTGTGTTTTATTGGGCTTTTATTTCTTGGTCCAAAATTCTATTAAATTTTGTATTTTCTGTCATTTCATTTATTTCTAACTAAATTTATAGGTGTATACACGTGTTTTATAAAGTAGTTAAGTATAAATGTGTACATACATATATCCATCTTTCGCCGAGCTGCAGCTTAAAGATACCTAACTACTTTCATATAAATGATTATGAAGCAGGAAAGTGAAAGTTTACCAACAAAGAACTGAGCTGAGTAGTTTCAATAATGGTAATAATTTCAATCCTATTTTTTTCTAGCCCCTGGATAATAATATTTATTAAATTAATTATTTGTTACTAACATATTTTTAATAATTAATTGTTTTTATATTTTTTAAGTGTTTTGTAGCTATTGCGGTCCCATTGAATATCCCCCATCAGAATGTTTTTGTTTCTTATAATTTCGAAACCGCTTATGGTTTACCTAAAGAACCGGAAGCATTTCTTCCAGGCGGATATCAAGGTGTAAGTAAATTTAAAAAAAATATTCTGAAGATATCTGAAGCATAAGTTATATATCTTGGCAGTTTGCAATAAAAGAAGACTATACAAAAGTAGATGTATTACATGAAGATAGTCGAAAAGCATCTGAATCATCAAAAAGTTTTGTCCACAATAATGATTCAATAAGGGAAAGAAAAACAAAGCCATTAATAACAAAACGGGCTATTTATCGGATGATTCAGGATAAGCTGAAAATGTAAGTATTTAAATATCTTGTGAACATATTTTAAGTCAATAGCCAGTATTAAAAAGCATTGACGAGATGATACTTGAAGTTAATTGATTATTTAAGCCCAGTTTTTCAGTGGTTCTTAGATTAAACTCTAGTCTTATCCTGAAACTAGGATGATCGCACAGTACAAAAAATTTGGTTTATAGCCAAAAAGAAAAGCTCGCTGTGTGCCGCGGAGGCCGCAGCCTGGTGCCTAGACATTTATGTGCCTTAAAATAAATAAAATGCACGACTGGATCGTTTGAACTTGCTCTTGTAGCTCTCAAACTTAAATGTAGCTTAACATTGACGCTGTTACTAGGTAGGTAGGTAGTCTGGGTATCATTAGGTAGGCTTAACGCCGATGTCTGATCTCAGCAAAATTAATTGGTGAAATGTTGATTCAAGGAAATACTTATATAACTTACTACAAAATATTTTTAAATCTATAGATTATTATAGATTTTATCTATGCAAATTAGGAACGTATTACCCACATATATATATAAAGATCGAGCCTAGGTAAATATATAGGTATCATATAATGAAAGTATAGGATGTAAACTTTAAAATTATTTATATAAGTTTGTATAAATAATTTTATTAATACGTTAATAATTTTTATTTATTAATATAATATATATGTATCTATTTATATATTATGGTATAGATCATCTCTATTTATTTATAAGTATACAGGATGTCTCGTAAGTCAACGTCAAGCTGATACAGGGTGATAGGGTAGCTTATACCTGTATTTGAAAAAGTAATACAAAAAATCCATTCCACTTGGTTAAACTTTATTTTTCTTAGGAAACTCGCAATATTTATTCTTGGATTTGTGATTAGAATTAATAAGAATGGTTATTTAGGATTACGTAAAAAATAAAAACACTCAAAAATTTGGAAATTTGTGACCACAGTATACTTAAAAATGTGGCCTAGGGTATTGATTTTCATTACTTTTCTAAATATTGCAATTATTAGATAACCAAGCGTGATGGATTTCTTTGTTACCATGAATATGAATATATAAATAGTTTAATATTAATAAAATGAAATTATTTATTTATATAAATTATGTATATACATATATGGATAGTAAGGTAGGTACATCATATTTATGTGATTTTAAGAAATAAATAATATGTATATTGAGACGAACCATACAAAAAACAAACAAAACAAACATTGATATGGACGCCTAGTATATACAATATATACACATATACATATATGTAGGGATTCATGTCCGAAAGTACCGATATTTTTGGTCTTAAAAAAAAATGAAAAAAACGTGTGGACATATTACAAAAAAACGCAACATCTGCTAAGTTTGAAGAAAATCCATCCCCTCGTTTAGGCTGTATACTCGCAGACAGACAGACGGAATTGCGGGACCCCACTTTTTTCGTGTTCTCTATTATCGTAATGTCAAGTTTGATGAAAATCTCGACTTCGATTTTTTTTAATAATCCATAACTTGCCGATAGTACCTACATACATATACATACCTATATCGCCGGTAGACGACCATGAGCCATACCTATACGACTTATGAAAACTATATACGAATTTAAATGTTAATGTTTTAAACAATGAAATAATAAAGTCATTTAAACTAACATACCTATATCGAAAGTAAGAACAGATCAATGCCTGATATAAAAAAAATGATATTTTCTTTCGTTATTCAGTTTTACATATGATTGAAATTTGATTTTATCATGGCAAATCGAGTACGACATTAAGGTGACTTTGATTTTATTATGATATTGGCGTACATATGTATATTCAATGTACGTAGTAATGTTTGTAAAATTGAGGGCCGACTAAAAACTCTTTCTCAAATTCCGATCCAGTATATTTGAATCTCGTATTTAAGCATATTATCTCGAAAATACAAATTATTGTATATTTATTCAGCCGTAACACAAGTCTCTCATTTTGGTACTAATGCCTACATTTCCTAGGAATTAACGGACTACATACATTTCCAATAACACATTGATACACAAATAAATGATATCAATAATGAGGTCAACGTTTAACTTTATAGACATACGCTTACACCTTGTCAAATCGACATATTAAAGAAAGCATTTTCAATTATTTACATTAAATATTCACAAGTTCTTCAAAACTTTAGCATCCCATTTTACACCTAATACCTAATTGAATGTTAAAGAGTTAGAATAGATGTATGACCTACCGATCTACATACATTAATAATGTATGGATGCTTATTTATGTATTCGAGCAAGCTTATTTGGAAAAGTTTTCGTCAACTTTTTTAGTAGACATAGGGTGAAAGGAGGTACATTGATTAATTTCGATTATCATATAAGAATATGTAAATAATTTCACTTATGTTCAGAGTAACGTAAGAGATCCATTTTAAATACTTGCTCCTTATTTGTTTTTGTTTTGAATTACCTATTTTTTTATTTTTCAAGTTCTGCATTTGAAAGAAAATCGAACTCGAGATTTTGAACAATTTCGACATTACGATGATAGAGAACACGATCCCTCAATTCCGTCTGTCGGCCTGTAGGTCAATTTAAAGCCTAAGCGCCTGACGCGATTTATCTCAAAATGGCTCTAACTTTGTTTATAAAAAAATTCAGTGCAATATTATAGGTAGGTATACGTATAGCCCACAGTTGGCTTAAATCAAAATGTTTACATAAGATCAGTGGCATAACTATACCATCTTAGGCCCGTGGCAAATTTTTTGGATGGGGCCCTCCGGAGTCCCTGTAAAAATACCTAGTCACGTTCGAATTTAATTTTAATAAACTACTGATGTAAGTAGGGGCCCAAAACTATTAATAATATTATGTGCATTTTAGTTGAATATCTAATAAGTTTTATTTTTAAGAGCATAGGCTTATACAAATATTTATAAAGAAATACCTAACAATTTACTTTCAATAAGATTTTTTTATTAATAAAATTCTTTTCTCCAAGCTTTCTGTTCCGCAAAACAACATAACATCATCAAAATTTAGAAATTTTTAGAATTGTCAATAGACGGAATAGCCAACTTACGTAGCCTGTTTTGTGCCATAGAGTTTCTTAAATAGGTTTTTATTAATTTTAGTTTCGAAAATGATCTTTCAGCACTAGCTGTAGTCACAGGAATTGTAACAAATACCATTAATTTCAGGAAAGCTGAGCGACATAAAATGATTCTTTTTTATTAATAAATCAGGAAGTTCTCTAATACTTTTGTTATTTCATCTCTGAAAGTGGACCGAAAACTGAGAATTTCCCTGGCAAATGATTCAGATATGTCTTTTTTATATATACCTACTAACAAATTCTAGAGCTTTTTTTTAACAAATCATTTTATTTAAAATTTGCGAAGTGGAATTGCAAGACACTGACTTTATAAACAATTTTAATTATTGAAAGGACACTGAAAGTACCGTCACGTGGATTAGAAAAATGTATATGTTAATCGATAGTTAATGGTACGCGTTGATTTAGCACGCTAAAAATATGTATACGAATTTTAGTGCATTCAATTGGAAATTGCGTGATTTAAGAGAACAATTTTTTACTCCCTATTAAACCGTTCAAACAAATAGGCACGTTATACTTATCCCTTTCCGGCCAAATGAAGTTTGTCAGCAAATTTGTCTGTTAATTTGCGAAATTTCCTATCGAAGGAACTATAATTCATCAAAATCCGCGATAACAATAAGATACATTTACCTTTTTTTAGAATAATAAATTTTATTTAACATTTAACATATTTTCAGGTTACTAAGTCCAAGCGTACCAAGTTGATTTTATTCGTATAATTGTTAACTATCGATTTACATTACATTTTTCAAATTGCGATGACCGTGTCACCGGCTTCTAGCCTATTTGGTTAACAAAATGAGGGAATTCCCCAACCGTCACTAGCTCGCCCGCGTTACCAATGTACCGCGACAAAAAATGAAGCGTTCTGAAAATTGGCATCCTTTTGTTTTGAATGTGTTGAAATTTTAATGATTAGTTTGAATTTGTATATGGTCTTTAGTTGTGCTTCACTTTGATTGATTTTAAGTATTAAAAAATATTACAATTTTTAAGTACTTAGGTACAAAATGTTATTAAAAATGTTAGGTTATTTCTGAGCTTGTGGCCTCTTGAGCCGGGCCCTCTTGGCTCGGGGACCCGTGACATTTTTCCAGCTCTGCCACCCTATAGTTACGCCACTCCATAAAATGTGATTATGGTTACCTGCCAGATAGAACCGTTTTTTTTTACTTTATTTTCGACTTTCTCGTTAACGGTTCAACGGGTTTTGCCCTTTAAATTCAATTTTTTTTTTGAATATTCAATATTTCGAAAATGGTTGCATCTTTTTTTTAATATATATTTTTTTATTTATAATTTTAATACTTAAAATTGCCATTTCATAATTTTTTTTAGAAAAAATAAAGAATGTATGTATACAAAAATTAAGTTAAAAACGACATTAAAAATATATTTAGCTATTTCCATTAATAATCTTCTGCATATGATGTAATCGAACATAAGAGCAAGTACGTGCATTCCAGTAGTGTATTTTATTTCTTAAAGTACATTTATGTTAAAGGTCGATTCTAGATTCCTTAAAAAACAAATTCTTTCGTTTAAACGGCTAAATTATACCTGAATATTCTACAATGCAAATTTTTATATTTTTAAATGTTTTGTCATAATGTTTATATTTTGTATAACTTTGCAAGCGTGTATGGATTATCTAAAGATTAGAAAATATTTCTTTTAGATGAATATCAAGAGGTAAGTTAACTTAAAATATTTGAAATATTTGATAAATGCAAATAAAATACATTCTAAAATTGTAAAGAGCAACCGAAAAGCATTAGATAATTTCAAAATAATGAATCCATTAATAAAAAAATAGCAAAACCTTTAAAAAAAAAACGGGCTTCTAATTTGAGATAAATTGATAATAAAACGGTAAATTTCTTGGGAAAGTTCTAAAATCATTTTAAAACTCGATAGCTCTCGGTTTATCTTTAGAACTTAGTTTTATAAATATTTAGAACTCGGATATTTCTTCACTTCAAATAATTTTCTTGGAACTCGAAAGAAGGAAAAAACTGGGACGAGAAAGTTCCAATTTTGGTAAAAAGTTTCAAACATTGGTCAAACAGCTTCTGAAAAGCTCTTTTGCAATATAATCTTTATCACCAAACAAAAGGCCGTTTAGCTTTCTCGTTAGCTTTGGCACAGGTATGCTATCATTAACATTGTTGATCGTCAATAAGAAAACTGTACTAAACAACTAAGGAAACAAATATTGAATTCGAGGGCGCTCTTGTACTTAAATATTAAAATCAACCTAGCTTCGTTTTACAATTTATATGAAAAACAAATGCGTTTAACCAAAGGAAAAATAATGCGCATGCGCCCGAGTGATCGTTGTATGCAACGAAATATTGCAAGGAATCTAATTAATAACCGAACAAACAACTTTTCTCTACATAACTCTCCTAGAAACAGCTGATGGCGACGCGAATGCACCGTCAAACTAGAAATTCAAATTTAGCTTCAGTTATGTTTTGTCCGTTTTTTAACGTTATTTTGTTATTTTGTTATTTTATTATGATATATGATAAATGCGCCGTCCTTCAACATAATTTGCATCATCATGATCTTGAAAAATCCAATCGGCGAAAACCAGTCATTTTAAATTAATATAAAAACAAAATAAACGACTAGATCTAACGTATGTTCTTGCTCTTATGTTCGATCGATTATTAATAAAACAGCTAAATATATATATAAATATAAAGTCATTTTACTTCATTTTTTATATACAAAATGTATTTAATTTTTTAGATGGCAGGTACCGTTAATAACAAAAATAAAAAAAAATAATAAAATGAAGACTACCAAAAGGAGTGCACACACCTATTTTTAAGATGGTAGAAAAATTGTATGGCAAGTACCGTTAATTTTGGGACTACAAAAACGATTCCAAAATCAATTTGAGACAATCACATAAAACAGAAAGACCAAATTGCGTGACCCACCACCATCGTAATGTCAAGTTTGATCAAAATCTCGAGTTCGATTTTTGTTCGAAATACAAAACTTGCCAAATATTAATGGGTTATCCATTTTGCGGTTTCAAAAGTAAACGTAAATGAAACACATATACAACATTTTTGTTCACGATATTTCTTTTTTATTATAAAGTTTGAACGTTTACATTATGTGTGAAACACTACATCATTTAAATGACCACCACGCGAATTGTTGCAACATCGATTCTTTTGAGGTAATTTTAGACCACTTTTTGACACATATTGGGCGGTATCTCAACCATAACTTGACGAATGTTAGTTTTCAAGTGCTCCAGAGTTAAAGGTTTATCTGCATAAACACGGTCTTTCGCGTAGCCCCACAAACGCTCGAGTTGCGTGCCATGTGGCACCGTCTTGTTGAAACCACATATTCTCCAAGTCATATTCTTCAATAGCAGGCAAAAAACAGTCCGTTATCATATGGCCATAACGCTCCGAATTGACAGTGACAGTCGTTCCATGGTCGTTTTCGAAGAAGTAAAGTTCAATCACACCTCCGGACCAAAGAGCGCCCCAAACAGTGACTTTTTGTGGATGTAATGGCCTCTCTTCAATTACTTGAGGATTCTCAGAACCCCAAATGTGACAATTTTGCTTACTAACATACCCACCGAGTGAGAAATGTGCTTCGTTGCTGAAGAAAGTTTTGTTCGAAAAATCGCCGTCCACCGCCTGTTTCAAGCACCCATTCGACGTATCTACGACGTTGTGAATGGTCAGCAGGCTTCAGTTGTTGTCTGAGCTGGACTTTATATGGATGTAGGTGTAGATCCAAATGCAAAATACGCCATAATGTGCCGTAAGACAGTCCTAATTCCTGAGAACGACGAGGAATCGACACATTCGTGTCTTCGGCAAAACTTTCACTTACAGCAGCGATATTTTCAGTGATACGGGCGAAACGATGATGCACAGGCCTTACAATATCTGTAACCAATCCAGTCTCTTCAAATTTCTTCACTATTTTGCCAATTGTTTGCGTAATTGGACGCTTATGTAAACCATAATCTCCTCTTAAAGCACGATATGTGGCTGTGGCAGAATCACCATTGTTGTAGTAGGTTTTAACAATTTTTATGCGTTGTGCGATATATGTCACAAGTAAAAAAAACTGATTTAGCATGACATATCTACAAAACCGAAACCATTCTTTTTAGCGGAAGAACAATTATAGTTAAATCGAGATCTAACGCTCTAGGTTTCTAATTTTGAGGGTTCAGATAAATCGAAGTTCTAACTAAAACATAGTTCCAAATTCGATTTCTGAGGCGTTAAAACTTGTTAGAGCAATGAGTTAGATCTCAATCAAGTTCTAATTTTTCGTTAAACCGAGTTTTAGGCGTTAGAATTTTCTCAAGAAATTAGCCATTATGTATTTATCCAAAATTATAACACAAAAATTGAGAAACAAAAATCAAATTCCGTTGTCAAAATCATAAACTATATTTGATGTGAAAAAAGATTTTTTTATAAGAAATTTTGTAATTTGGAAACAATTTGCCCAACTTTTTCAAAAAAAAAAATTATATGTAATTTTTTGTTGTAATGCTAGAATGTTTTAAATTTTATTATATGTATTTAGGCTCTTTCAGGCTCATCTAAATTTGTTATCTAACAAGAATTATAATTTATATATAATTGTCTTTAATTTCTAGGTCTGGATTTAAGGGAGAAGCTTGTTTGCTGAAACTTGTTTGTGAAATCAATTCCTCTATGGTTGGTAGAAATAATGGAGTTCTGGGAACTATTTTACACATTTTAATATCGTGAGTATAAACTACTACTATTATTATCTTAACAAAAATCTTTATTTTGTAATATCTAATCCTTAACTCTACATCACTGCTTTTGAAACATTCTATTCTTATACTCTTGCTCTTATGTTTTTAATATTTTCAGACCAAGTTCATCTGCATTCGAAGATCTTCCTAACAAATTGTACAAAGCTGAATCAAACGGTTTGATCGGAGATTGTTCAATATATGAACAAAGTTGTGCTTACAATTTACTAGATATATTTACCTTTCCAATAGAAAACTTATTAAACAAACACTTGAGCAACAAGTAGTTAAAAATTGAATTGACTATTGATCTGATCTTATTCTGTAAAAAAGGTTTTTTGTTTTATTTTGCCTCAGTTTGAATATTCAAAAATTAAGTAACCTTAAATATGCATACATATGTATGTATGTATAAGATATGTACAAGAGAGAATTAGCGACACAAAAAAAAAAATAAAATGCCCGACTGGATCGCACGTACTTACTATATATTTACTATATATGTTCGATCACATTAAATAAAATATCTAAATATATTTGTAAATTCGTTTTTCACGTAATTTCCTATATATGAAATTTGTCAACATTTTCCAAAAAAAAAATCGGGATGACAATTTTTCAATATTTAATAATATTCCATTAAGAAAAATTTCACATAAAAAAAGGCCCCCGTTTTCGAAATATGGAATTAACAAAAAAATGTTTTTTTCAAAAATCCAGAACAAAATATTTTTCGAACATTTTTAAATGCAGTATTATTTAGAATTCGAAGAACCTGCCGTATAAACATACATACAACATATAGTTGTATGGCATATGTACCATTAATAACCAAATATGTAAAAAAATGGACCGAAATGTAGACTATACGACCTAAAGTAGTACACATACTTTTTTTTATCAAAATCGTTAAAGCCATTTTCGAGATAATTAAGATGGTAGAAACCTTTGTATGGCAAGTACCGTTATTTTTAGGTCTAAAACAAAGATTCAGAAATCTATTTTAGACAATCACCTAAGACGCCTAAGTAACAAGTTTGAAAAAAAAATCGACTCAGCCGTTAGGCTGTAGATCGTTCTACAGACAGACAAGCAGACAGAATTGCGGGACCCACTTTTTGGGTGTTCTCCATCATCGTAATGTCAAGTTTTATAAAATCTCGAGTTAGATTTTTTTTCCAAATGCAAACCTTGCTCTATAAAATAAAATGCCCTTGGAGCATTTACTAGGAAGGTAGTCTAGTTATCATATGCAGGTTTAAAGCCGATGTCAGTAAAATTATCTTTATTCTTAGTAAAGGGTTATCCATTTTGCGGTTTCAAAAGTATAGTATTTTTTTTCAGTTGATAATCTGAAATTTACGAAAATGGATCGCTTAACTATCGCACAACGCATAAAAATTGTTAAAACCGGCACATATCGTGCTTTAAGAGGAGATTATGGTTTACATAATCGTCCAACTACGCAAACAATTTGCAAAATTGTGAAGAAATTTGAAGAGACTGGATTGGTTACAGATATTGTAAGGCCTGTGCATCATCGTTTCGCTCGTACCACTGAAAATATCACTGCTGTAAGTGAAAGTATTGCCGAAGACCCGAATGTGTTTTTGTAATTTTAGCCAATCAAATTAAGACTCCTCCTATTTCGCATTTTTAGGAGACGGTTCTTTTTCAGAATTTCACTACTTTTAGTTTTAGTCAAGTCACTCGAAAAAGTGTGAATCACGGAGAAAAAATAAAAAGTATAAATTAACGATTGATTTCGGAAACTCTTCAGTTCTTTTTAAAAATCGGTAGAGGCAAGACCTCAATAATAAATGGAAATAGGTTTTAAATGGTGGTCAATGGTTGGCCCAATTATAGCATTTGAGGTGGGGTTGAGTTTTTGGTGAATGCAAAATTGTTTGGACTTAAAGTTTTTTTGGACTTACCAATAATTTTTACATATATATATTAATATATATATATCGTCTAATAAAAATACTGAAGCAAGCCATATTTATCCAATGCATTGCCCTAGATAGACTAGGCGGATTTCTAGGGCAACTTTTCATAAAAAGTACTTTTGAGAAATTAAAATTACAAATAGATATAATTATTTGCAAAAAAAAATTATATAAAATTGGTACAAAACTTTTTTTCCAAAACTTTCAATAAAAAATATTTTTTTAAGAAATTTAATAATATATTTTTTTACCAGTACCAAAATATGTTTTCTTAAGCGTATTGGAAATCCCGCCATATAGAAGTGAAGAGTCCAATATTTGTACGTACGTGTGTAACTCCAAAATAAATCAATTTGAGTCGGGCGGGATTTAGTAACGTTCCTGATCCACATACAGTGTGATCAATGAAAAATTTCAAATCCACTATTTTAGCAGGATTTTTTGAATACAAAAACTGCTAAAAAAAACTGGCAAAAATCCTGCCAACTCAGGAAATCCTGTAATTAGAACGCAAAAAGCGTAAATATATGCCTGTACCAATCGAACTTGTCTTAGGGCGACGTTTAAAATAAGTACCGAGTGTATATTTTTTGTAATTTTTTTACTTTAGTATGTTGATTTTTTAACAATTGTCAAAAAAGAAGTTGTTTATTTTGTTAGGTTTATTTAAAAAAAAAGGGAATAACCTTACAAATAGTTATTAATCCATTTCGCAACATAAAGAAACAAAAAAAAATAAGGTACCAGAGTATGATAATCTAATGAAGTAAAAGGTATTTATATAATTTTTTTATTTAAAAGTTTTCTGCTTCATTTAAAGCACAAAAATATCACAAAATTCTTGTTCTTCTTCTACGGTAAAATAAAGGCAACTTGTTTAATTAAATTAGGAGGAATAATGAAGGCATCACAACGTTTCTCAGATAAATTATCTCGGATAAAAAGTATACTATTTAGCAAATCAATTTCCATTCGATTCCTTTTCTTTGATCCTTTACAAGATTCATTAAACTAAACACTCTTTCAACTGCAGCATTTGAGAAAGGCAACACTAAAAACGAATTGACAAAGTTTGATAAGTCTTTGTAAGGGTTTTCATTGGATGCATCGGTGAAAGTATTTACGAATCCATACCGAATGGATACCATTCATAAATGCAAATGAGAATGTCAGTTTCATAAATGTAAAACGCAAATATTTGCAGTGCAAATATAAAATTTTACATGCATTCCGATTTTTTTCTTAAAGAAAGAGAGAGTATGATGTAAACGGTGGTACACCATCCCTAACTGTTCCCATCTGTCCAAATTTCCGCTATAAAATTCAAAGTTGAACTCAAAATTAAAAATACACATCAGAATTGTATCTGGTCTACAGGAACATGAAGCAAATCAGAGAGAGAATTCATAAATGCATATTAAAATGCATGCGCAAATAGTTTTTTCTAACGTTAACATGATCACAACTGATCGCATGTAAACAAAGCAACCATGCATTTATGAAAGCACCCAGTATTTTCAATATTCTCCCTTTTATTTAGAATTATGTTGTCCCATTACGATTTAATTTTGGAAATAATTTCAGAATTCATGATTTTAACTTTATAAAAATCTTTAATGCTTGATTATAAATCCGCAAACATTTTTTTAACATAAAAGGAATTTGCTGCCGCAAAATTCGTAGATTTTGTAGAGTTCGGGATTAAAGCTCTGTAATGAGCCATACGCATTTATGTTTGGCTGAGTTTTAACTTTTTAAAGCAATCTGCCCTATCTAGGCAACGCATCTTCAGAGGAAATTCAATTTCAGTTCGAAGTAGCTTCATCGTAAGAAATTTTTAAGAAATATTTTCGATAGTTTTTTTATTAAACGTTTTAAACCATGAAAAATTGGCGAGAGAGTGTAATTTAATGTTTATAGAAAGTATTTTTTCCAATTATAATGCGCTAGAGTTTTTAGAAGCACCGATTTTAAAATCAAAACTATCGAATAAAGTTTATTTTCGATACCAATAATTTCCGAGGGAAACTTTAGAACATCATTTAAGTTCCCAACATTCGAATGAGAAAATTTTCCAGTTGGCTGATTAGGGAATACGAAGCGAATCGTTCTTAATTCGATATCTCATTTTCGACTCGCTTCGTTTTGATCAATTATCGAATTCGAAGCGAATCGCAAATGCTTCTCTGACAGCTGATTACCAGTGAATATTTATTATTTCAATCAAAATCATTTGTGTTTTGTCCGAGGTGCATTAACTTTGTAATAAAATATTTAATAAAAAATGGACTCAAATGTTATTAATATAAATGCTTAACGTGAGGAAGAAAAAGAATCTTAAAATTCAAACTTGAGAAGAAAATTATTAAGAAGTGCTTCTTCACCTTTTGATCTTCCTTGCTTCGAGTCAGTGTTTTTGCTTAACGTGTTTATTATTAGCTTTATTTTATAAAAACTTGGTTCGATAAGTTGTTTCACCTTTCAAAAGAAACATTTAAAATTGTCTTGGACGAAATAAAAGACAAATATAGACCACAAAACAACAATGGGACACCACCAATTATAAAATTAGCTGCAACATTGAAATTCCTTGCAACGGATCATACCAGAAAGTGGTTGGGCAGGATACAAACATTGGAATGGTGCAACCCACAGTATGCAATTCAATGTCCGAAGCGCTAGACATATTGCAGAGAACGTTGTATGCTGTGTCCTTTGGCTATCCCTTCGTTTTCCCCTATAAATTCGATGAGCGGAGAAAATTGTTGCTGGTTTCTCTTGCTGTCTTGGGCGCCTACATGGTTATTACAAACAAATGATTGAAAGTTTGTTTTTATAAAAAAAACATAATAGTTAAAACTCACATTTTTATTTATTTAAATGAAAAAAATCCACCAAAATATCACTTTCGGCCGTGTCGATAAACCAATCCGCCAAAGAAACCCTGTCGAAAATGCACGCGCTAAAAATTGAAATGTCAAATCAAATTCGCTTTCGATTTCGAAAATAGGGCGAATGTAAAACGAAAGAGACGAAAGCGAAAACAGTAATAGCAAATCTCATTTTCGCCACCTAAAACGATTCGCTTCGTATTCCCTAATCAGGCCACAGGGTAATTTTTATTCACCATAACTCCCAATATGTTTCAGTAATACGATATCTGTAAATGAGGTGAAAAGTGCAGATGAGTGACTGCCATAAAGTTACCCTTAATTAAATACCGCAGGAAACTTAAAAATAAACCGAGATTAAAAATCATTCGTGTTATGGCAGTCATACACAACGTTTCTTGCAATAGTTAATTAAACTTAGGCTTCGAAGCCATCAAATTAATATAAAATATTAAATAAATATTACATTTCTATATAAAGTAAAAAAGCTTAATCTTTATTACATCAAATATCAATTACATTATTAGGTATAATATTATGATTTGCGGAAATGTCACCCGGACAATATAAATAAGGTGTAAAAATAGTATTCAGAGAAAATAGACGGTTACATGATATTATTTCAAGTAAATTCTATTGATATTGAGTTTGGCTTTTCATCTGTTGACCTAGTATTTGTTTTTTTTTTTAATCCACAAAAGATTACTATTCTAGGTTAAAATGTTAATTGTAGTCATCTGCATTTTTCGATACAACGTAATTTTATTGAAATTCCGATTTGCGTTTTCTTATGTAATAGAAAATATTATGACAAAATTAATTGTTGTTACTTGAATATGTATTTTTAGAGGCAAAGTCTATTCTTCTGAAAGATCTACCCACTTGATCTTCTGTGATTTTGATTTTATTTCTCTCCTTTTTTTAATCATAAAATTTTCGTTTTGTATATAAAATAGTTAGTATGAACTTGTTGGTTATTTTATTATAAAAAAATACATTATTTATTCTTGTTTTGTTTGCGTTTTAATACATTTTTCTTCAATACACCGTTTTTATTTTTTTTTCATTCTTTCGTATAAAGTTTATAAAAATCATTTTTTTTTCAGTTAACATTTATGTTTTGATTACAAAATAAAAATAATAAACAATTTTGTTTTTTTTAAATAATTTTTAATACAAGGAATATTCAATTGGAATACATTTTTAAAGATAATATTTCATACCACACATCAAAATGCGTAGTTGTTTTCCGTAGGACAAAAAGCACTAATACTATTTTGTGTGTAAGTTTTGTTTGTGGCTAAAATACTAGTATGAATACCAATACGAAATAATAAATACAAGACTTTCGACATGAAAAATACAGAGAGCTTTATAATGGAATTGGATAAACATTCCAGTTTATGCCTTCTTTTCTTCTTCGATTACCTCTTTGGTTGGCAGAGGATTCTTCTCGCAAGTTTCTGTGTGCTTCAACTTTGCGGGGTCAAAGTTCTCAATTCCGGATATGAAGTTATTCTTCTCTTTCTCGAGCTCAATTGCTGCAATAAAAAATGAAGTTAGCTTACTTTCAGATATGGTCATATATATATCTTTATCTTAATAAATAACTAGTATAATATAATAAATAGGTCAAAAAGAAAAGTTACATTTATCCACATCAGTTTATTTATACAAAACAAATGCAATATTATTTCATAATGTTCCCTATCAGGAAACTCCAAGGGAATTTCGTTTCCAACTAAATATTTTATTCAGTGGAACAAAAAATTTAATGAAATGACAGCAAACCTCTTTGGGAATGTTTGTTCCCGATACCAATAAATTCCTAGGAAAACTTTTGACCATCATTAACGTTACCTACGTTCAAAATTCCAGGGAAATTTGTAATCACGATAAGCCCCAATAAAACGTTTTAACACAATAAACAAACATTATTATATAATTTTATATGTAAGGCCTTTGTTATCGCGATTCTGAAACCTCGCGTCAGGCAATCAAAAATGGTTTTCAATTTGTTCAATTAAAATTTAATAAAGTCCGAAAAATATCGACTCTTTATTTTGAAAAGTATTATACAGGGTGATTCGTATAAGATGCGACAAAAAGCTAGCGCGTGTAGGTTGGACTTAGGCAAGAAAAAACACTTTTTTGTTTGTCCTATCTTTGCATAAATACCATTAGTTTATTTAGCAAGTAATAAAAAAAGCCTTAATTAACTATTAATATTTTTAATATCTGTTACATTTTAGACTATTGTAATAATAATTTCCTATTGCCTACTATCCGGTTTTTAGCGAATAATAAAAAACATTGGTTTAACTAGATTTCCCTTTTTAAATTGGGACGCGTTCAATTTAAAAAAAAATTACCTACATTCCTACCTGTTACCCTAATAAAAAGGATTACTTACAACAAAAAAAAATAAATAAATATGTTTTACCTAGCCACAAATAAATATGGAAGGACATTATGTTTAAACTCATTTCTAATTTGCGTATCAAATAGTCAGCACAAAACGATGGCAAGTTTCTCTCGGGAAGAATTGGCAGATATGCACTATTGCTACGGTTAAGCGGATGGTTCCAGTCAGGAAGCAAAGAGATTGTACGCTGAAAGGTTCCCCAATAGGAGATGTCCTCACCATTCACTTTTTGCAAGACTACACATTCGTCTCCGGGAACATGCAGTGCTGGAGACTCGAAGGAGAGAAAGTTCATCTGGTGGATCAACACACATAGAGGAACGGATTTTGGATTTGGTACGAAGTAATCCCACCCTTAAACAGAACACAACTACTTTAAAAGGATAGTCTGGACAGATGAAGCGGAGTTTACCAGAAATGGAGTTACTAATTTCCACAACAATCCACATGTTAAAAAACAATATAAATCGCAGTACCGCTTTAGCTGCAATGTCTTGTTGGACGAACGGTAATTGGACCCCGTTTTTTGAATACGGTTTTAAATGGAGGAACCTATCTGCAATTCCTAAGAACACTTTTTCCAGATTTATTAGATAATGTCCCTTTGGCTATAATAGACAGTTTAATATACCAACAAGATGGAGCTCCAGCACACTACAGCCGCACTGTAAGGAACTGGCTTGATGACCATTTTAGTGACCGCTGGATAAGAAGAAGAGGTCCCACAGAATGGCCACCAGATTTAACTCCTTTGGATTTTTACGCTTGGGGATTCATGAAGAACTCTGTATATGAAGTTGAAATTTCTTCTTGAGAGAAACTTAAACAACGTATTGAAGCCGCTGGAGTCAAATTGCAGGAGAATTTGGCGGAATTAAATTTACCTGCAGCCATAAGGAGAAGATACAACCTTTGCCTTCTGAAGAGTGGGGATCATATCGAAAATTTCTTATAACATCATTAATTTTTATTAAAATAGTCTTAAATGTAACAGATATTAAAAATATTAATAGTTGACTAAGGCCTTTTTATTACTAAACTAATGGTATTTATGCAAATATAGAGCAAACAAAAAAGTGTTTTTTTTTTTTTTTTGAAAAAAGTACTTTTAATTTTTTTTTAATTTCTCAAAAACTAAGATACATTTTAGCATCCGGTTTTCTGTTTTTTATTAAAAATTAATAAGGGCATTGCATTTTGAAAACAAAAATTATACTTGATTACATAAAATTTTGAAAAAAAATTAGTTTTTTTTCAAAGTTTCTGAAAATTAATTTTTAAAAAATTGAAAAATTAACTTTTTTTTTTCAAAGTTTCTAGTTTGGCTAGCACAACTTAATTTAAAATTAAAGAAGAGATTTCTGGCTTTCCAAAAGGTATAGAATGTCATTATTGGTTTTACCGTTGTTTTTTTTCTGTTTTAAGTCATTTTTTTAGAAAATTGCCCCCCCCCCCCCCCATCCCGGCTAAACGGGGGAAATAGACCCCCACCCTCCCATACGATTTTTTTCTTGCTTTTTGTCGCATCTTATACGAATCACCGTGTATAAAATATGTAAAAATTGTTCCAAATTAAGAGATTGACTCAATTTTTAAGCATTTACAATTTTTTATTTTATATATGTACATAGATACGTTAACGTAGATATTTTAAGATACGAGTATTATATCTTACTCTACAATATGTCATCGAAAATAAAATTGCATTTAATTGAAAATCAAGACTTGTCATTAGATCCTTAATTGACGTAGCGTCTATAAAATTGTTCGATCTTGAAGTATAATATTAGACATATTTGTACCTAGTCAAGTCATACAAACTGTTACAAAGAAAAACGTACGCCAAATTAAAACTCGCTGATATTTTCAAAAAACCAATTGATAAAAGTAAAGGTTTTATTCAAAGTGACCTCCATCTGCCCCAGCGCAAGCCTTCAGACGCACTGGCTAATCATCAAACGCATTACGGACCTCACTCGACGGAAAGTTATCAACAGCACGGACAAAGGCTCTCTTCAAAGGCTTAATATTTCTGTGTTGAGTAGAGCAAGCCATTCCCTCTAAACCGAACCACAACTTGAATTCGAAAGGGTTGATGATAGGACTACATATCATCCGATGATATAAAATCGGATGTTTTCTTTTAGCTATTTTTTTTATTGTTTTCGTCTTATGAACTAGAGCGGAAACTTACTGGAATGTTCAATTCTTGTTTGCAAAAAAAAAAAAAAGTTCTGAAGTTTTTTTCGACGCCGACGTCCGCGCATACACTAGGTCATTTTTCTTATTAAAAGAATTCTTTCACGGTGAATTTTTTCTCGTTAGAATTTCTCTGTGAGAATTATTTTCGTATCGCCATATAAGGGCTTTCGATATTTTATTTTTGCTTCAGTGGGACTGTGAGCAGGTGTCCAGTGTGTCTTTTGTAGGCACTAAGTCCCAAGACTTGTAAGACTTGATTTTTTTGCGAAATCTTCATTTCCCGCGACAAGATCTTCTGCTTTAAATGATTGCATTTAAACTTTATCAATTTTTATGACTAGTCTAGCCATACATACTACATACATAAATAATATCTACATAATTAAAATTATTTGACTAAACAAGCGCGAGCAAACCTGTGTAAATAAAATAAATTTAAAGAGCTACCCACAGATCATATTTTGAATCTTTCCTATTTAAAAAAAAAATAGGCTGGTAAGAAATTTTTAAGATGTCATTAATTCTTTTCATGCACTTCCTTTTTCAAATTATTAACGCCACGCTCTTACCCAACTTACTTAACAAGGCTTATTAAAAGACAATATTTTAAACTACTTTATACTTCTTTACAATTTACTAATGGCGAGTTTAATTCAAGAAAAGGCTCTTTCTGTAAAAAGAGCAGATCTAGATCAAATCTTAGCACGAAATATTTGATCTCTGATGGGTTAGCAGATTTGATCTGAACATATATGTAAATTCTTTTATGTCACCGGTCAAATGGCAAATATTTTGCTATTAATTTGTTGTAAGCTTTTGAACTAGTGCTAAAAACATTTAAAAAATGAACAAACAATGGTCCAAGATGTTAATAATTTAGATTTTATAAATTAAGTGGAGTTTTTGATTGCTTCGTCTTCGTCTTCCTCGTCATCTGATGATGAAGATAATATTTTTTGAGGAATGTGTATCAGTCATTTATCAATACTACAATTAAATCTGAAAAAAAAGGTTAAGACCAAATCTCGAGTTTGGGAGGAGATCTTTGAAATTTGAATGAAACTCGCTACAATCTGCACTTTACTAATCTGACTTATTCTAAACACTTCAAATAGCACCATACTAAGCCTGTCCTTAACAAACTCCACCATAAAACGCGCCTAAAAGAGTGCAGAAAACTAAGCGAACATAAGTTTTCGGTATTGGTAAATGCCTGTGTCAAAGTGATTTAATATGATGCTAAAAAGAGTTGTATTTAAATTGTATTTACTTAAATGCAGTGTATGAGAGTTGATTTCATGTATATACCTGTTTTGTCTGGAAGTGGATTTTTCTCTTGTGTTTCGGCATGCTTTAACTTGGTTGGATCAAATGCAGCAATACCAGCAAACAAACTTTGTTGGGTTTTTTCGGCCTGGACATCTAATAAAAAAATTTAAAACATATTATTTTATAGTAAAACATTTTTTTAAATCATTAAATCTTTATAAAACAAGAATCACATAAAACCACATGAGCAAATTCTGAATTTCAAATTTTATGCAAATATATAATGTATAATATATACAAATATGTACATAAAGCAATTTTGTTTTATGTTTAAGTATTAAATCGACGTTTTTAGCGAAGGCAAACAATAATTTATATACAAAAGTTCTGTGGGATAATAAAGACTAAATATATTTTATAGGCAAAATCTTCGGCAACCTTAAGTGTTTATTTTTTGAGATTATTTGTTCTGTTTGAAAGGAAGAAAAACAGACATTTATAGTAATTTAATTTACCTAACTGCCATACGTTTTTTTTTTGTTAAGATCTTACTTATGATCTACCCTAGAGGTTTTATGATCACCTAGAGAGTAGGGAAATTCAATGCTAAAGTAGGAAAGCAATAAATATTTGGCGGATTAGTTCGTAAGCATAGACTCTTCGCAGGACCGCGACATCATGAAAGTTGTAACTGAAATTACCGTAGGCTACCAACCACATCATAAAAAATGCAATGATATCTATAAAACACGGCATAGCGCATTCATACAAAAAAGATGAGGCAACTTGAAGACTGTTTTAAGTGACCAGGTACCCACTATAACTTTATAATATTTCAAACTACTTTCAGAGGTCACATTGAGCGATATTTCAAATGCAGCTATTATTTATTTGTATAAAACAATAAAATACAAAAATATTTTTTACTTTGTTTGTACAGAACACAATGTCAACTTTCTTTTTACTTGCGATATATGTTGGTACTAGGCCAAGTTTTGCATTTGAAAAAAGAACCGAACTCGAGATTTTAATCAAACTTAACATTACGATAATAGAGAACACCAAAAATGTGGTTGCCGCAATTCCGCCTATATGTCTGTACAACAAACGTCAGGGATGATACCACCTTATCTTATCTTCAAATTGCCTAAAAAAAACTGTTATACTTATACTGGATACACTATCAAATTTATTATAGAAATCAGTGGGGGTATGATTGTTGTGTGCACCCGAAAAACAACAATGCGATTTTTTAATAGGACGAATGCATAAAAGTGCATAAATCTGTTATATAGCCATGGGCGAATTCTGCATATGGAGAAAACTGCTAGCGACATTAAAACAACGGTGCTATTTACACTGGGGAGCTATTCTACACATATACAGGGTTTCAGAAAGTAGATACGTTATCATGTAATTTATTTCTCTTTATGGAACATATATGCGAAGGACGTACTTATATTTAACGAATTCCTCTAACTCATTTGGTATACGGCGACCAACAAGCAAAACTTTTTGGTCTAGAAGTGAACGAGGACACCGCTAAACACTTTCTTTCAACCATTAAAAAAAGCGCCTGTTCATGTCAAAGAACAAAACGTCACTATTGACGTTCATAGTAAGTAGTTAAGTACGTCAACCCAAACGAATTTTACCAGCTGACAATACATCAACAAAATCTTACTGTTTTCGGCCGTATTGCCTTCGAAAACTTCGTTAATTAGGTTAGCGCAGTCAATGGGTAGATTTACAGATTAATGATGACAGATTTGGTTTAGCCCGAATTTAACAATATGGACGTCGACGTAATGTAATTCATTGATTTGAGCTAACGTGCGAAAGTGTGGTGGTACACATTTCGTTAATTAGGTTTATACTTCCTATACAGCTCGTTTTATTATTTTTCAGCTTCACCTCGCTCTTATTAGAAAATCCTATAATGTTTATTAGTTTTTCATTATTGCTTGCAATTTTTTAATGTTATGAATTTACATATTATGTATACTCAAATATAATATAGTTATATATTAATTTGATTACGAAAAACAAGCACAAATGTTACATTTTGCTCTAAAATTTGTTAACACACTTTTCATATGACACACACTTTTCAAATCAAACCTTCAGCTGTGGGAAGAGATAATTTAACAACGGTTTCGGTGTGTTTTAAACCACTAGCTGCGAAACCCTCCACGTCGTGTAACAAAGAAATGTGTTGTTTTTCTTGCTTAATTTCTACAAATATATATTATTTTAATAGATACATAAATACAAACGAAAAAATTTGTTTGTCTATTTTGTATGTATATAAAGGCTAATTAAATATTTTACTATGTATGTATTTACCTTCTGCACTTGGGAGAATCACCTTCTCTTGAGTATTTGCGTTTTTTAGATGATCAGTATTGAAACCTTCGAGTTGACTTTTAAGGTCGTTGGCGACTTTTGGGAGATCTTTAAGTGCTGGTGCAGACATATTTTGTATGCTAAAAAATAGAAAAAAATGTTCGTTAAAAATTTAATTAATATAAAATGAATTTTTTTTTAATACGAAAAAATTTTAATTAAGGTAATAATTCCAAATATGCAACTTTAAAAGGCCTTTAGACCACGAACTATGTATTTACGTCCCGCCTAACTCAGTTATACTAATAATATATATACATATCACTAGTTACATTCATAGTTTACATTGAATTTTTGTCAAAAATTAGTTGGATTTTTTATATTTCATTTTAGTTGCTAAGTATTGTTTTTATTTGGCAGTCCCGTTTGCGGGGTGTGAGTAGAGAAGAAAATGCAACCAACACCAAACAGTACGTGCTTTGGTAAAAACTGAACACGTCTACTGGTTAGGTCAGAAAATATTTGATTATACCCAGAGGGACGGCTCAGTGTAGAAAGGCCGGAACTGGTAACTTACACAGGTGGAATAAGACAGAAACCAACTTTGTGGAAATGGAAACAACTACAGACAGGAAAAGGTAGTTGGCAATAAAATGCAATATAAAAAAATAGACTAACGTAGAGTGCAAAATGAACACCCGCGAAAATTTAATAGTCAAACTATTTCGCCGAATCTACGTAAAAAAAGGTGATGTATGGACTTACATACATATGTATACAGAACAAGGTGAGGAACAAACGCGAACTTGTCCACTGACGTTTTTTTTATTTTTATATTTTTCAAACGATGTACTTTTATAGTTTTTCTGACGATGTATCCCTCAAAGCAAAGCAATCAAACTAAAAATCCCAAAATCTAATGAAAACAATTCAATTGCACAAGGTCGCTTTTGTTCGACAACTCTTTAAATAGTAATTGTATTTAATTTGAAATAAGGTCGGATTTATTGAATGTTTCTTAAAAAGGAAGACCTTAACGGATTTCATGGATTTTACAATGATATTAGAATTTGTTGAAGCAGGAATGAGTTTGTGAGCATCAGGAAACAATGTTTGTAATTTTAAGATCACCAACAAAAAAAAAGTGTATGTGTAACCAAAAAACTTTATTAAATTTTAGCAGTTAAGCAATTGCATTGGCATACCTTTATTTGTCATGTACGATTTTTTATCTCATTTCGACTTACCCATACGTTCTAGCATTCTGATGCAAATAACTAACACAGCTTATATCGTTAGAGAAATTTTGTCAGATAAATGTGCACGGAACAAAAATTGTATACAGGTATGTGATTTAAGACGACGAATGTTAGTGCTTTATCTCTAACAATTAAGCAATCAATATTGTAAGTATGTACAATGTACATAAATGTAGATGTAACTTTAAATAATAAAATAATATATGAAACAAGTTTTGAATGCAAGCCAAGAAGTACAAATTTGATGACCTTGCTAGAAAATATTCGTTTATAAAGCAAAATTGAAGCTTGAAAAGACACTTAAAAAACATATGCATATACATAAAGCCATCTACACCTAATGAATGACTTTGACTCGGCTCATTAAAAATGCCAACAGCATTTCAAGTATTGACCATATTTGTCATTTTGTTTTTACATTACATTAAAGACTTATTTACAATTATTTTATTTGTGTAAAAAAGATCTAGTTTCCCATATAAATTACTTATGCAGTTTTACCAAATAAATATTATCGCCGTGTGTGTTAAAATAGATACAAACGTTGCATGAAACATAAAGGTTATATAAAAGACTGGTTAAATGAAATTCAAGTGAACAATAGATGCGTCTATTTGAAATTTAGGATAATAATTAAGTAATATTTGACATTAAAAGAATATTATAGTTTTTGTCAAGTTCTATCTTCAACAACAGTACTTTACGTCGTTTGTCTAATATATTACTTTGAATGAAATAATTCACAATAATCCTTAGGAAAGGTTATATGAAATTTGACTTTTCAAAATAGCCCCAAATAAAAAAAAAAATGGTAAAAAAAGTGTACAAAAAATAATTACACATTATTGTTCTAATTTTAAGGAATAATTTTTAAATAAATAATTAATGTGAAAACAATGGCTTGAAAAAGTTATGATTTTCTTTTCATTGTCGCCGAATGATGAAATTTAAATAACAAATTGATTCAGCGATCACTAAAACACAAATGTTTTACATTTTTCTTTAAATAATCAGTCCTATCAAAGATTGCATCGTAACAAATCTTTGAAAGGATTGTTACGCTACGAATTCGGAAAAACTTATATTCACAGAATCCGATTAAAATAAAAAAAAACACTACCCATTGAAAGCTCTTACTCTCAATTTCACAGAATCATACAATGTGATCGTATATAACATTTTATTTAAATCTTTTTTTAGCCCCAAAAATAACGATTTCTACCGAAAATGGTAAATATTAATTATCTCGAAAACGAATTTGATACAAAAAATTCAGTGCACTATTATAGGTGTAGTCCACATTTTTATATATATTTTTTTTACATAAAATGTTATTAATTGTACACCTGCCATAAAACGGTTTTCAATATTCGACGTTCTCATTAACAGCTCAACGTACTTAAATTAAAATTTTTATGCAGCAGGTTCTTCTAATTCTAAATAAAACTGCATATACTGCATTTTTTATTTAAAAAACATCATTTTTCGTTTTTTTTGAAAACTCAACATTTCGAAAAAAGGTGGACGATTTTTTTTTAATTGCTAGACAAAACTACTAAGCATTTAATAAAGCATTTTGATTTTGAAACGTTTTTTTTCGCATTATTTTGAGTTAGCTATATTTTTTAAATATTCCAATCGCTTGGCGAGCAGCCCCCAACCAAATCAGACAACTAATTTAAACTGTACTTTTCTGTCACACTCTAGGCATGTCCCGAGTCAC
This sequence comes from Philhelius pedissequus, assembly GCA_910595825.1. Taxonomy (NCBI): domain Eukaryota; kingdom Metazoa; phylum Arthropoda; class Insecta; order Diptera; family Syrphidae; genus Philhelius; species Philhelius pedissequus. Next base: position 123,972,832 of record OU343162.1, read on the forward strand.
GTCCGTTAGAATTATCTTCTGTTAATCATCTACTTTATATATGTATGTAAATCGTTCGTGCAATGAAGATATTGTAAAAATGTGTATAATTCAACAAAAAGTAATTTTATATCACAAAAAATATTTCAATTCAAAATTGCGTCCAATAAATACAATTGACACGTATCATGGCTGCACGTTCGAATTTCTACATATAAATATAGATAAATTAGATATTCGGAAATTTTAACTTAATGATGGTCAACTAAATTATAATTCTAGTTTTACATTAGTATTATATTAATATGTGCTGCTCATAATTATTACACACCATTTTAATTAAATACAGTGGTCCAAAAATTTAATCATTTAAATTCAACTCTAAATTACTTTAAAAAAACTCTTTTTAAAGCAGAAGTCGACTCATTTGTAACTTTTAAAGACACACAAAAGCAGATAAACGCTTTACTTTACTATACTTTATACAGTTTACAATTACTTTTTTCATACCTAATAAATGTTTTTAGAATTTTGTTTTAATATTATGGGCTTTGTAAAAATGCAACATTTTAAAGAAGCTTGGAAATCAGGAATATTGTGGTTTGAATGTGCAGATTAATTTTTGCAGGAACAACAAAATTGATTTTCTTTAAAATCAACTTTCAAATTTTACCTAAGGTACCCCACATATTAAGGCATATTTTGTAAACATTATTTTCTTCGGCAGAAGAGTATTCGTCTCGAAGTCGTTTTGTACTCGTGTGATTGTTTAACTTATTTTGTAGCTCTGGTTTGTCCCTCCTTCTGTCTCATTTGTTCATGATGAATCTAAACTTGCTACGTCACGTTGAGGAATAAGTTACAAGAGTTGCATAATAATAAATTAATAATTTGTTTTTAACAATTGAAAACTGAACATACATATGTATGTATGTACTTTTTTGTTCATGACATCAAATATTATTTATTATGATATAAAGGAGACATTCAACAGTGTGATACGATAATCATAATGTCAAAGAAACCATTCATAATACCTAACCCTAACCAATAAAAAATTCAAAAAAATAATTAAATAAATATAAATACATATACATATATGTATGTATGTACATACAAAATTGAATGAGTCAGAATAGGCACTATTATTAAACAAGAATTTAAGATAAATTTCTTATCATATACACACACTGATGGGCAAAAATATGGTATTAGAGGAAAACTAAGAATGAAAAAAAAATTTATAATTTTTGATAAAAACCCTAGAATAAAAAAAAAATAAAAAAATGTCAACCTTATCAAAAAAGGAGTTACTTGGTTATAAAATTGAAGCTGAGTTATTTATAGTTTTCCAAATATTATTTTCCTACGGTAAGGTCCAATTTTATGTAAATTCAATTTTGAATCTGTGTCGTTATTGAGTCACACAATTTCAAATACGGTCAGATTTTATTACCTATCCAATTCATATGTAAATCAAAAACTGTAATAAGGCAAACTTTCCAAACCGTTTAAAAAATCAGTAAAAATTATTTCTTGTATTAAAACACCTTCACTTGTTTTATCAATTTAATAAGAAATAAAATGCACGACTGGATCACACTAACTTGCTCTTTTAGTTAAACTTTAATGTAGTTAAACACTGACGCTGGTAGTAGGTAGGTAGTCCAGTTATCCTATGCGGGTTTAAGACCGACGTAGGTAAGATTACCTTGATTCTCGGTATAATGAATTGTCGAATGGATGATTCAAGGAATAGTAAGATATGATATATACATAATATATATGTATATATCACATTTATTGCCTCACCTCCTAACCCACTGAGTCATAATGCATAACAAATAACTAATATACATAATATTTGGTTTCGCACTTATTGTGACACAATGCCTCAGTGGAACAAGCCAACTTCCAGAATGCAACTCAGTAGGCCAAAGCTGAGTAATGCATTTGGGAAGTTAAACGAAGAAGTTCGTTTAAACAAATGGAGTCTGATTTGAACTGTGGACGTGGTAGTTTGAATTGCAACAATTGATCCAAACAATAGTTAACCAGAAATGTACATACATATGTTTAAATATAGATTATGGATTTTAATTATATAAGTTAGGAGAGTAGAGTAATATAATTTGTACCTACATACATAGATGGAACCTAGGTATGTAAATATGTACATATAATAACGAAAGTGAAGGAAGGTGGGTAGCTAGGGTATACATATAACTTTATAGTTTTGGTGCAATATACTTAATATTCATATACGACCCAAACGCAAAATAGTTGACCTACTCATCAATTAAAAAATTAACGCTTTTTATATAGCTATATTTTCTGGTCCAAAGCAGTTGTTGTTTAATTTTTTTTGTCAAAGTAATAAATTACATTTAATAAGTAAATTAGACCGAACTAAATTTGAGAAATCACATATGGCTCCAGTTTGCATTCTCTTAAATAGAGCATAATAGTTGGACTACTTCCTTTGGGCCGCAAATAAGTTGGCCTATGAAGATTTAAATAGATTTTCAGTTCACCGTTAATAAAAAAATGACATGCACTTGTTTTGTTGTTTACTGATCTCTTATTTTATGCAAGCCAGCAATAGTTTAATGTCAACCATGGTTGCATTATCACGAGACCTTATGGCATATTACTGAAAACAAAAAACAATATTTACCAAGTTTGAAGCAACTCCATACAACCGTTTAGGCTGTAGACTGGAGGACAGACAGACAGACGGAACATTTGTGGTGTTCTCCATCATCGTAATTTCAAGTTGATCAAAATCTCGAGTTCGATGTTTTTACGAATGCATAACTTGCCATATAGTACCTAAATATACACAGCAAATAAAACCTTATAATAATAACTGTTTCAAATTATTATATATAACCTATATTTACGAATTCTTTTTTCATCAATGAACATATAATTATGTAAACACATTTAAATCAAGATGAATATATTTTGTTTAATCAGTTAAGTTCAATAATTCGATAAATAATTGAGACGATGCCAGTTTGAATATTTAATAATTTTAAATTAATGTAAGTACCTACAAACTAAAAAAAATATTTCCACAAAGGCATGCAACGAGAAATAACAGGTTCATTACATATCTCATAAATACATATGTATAAATAGACACATAGTTTTAATTAGAATGAATTTCAATTAAATATTATTTTTAACACTTGATATTTCTAATGAGGTTTTATATTTGCATTCATTTTCGTATGAATAATACACATTATTATAAAAATAAATATTAAAAACGCGAGACTTAAATTTATTCACTGTATTTTTTTCTTTTCAAGGACATTTGTTTTTATTTATTGCAGTGTTAAGAGTTCCGATTTATTTGCAAATGGGATATTTAGAAAATTTTAAAAATGATTATTTGGAATATAAATAGAATAAATGTCTAATGACCAGTTATGTAATTCGAAACGGAAAGACTTTCAGGTATACAGTGTTTGATATTTTAATGTTGGGTTTTGACTGAACTAAAATGTTTTACTGGCGATGACAATCATATATGTGCATTCGTCAAAGCATTTGAATTATCGTTTCGTTATTAAACTTGGAGCTTTAAAATGCATTTAAACCTTAAGCATTATCAAACAATTTGTTGTCAAATATTCAAAACGAAAAACGCGGGGCGCATTCATTCTACTCTCCACAAAGCTATTCGAATAAAAGCGGGTAAAGAAATTGGACGAGACTAAGAAATAACAGTATAACAATTATACAATTTTTGTAACAGTTGTTAGCCCTTAAAAGTGTTAAATATTTATCACTCTTAGAGCGGTTGGGGGACTGCTGAATCAGACAACTAATTTACGGAAGTCGAATGCAATTTTAGCGCTACGGAGCCGCATAAACTCTACTTTTCTGTCAGACTGATGATATGTCCCGAGTCACGTCCAAATGAAATTATGTTTTATTTTATTTTACAATTTTAAAATCGTAGTAGATATATTTAAAAAAAGAAACAACTTAATTATTGAAGTTTAACTATATATTTAGTTATTTTTTTATCTCAAACTGCATATAAGCGAACCACTAGCAATAATCAAAACAATTATTAAAAAATAATAGACAAATAATCAATATATTTGAAACCAATCAAAGCCATCGAAATATAACAATAATAAGAACCATTACATACTTATATTCATATATGCATAAAAGTACCAGCATGAATTTAAAAATGCATTTTGAATACAACAAATTTTGTAATGCTACAGAATATAAGCACATTCTAGTGCTCGGATTAAGAATAGAGAAAAAATGTGATCTCAAACTTTGAACAACAAAAAAGCTAATGAGAACGAAAAATAACTATGTATGTACATAAACCATTCGAATCTTTTTGCTTGTACTCAATCAATGTATTTATAATGTGACTTTGGTTTGAAATAACAAAGTGAAATTACAACATATTATTAAACAAAAGATTCCTATTTATCAGTTCTTGTTTTTATTCATTATGCTCCTTGGAATTCAAGGCTAACACGTTCTTAATATTATTATTTAAAAATATTCGTTTATTTTTAATACATACATTTTCTTTTAAATATGCAATAAGAACATGCTACGTACACAAATATTTAAACAATAAGTAAGCTGTGACGATTGAACGCAAATTTAAACCAAATTTCTCGATTCGAAAAATTATTTATTTCGATTATTTTTCTAAGGGTAAGTACAAAAACACCTAACTCAATAAACCAGCATCTGCTATAGCAATTATTATCATAATTAATTACTGAGAGCTTATTAACTGCATATCAAAATTAATGGAAATATAGAAGTCTCTTAACCAAAATTGATTTTCTACTAGTTTAAAATTATAACCTAAATACAGCTACACACAATTATTTTACTTCAAATCCATGATACCCGACTTAGATTGCCATATATGTATGGGATTTAACAGATCTCTCGGTCACCGTAGTTGTGCAACGTAGGTAACCCCTGATGCGTACCTCCATATTTGGTTAAACACGAATAGTAGAAAAATACAAAAAAAAAAGCGAAGAAATTGTAGAACACAGCACCTTTTACGGTTCTTGATTTCTTTCAAACTAATGTGTGTGCTATTGTACCTACCTGTATGTTGTACATATGTATATACATATAAACACAAATCCTAACTTTTAGTTTTGTTTGTAATTTTTAAAGTGTACTGCAAGAAAAAGTATCAACTTCAGTAATGATTTACAATGTCTCGTATAATATACATATCAATTATAAATACACAAACAAGAAAAAACCAAAAGCAACAGAAATAAATCTTTCATGTTGGACTCGTTCAAAGAAATTTTTTTTGAGAATTAAAGTTGGAGTCAAATGAAACTCTTATTTTAATACTTCGATTAAATAAAAACGTTACTTTATTCCTAAAGTTGCTATGAGTTAAGTTGACCAATCTGCTTATAAAATAGCCAATCTAGTTAAAATTTTTTTGTGGGTGGCCTTTTCTTTTGATAATTTATATTGTTTATTTGCGATATAGGTTCTAAACGGCAAGTTTTGCATTTGGAACAAAAAAAAGTTGACATTAAGATGATAGAGAACACCAAAAAGTGGGTCCCGCAATTCCGTCTGTCTGTCTGTAGAACGATCTACAGCCTAAACGGCTGAACCTATTTTGTCTAAACTTGGTGCTTAGGCGTTTTAGGTTATTGTCCAAAATAGATTTTTGAATCGTTGTGTTAGTCCCAAAAATAACAGTGCTTGCCATACAAATTTGTCTACCATCTTAAATATCTCGAAAACGGATCTAATGATTTTGATAAAAAAAAGTGTGTGTACTACTTTGTTATGGTTTACATTTTGTCCAACAAATTTGTTTACATATTTTGTTATTACGGTACCTGCCATAAAACCATTTTATTGTTTTTCGACTTTCTCATAAACGGCTCAACAGATTTCGATCAAAATTGTAATAGAGGAGCTCCTTCAAATTATAAATAATACTTCATTTCAAAATTTTCAAAAAAAAAAAATTTGAAAAAAAAAAGTTTATTTTTTAAATTCTATATTTCGAAAACGGGTGAACTATTTTTTCTGAAATTTTGTTTTTTAAATTTATATTATTAACTATTTAAAATGTTCAAACCAATTTTTTTCGAAAAAAATTAAGAATTTTTATAGCTATATAAAAAATTAGCTGAAAGACGACTTTGAAAATATATTTAGCCGTTTCTATTAAGAATCTTTTGCATATAATGTGATCGAACATAAGAGCAAGTGCGTGCGATGCAGAAAAAATTAACGGAATATTCTCCATTTGCCACTTAATATTTCAGACTTTCTTTTTCAAGTTCTTACTGCGAAGAAATAGCAATCCTTATTCCCAAATAAGAAACCAACCAATTACTTAACTTTAAATGTTGGTGAGCTATAAAACTATAAAGAATATACTAAAAAAAGCTTTTGCAATCAGTCTAAGGACCACCTGCTGATACGAATCATAAATATTTATGTTTAACTTCAAACGCTCCTCTGCGTAAACTGTCACATAAGTGCTTAAGTAGAACTTAAATGCTTATGTTGTGTATCAGCAAACGGGTCTTAATGGACCTTAAAATTAATTGATAGACTTGTATAGAATAAATCTTTCGTCAAAAAAAGGTGATTACGAGGCTACTTTTTTGTAATTTAAAATTGCAATTTTTTATTTAATAACAGATTTTTTTAAATTTCGTTTTCGGTTGACTTATTTTGAAGAAGAAAATATTTTGAAAAAAAAAGTGAATAATACGGTCGTTATATCGATCTATCCTTTTAGCTCCTTGAAAAAAAAAAAAAAAACAAACGTTCAAAGATGTAAAACAACATTATTATGAACATTTGCCCGCTTATGTACACGCAAAATGGTTTTAGCAACAAATAAATAAAGATTTAGTCCCGTCGGGCTTAAATTTGTTCGCTTTAGATATAGAGTCCCGTGTGGTTGAGGTAAGGCCCACCTTCTCCGCCGGAACTGTTGCGTTTCAATAAAATGTATGATATGCTTACAATAATTGCGGACAGCGTACTAGGCTTTTAAATATTGGTTTGTTTATTCAAAACTGTAATAAATTTCATTTTTAGTGTTATTTAACAATGGGCTCAGTCGTAGAGAAAAAGTGTGTAGTCATGAAATATTTAGCCAGAAATTTTGAGCATTACATTTCCTAAGGCCGACCTTGTAGTTATTTCCTCTTTCATACATGTTGTCGCTAAACGATTTATATTTTTTTTAAGACTTTTGCGGTAGTTTTTTTTTAATGAATGTATTAATTATTTTGCAAATGTCTTCAATTTCCCATTTAACAGGTTTTAAATTTGATTGAGAATCAATAAATTGGGTCGTACGAATAAAAATTGTTTACAAATTTAGATCCCGATTCTCCGAAACATCATAGATACCTAACAAGTCGCAAAAAAATGTGAAATTGATTTTGTGACTTTTTCGAAATCTCCCCCAAAGTCGAAAGATAATCAAAATTGTGATCCACTTACCAGGACAAATAAAAAGTTGCATTGTAATTACACAAACTTAAAAATAACCAAAATGTTGACTAAAAAAAAAATCGTTAGAGCCGTTTTCGAGATAAAAAATGTATGGCAGAACCATTATTTTTGAAGCTAAGCAAAAAGATTTTTAAAAAATCAAGGCATCACCCAAGCCTCTCAAACTCAAGTAATTATAATTGTGGCTTAACAAATTCTGAAATAAATATAGAATTTTTGTATGTGTGCGTTTGAAATAAGTTCAGATCATGAGCGCTAAAACAGTAGTATTCAATAGAATCCGCTAAGACTCCTCTTGAATAAGCATTTTTGTCTATTCAATGTTCCGTACACTTGTGTTGTACTTTGAATTGGGTTTTAGTTGAGTTACTCGTAGTAATTATTTGCTTTTAACACATAACATTCATACTATCGACAATTGCATTAGTTAACTTAATGCCAAAATTGAATTTCAATTCCACAATATTATTATCTATCCACTGTTCGACCTCTAAACGCGATTAGCTTAATAAACCTATATTCAATGTGACATAACTTTTATGCAAAACGTTTCACGTTTCAGATATTTTAAGTTTTCGCAGTCACTAAAATGTGTTTATGAATAAGGCTGTAAATTTTCATATAAGCTGGGCAAACATGACATAAGATTATTAAGCAAATCTAATAAATTAAAATGCACGACTGGATCGAATGTACCTACGTTCCCTTATATTCGATCACAACCTAAGCGGAAGATTCTTACTTGTAACGGCTAAATATATTTTTAAACTCACTTTTTACTTAATTTTATATATAGGTATACAAAACTTTAATTTTTTTTATAAAAAAAATTAACATTTTATGCCCATTTGTTCGGACAAAAATTTAGACAATATACCTATACTACTGCAATTTTTTTTTTATCAAAATCAAAAATTAGAGCTGTTTTCGAGATAATTAAGATTTAAATTTCTTATTAAACAAAATTGTATGCCTGATAATTTCATAGAGTCCTGCACCCAAGACTCTTTAAAGTACCAAGTTTGAAGAAAATCGCTTCAATGGGTTAGGCTGTAGGTCGACCTACAGGCAGACAGATAGGCGGAATTGCGGGACCCACTTTTTTGTGTTTTCTATCATCTTAATGTCAAGTTCGATTTGTTTTCCAAATGCAAATAAAAATACACCTTGATGTGGAGAGTTTCATTGTGACTTTTCTTATGAGGATTTTCGCGGAATTCCAAAAATTTTATCGAATCACAACAATCCCCATAAAAGCTTGTTAGATTAGATAGGTAGTACTTATTAACCTTTTCTTTGGTTTTTAATACAAAATGCATTCCGAATTATTGTTTTCTTTTTTCTACAAATATAAATAAACATACCTACTACGTACCAACATTGCACATAATATATTCTCAGTTTTTTTTTAATGAGTGGCTACCAAGACACCGCTATATTTAAATCAGTTTAACAATAAATTGAAAATTCTACCTACTTATTTTCTAATTGAAAATTAAAACGAAAATGGTGATTAAAACAAAAGAATTCGTTCTGCAGTGCTCTCTCCTCCACTGATAAAAAAATAATGAACGAATATAAATCATCACCAATCGAGGTCATTCACAGTGAATAATACCGGTGGCGATAGCCATCCATGACTCATGCATGTACATATGTGTATATAGAAAATATAATGGCAAACGAAATCTGCTGAATGGTAAAGTCTTACACTGTCTGCAGTTAATGCACTCAATTTATGTTGTTTTTTTTTAATTTCTTTGGAGCAATTTGCTGTTAGGTACTTGTTTCGATTAATACAAAAATTCGATACTACTCAGCCATTTTCATAAAAGTTCATTATCAGAAATGATGAATAAGAACTCGGTTGTTTTATTTCTTTGTTATTTTTTTTTGAACATATACATACATATGTACTATGTGGCAAGCATGTAAAGAATATACATACATACATGTATCTTGCCTACCATACCAATTTTGTCTGCAAGTCATTTCAATCCCACTCAAAAATATATAGGTAGGTATTTCGTTTGTCGTACCTTCGGAACACTCAACCAATTCAATCTGCGATTTATAAAAAAATAAGAAAATCAAAAAGGAAGTTTCGATAAATTTTGTGCAATTCTGTTCATATAATGTACATACATAAATGTGGATTATGTACTAGTATGTAAATAATTTACTTTCTGCTGCATTAAGTATTCTCAATGAAGAGTTTTCGTCAAAATGGGATATCAGTTGGTGCAGCAGATTACATTCGTTGTTCTTATTGCCAGCACTTAGGTATAATTATATTTTTTTTCCATTGCTATTCTCAAAGTGCAGACTAGCACAGGCCATGAATTTTAATGAATTTAATTTAAATTTATTTTTACCAGCTGAATCAACCCAGCCAGAAGCAGTATGCGAATAACCAACTATAACTAACATGTTATACGTTAAGTTAGTCATCTCACAAAAGAAGAAACCTAAATTTATATATCTGTATGTATATGTGTAGGTATAAAAAAAAACAAAATCGATTATGATCGGACTCAGGATTCAGAAATTCAGATAAAGTCTACCACGCCCAAGTTTATAAACTTAAAGGAAACATTTTGGCTTTGAAAACATTTGCAACGTTTCATGGTCATGGACTCTTATCAAATAGCTTCTGCATTCAAATTAAGTGATTGGGGTGCCAGAGATAAGGAGGTGGCCGGCGACGGTGGAAAGTAAATATGTATGTACATATAATATACATATATGTACACATATTTTTTTCTATTTTCCTGTCTAGCAACTTTCTATTGTTTTTTATCTTTATGTTAACTACTCTACTGACATTTTGCAGTGAAATAGAGTTGGAAAGAAGATGAAAAGAAAGTGTTAAGATAATGCTTTAAACAAACTTTTAATCCTAATAGGTAGGCTGCTTCTAAACAAAAAAAAAATAAAATAAATCAGATGTACGTACTCTGAATAGAAATTGTTGAAATTAATCAAATAATTAAATTTGCCTTTGTGCAATTGCAGTTGAATAAATCTTATTGGATTTTAATTTATTCCATTGTTTTGTGGTTGGGCTACGCCCACGAAAGACAGCCGGTGTTTTTTTGGGAAAATATTTGGTGCAGTCATGCACTGTTAAACAATTTATGTAGATTGCGCTATTTTTTGATTTAGCACCATCAAAGGACAAGGAATTTCCTTTAAAATTGGTTAAATATTTTAAGATCTTCAAAAAATATGTCAACTCGCCATTGAAAAAGAAAGGAATTTAAGTAGCTACATATGTACGTTTTCATATATTTAAAATGCATTTATTTTACTTTACTTACTTATGGTTTTTTTGGAAGTAAAAAGCAATGAAAAACTTGCAGAAATTATTTGCTATTTATTCACTGAATAATTTTAGGATTTGAGATGAGAATGCTGGACGGCTGTCAGCGATTTGAAATTATTTATTTTAAATGAGGAATAAAACTCAACTTGAAATGGGAACGTTTAAAAATTAACTGAAGAAGTGAAGAGTTCAAATCGGAAAAAAATAGTGGATGACGAGCTACGAAGCCGATGAAATATAAATTTGCTAGTGTGTGAGTGATGTGTCATACAAAATTTCGGTGTTACCATAAGTAAATTTTTAATTAAAAACCAACGTCGGAAAAAAGTATTTTTAGTACTGGATTCACTACCAAAAATAGGTAAGTTCAATTGGGAATGCAGAGTTTTTTAGTACTTCTTAGTAGATATTGAATGGGACGCATTCATTTTAGTTTTGGGTTGTTTTTTGTTAATTATTGGTAAACAATAACAAAATAAAATGGGAATATTTAAGACAAAAATACATTTTTTTCAATAAATACGATATTTTAAGTGTGAGTGTGTATACAGTACAAACAAAACAATGCAAAACACTCAAGAAAAAAGTACTAAAAATGAAAGTGTACTTAATGACCTTTTCGATTGGCCGCCCAGAACTGTTCTGACCCCCACAAAATGACAGTTGCTACTCTAAACAGAACAGAAAACGATTATGGATTTTATTTCAGAATCGAAAACAGAATCACTAATACACCCACATAATTAAAATGTCAAAGTCGTCGGGTTGATTTGTTTTGTGTAATTTCGATGAATTTATTAAATTTAATCTACTTCTCTGGTAAAATAACATAAAAAAGCAAGTTAATTATTACTGATACAAGAAAATGTGAATCTGAATTGAAATCAAGTGTTTTGAAAATTCTTTTCAGCTGATGTGATTTTTTTAAATTTAATTTTCACAAACAAAGTGATACATACAATTCAGAATCAGTCAAATTTTTTCCGGATATTTTTTGGAGGAACGGCCAATCGAAATGGTCATTCGTATGATACTTCATTTTTTTCATTTTTAATGCATCAAATCACATGAAAGTGTCAGTTTTGTTTGAAAGAGAAAATATGTTTTTTTTTTCACAGAAACAGAAATATTTGTATAATGTATGGTATACCGCCCCAAGCATCATTTTAGGCGTGTTTTTTTCTAAGCCGCGGGGAAATTGGACGAAAAAAACGATGAGTAGGATTAACAATTTGCATACCAAATCCAACAACAACTAATCCCCGGGGGTGCTTAGCTTAAACTCAGAGAATTCTCGGGGCTTAGCTATTGGAAAGGATAAAAACTGTGCTACCAAAAACTTTTTCGTTAAGTTATCGATAAAATGTGTAGAAACTTCAAAACTGACATTTTGACATGTCAAATAATTATCAATTTTGTTTGGTTTGGTTGAGCTTTTGGTCTAAGTGTGTCAGTTGTTTTCCTGACGACCGTGTCAACCTAACCTACATTTTAATATACATTCCGCAACATAACACCAAATCAATTTTAACATTTTCCGCTTTTGTATTGCCTCTATGGTGTCGTAGATTTTTTCCACCTCGCCATGGACACAACCTTCTACAGCGATTTTCATGTCTGTTTATTTGTATTATATGTATATTTAAACTTGACTATGAAATTAATATTAAATAAAAAAGTATTTCCTGGAGTTGATATATATTCGTTCAATTAACAAGAAGTTTCTCCAAGAAAATTGTTTTCGGCTGCATTTTATTGTACACGGGAGCAACCCAACACAGATTCTCTGCTACATCCTAGACATACTTCAATCTTCTTGATCGTCGTCCGCTCTTGCTCAGACCTATATTCCTAATGACATAGGAACTGAGCGTCCCGTCCCGAATAAGCAACTCGTCCACTAATATCATGTCACCGGTGACCGACGAAGGGGGTAGTTTTCAAGTAGCTGAATTCTATGTACCACTGTATTTGTGAAAGTTAAAAGAAAATCACATCGGCTAAAAACAATTCCCAACATACTTGATTTCAATTTTCAAATTACTTGATTAACATTTTCTTGTATAAATAATAATTACCTTAGTTCTTTTTATGTTATTTTAATAGAAAAGTAGTTTAAATTCAATAAATATATCGAAATTACACAAAACAAATCAACCCGATGATTTTTAGAAGGATGAGGATGAGATGTTTTTTTTCTCGCATTACAGCTGTTCTTCAAATGTCATCTTGCAAATGAATAGTGCTACCAATACTTTCACTAAGCGCCTTGGTTGTTTTGTCCAACCAATTCCCCCGGGAATTGCAAAAAACGCACCTTTTATTAATTTAATTTTTTAATTAGACAATTATTCAGTAACATAACCATTCAATTGAATGGTTATGTTACCATGATACACATGAGAGCGATCAACGACCGACGAATAAATTCCATTTAAAACAATTAACCAAACTAAATTCTTCACAAAATTGTGGAAATATAATTTAATGTTTAGACACAAAAATTTACTTTTCAATCGCAAAAATAAGATACATTTGAAAAAACAATATTGGTAGTCTCGGATTGCATATGATTGTTACGAACAGTCAAACTCTAATCGCGTTCCACATACCATCCACCCTTCAACGAGTAACTTGTTCCTAGTGAACCTCAAAATCAGACTTTTAACTTATGGCGAATTCTAAACAACAATTTTAAAACGATTTTAGATATTTTTTGTAAAGTATACGAAATCTTGCTAAGCTCAAGATCTATTCTGACAGATTTTGTTTAGAAATAATTCGATTGTGTTCAGAAAAAATCAAATGTGTGGTTGTTTGGAATTCGACATTATATACGTGACAAATAGAATTAAAGCCATGTGAACAAAATCTCAAAATAGACGAATATTCGTTGGTCGCTCTTATGTGCATAGTACTTTTCTCATTTCACTTATGTCAAATTCCGAACAACCAAATACTCGATTTTTTTTTAAGACAATCGAATTATTTGTAAACAAACTGCCCTATCGAGGTAACCGTCGGACCGGAGTTTTCTCCGCAACGCATCTTCGTCGGAAATTCAATTTCAGTTCGAAGTAGCTTTCATCTGAAGAAATTTTAAAGAAATTCGACGACGCATTGCGATGGTTATAAACTACAGGCAGAGATATGCAACAAATATATCGAAAATGCGAAATATTTTCGCTAGTTTTTTATTAAATAAACACTATAAACGTTTTAAACCATTAAAAATTGGCGAGAGAGTAATTTATTGCTTATAGAAAGTATTTTTTTTTTTTCAATTATAATGCGCTAGCGTTATTAAGAAATGTAATTAGATGCACCGATTTTAAAATCAGAATTATCGAATAAAGTCCACTCCCTATTCCAAACATATGTGTTTTGTTTCCGTTTGAACTGTCAACAAAAGAATGATTTGAAAAAAAAAGCTTTTGAAATACAATAATATTTATGTATTTAGAAAATAAAAGAACATTGCTAGAACGAAAGCAATATACGCAAGTTACCCGACGCAGATCTAATTCTTTAATTCCCTTCAAGATTGAAGACAAACTTTCGCCTAAATAAAAATGCGTTTGCTTTTGTTTTGGAGCAGATTCAACACAAATACAAAACAAATTATCGGTCTGATGGTGTCACTCCAAACCTTTTAAAAAATATATTATGTATTCAAAACTAAAACACAGCCACATCTTCTGGTGTCCTTGTATAATTTTAGATATGCAATACCTGTATATTCGCTGGGCAGATTCATCATCCGTTCATATATTGCTGTGAACTTGTTTTTTCGTATTGCCTAAAAACAAAAAGTGCACAAGTACATAAGGTTTATTTCTTCATTACTTACATTTTATTACTTTATTACATTCATTACTTACAACATTCTGCCCTATAGAGGTAAACGTTTGAGCGGAATTCTCTCCGATTTACTACGAATCGGAAACATTTTGCTTCGGGGTAATTCTCCGATCGGCTGAACGCAAATTCTGTCCGACGAAATTCATCGCATGCCATTTGTATGCGATGAAGTACTTTTAATGGCTTTATTTATGACAGATAAAAACAAAATATTCTCCGAAGTCCTCCGACAAGTTCTCGTTGCGGAAACTATGTTTTCTTTTTAAAGAAATTGGCGCAAAATTTTAAGCAGCCTGATGTTAACGGCTTAGCATGATACTACTCAACAGTTTATTAATACTAAGGCACTTTACTAGTTTTAAACACTTTTGAACTAGCACCATACTAAATCTATTTTCTTAATAAACTACAACTGAACACGCCTAAAATAGTGCAAAAAAGTAAGCGAACAGAACTTTTTGACGTTTGTAAATGTCAAAATGGTATATGTATGTATTTAGTACTATACTAAAAAAATAAAGTAGCCATTTTGTAATTTTAACTTTAGTAAAATGTTAAGAAAATAGTACGATACTAAACTGGTTTAAAATTAGCCTAATATCATACTAAAAATGATTTAACATATAAAATGTTGTGCTATTGTTAAGTAAAATGTAAGTAATAAAGAAACAAACCTTATTTACATTAACTTGTCCACTTCTTGTTTTTAGGCAGAACGAAAAATCAAGTTCACAGCAATATGAGTATATGATGAATCTGCTTAGCGAACATCCCGATATTGCATAAAATTATACAAGACGGAGATGTTGTGGCTGTGTTTTAGTTTTGCATACATCAATTATTTTTTAAATGTTTGGAGTGACACCATTGTTTTTTATTTGTGTTGAATGTGCTCCAAAACAATAAAAAACGCATTTTTATTTAGGCGAGTTTTTCGTCAATCTTGAAGGGAATTATAGAATTCGAGCTGCGTCAGGTAGCTCGCGTATATTTCTTTCGTTCTTGCAATGTTCTTTTATTTTCGAAATAAATAATATTGTATTTAAATTTTTTTTTTTCAAATTATTCTTTTGTTGACAGTTCAAACGGAAACAAAACACATGTTTGGATATAAGGAGGGGACTTTATTCCATAGTTTTGATTTTAAAATCGGTGCATCTAATTACATTTCTTACAAACGCTAGCGCATTATAATTGAAAAAAAATACTTTCTATAAAAAATAAATTACACTCTCGCCAATTTTTCATGGTTTAAAACATTTAGTTTATTTAATAAGAAAATATATCGCATTTTTGATATATCTGCCTGAAGTTTATATCCATCGCAATGCGTCGTCGTATTTCTTTAAAATGGCCTCATTCAATAACCGAACTATAGCTATCTGGATATGTTGGTGTTGTTGTATTCCCATGTAAGAATACAGCTGATGACAAGACAACTCCTGCCGAAAAAAAATCTTAAGCTGTTGTGATCTTATAAAAAAAAAAAAAAAAAATATGAGAGTAAAACACGTTTTATCACCGACGATGTCAAAAGCTCAGTAGTTTCTCCAACCGGAAAAAGAATGCGTTGTCCCTCTAACCATCTTGTAGTTCAATCTTAATGTTGGCATTATTGTTCATCATCAGGGGTGTCAGAGGTTTCGCATTTCCAGGGTTGTCAGCATAAGCTATCCGAAAAACTTTGGTATACTTTTGTATGCCATGAGAAATGTCAAAAACATATGCACAAACCCATACAAATGTAATCTATTCGATGTTGGTTGTTCAGGAACTTCAGTGGATACTAACATATCTTAGATAGGCTATCATGCCGACATCTGAATGTAACCAATTTCTTCCGATGAAAGCTACTTCGAAATGATATTGAATTTCTGACGAAGATGCGTTGCGGAGAAAACTCCGCTCCGGCGACGGTTACGCCGATAGGGCAGAATTTCTTTAAAAAGAAAACATTTTCGCAACGAGAACTTGTCGGAGGACTTCGGAGAATATTTTGTTTGTATCTGTCATAAATAAAACCATTAAAAGTACTTCATCGCATACAAATGGCATGCGTTGAATTTCGTCGGACAGAATTTCCGATCAGTCGACCGGAGAATTACCTCGAAGCATAATGGGGACGTTCACTCAGTTATTCTCAGCAATCTGGAATAACTTTCTGTTTTTGTGATGCGTGCAAGAACAGCTAGTTGACTGCCAAATTCATTTGGTATGCGTTTTGTTCTGATTTTTTGACAGCTTTTAGCTAACCTATCTAATTCGTTCACAGATATACTCCGATAGCTTAGTATCCGAGATACCATATCTAATAAGTGAGTGAACGCCCGCAATGTCTCCGGTTCGTAGTTAATCTGAGAGAATTCCGCCCTGGCGCTTACCTCGATAGCGCAGAAAATATGGCAAATCACTCTTGGGATTGTATTGCGCGACTATGATTGTTTATGAAAAACAAAGAAAAAACAATAATAGTGGACTGATAACGTATAACTCGTGTACAAAGCAAATGAAAAGCATATTTTTTATTTTGCTGTAAAGAAAGTTTATTTTAATTATTTGTTTTTTTTTCTTTGATTTTGTGTTCGTCCCTTAATTTTTTTTTCGTAAATAAATAATTTTTTTTTAAATGAGACCATTTTCATGTTTTCCTTTTAATACGTTATAATAATTACCATTAAATTTAATAACGTTATTTATTACCTTTAGTTATACTTTACCATATAATAACACATAACAATGCAGTCTATTTTAAAAAAAATTAATTCGTGGAAATTGAGAATATATTTTTTCAAAAAATTGTTTTCCTTAGAGACCCAGTATTTGTACATATTATCATATATTAGGTGCCTTCAACAACAACAAAAACAAAAAAATGCTATTTGTTCACAATTAAATTACATTCTTATGAAAACAAAACAATAACGTTTACTTTAATACATTGTAAGTCGATCTTTATCACTTCAAAACTTTATTATTTTTTAAAATAAACAATTCTATCTAAAAGTTTCCTTGGTACGTTTTGCTGCTTTTAGCTTATCGTTTGGCATTTGTTCAGATCTTATTGACAAAAATTAATTACATACTTAAATTTGAGTCTTGCATACCCCTAATAAATTATCGACCTTCTAAGCATGAGGGTTATAATAATTGGCCAAATTCCTAAACGCAAGATTTGCAAAGCAAGTCTCATGCTAAGCAAACGCACTAACCCGATAAAAATTGAAAAGCAAGTGAAGTTTAAAACTTGCACTATTGCAGTGAAGTTTGAACTGCGTTTTGGGACAGTATGTTTAGCAGAGATTTTTCTGTTTGCGTTTAGGGACAGTTTACTTAGCATACTATGCGCAAGATTTGCGTTTAGGAATTTGCCCATTGTATATTGCAAAAAGATATCGAAAGCCCAAATACATACATATACACACTTCAAATATTGTTTAGTGAACAAATAATTTCATAACATTTTTAACAGCGCAATTACAAATTGGACATTTTTTGTTTTTGTTCCATATTTTTACCGCACACTTGTAGCAACAGCAAAGATGTAAAAATCTACTGTGTACAAAAACTCCATTTTTGGGTTCCGTCAAACATGTCATGCAAGAACCATAGCTCGGAAAATCAATATTACCATTTTCTATTGCTTCGGGTTTTTGCGATCTAAGTTTTTCTCTTATTGCTGAAATTTCTGGAAGTTCTGTATTACTAGAAGATGCTTGTATATTTGTATATGCATCTGAACACTCGGACACGCTTTGTACTAAAGTTGATATTGCATGGGACTCAGTAGTAGTTTCCAATGAAATGTCTGACGCATGGCGGCCTAAAGAATGTTCCTGGGAATTTAAATCAAATTCGAGGCTACTCGGAATACAATTTTTTTCTAGTGATATTTCAGCTACATCACTTTCGCTTAGTTCCTCACAGACGGTATCGGAACCCTCTCCACCTTTGTTACAATTGGAAAGGCAATCTTCATCTTCTTCGTCTTCATTTTGATGTTCGCTAGAAGATTTTCTTTCTTGACTCGAAGGAGCTGAACTGAAACCAGAATCTTTCTGAGTCCCTTGGCTGCTAACAACACATAGGGGTTGACTTAAAACAATATCAGTCTCGATTTCTGTACCGCTAGAGGAAGAACGCATTCCATTCCCCTCACAGAATTTTCTTTTTACTAAGGATTTGTACTTTGATGGCGATTTGGACACCTTTCTCTTTGCTGCCGTTCGCAAGTGTTGGGCGGGTTCTTGTTCATTTAATTTTCCTAGATAGGCAACTGAGTTGGATAAATATTTACTATACGGGGTTTCTACGGACTTGGGTTTTTTAGGGGAATTAGTTTTTACTTTTTTACTAAAATGACTTGCATTGTTATCGTCGTCACTGCTACTTGTTTCAGTAGCACATTGAGTATGTGAATTTTCAACCGTTAACCTACCAGAAGTGATGATCGGGCATACTCTAGGTATTGAGAAGCTTGAAGACGATGCTGTTATTGTGTTAGTTAGATTGCTGCCTTCTTGTTTTCGTTTTTTAGTTAGCGATTCGACCACTTCAGACGTTGTTGCAGACCGTTTCAGCGATGAATAATTCTGAGAAGACCTTCGCTGCTTACATGTAGTTCTACTTTTACGAAGACGTGGACGAGGTGGAAAATGAGTCTTACGAATCTGTAATTGAACACAAAGACAACATGATTAACTCTCGCAATTAGTTAGTCTGAAATAAGTTCTATATTTAAATCTTTTTTTTTTTGTTGAATTATTTTCTTATTTTTTGCAAGGTTTGATTATTTTTAATTTTTTTTGTTGCAAACACTTGTTTTTTTTTAAATTGATATTTTTTAATTTTCTTTTCGTTTTTATCTATATTTTTTTTATTTATGTTTTTTTTTGTTTTTTTTTTTCTTTTTGTTTAAAACGTTATAAAATTATATATCACAATTATTGTCTATGTTAAAACTAAGAAAAAAAAATGCCACTTTGATGGGTGTTTTTCCTTCCGGTTAGGTTCAAAAATTACGAAATCATGAGTATGTATCTGCATAAATGATCCTGAATGATAACAAACATAGTTTGGGCTACATTTCATAGTTAATAACAAAGAAAACAAAAATATTTACAAAAAACCTACATAAATATTGGTGTGTTACAAATGCATGCACTTTATTTTAAAATAACCACTTAACATGAAATGTTTGTCAATAATATATTTGTATAACCGTATTTGTAGAACCAGATAAGTATTAAACCGTACTACTATTTCCGATTTCACCTATTCTGCCCTAACGAGGTAACCGTCGAAGCGGAATTCTCTCCGATTTACTACGAGGTAATTCTCCGATCCGCTGATCGGAAATTCTGTCCGATGAAATTAAACGCATGCCATTTGTATGCGATGAAGTACTTTAAATGGTTTTATTTATGACAGACACAAACAAAATATTCTCCGAAGTCCTCCGACAAGTTCTAGTTGCGGAGTGTTTTCATTTTAAAGAAATTGTTTATTAATATGTAAGTAATGAAGAAATAAACCTTATGTACGTTAACTTGTGGCCTTTTTGTTTTTAGGCAGAACGAATAAACAAGAGCGGATGATAAATCTGCCCAGCAAATGTACCGATTATTTTATATTGCATATCTAAAATTACACAAGAAGGACACCAGAAGTTGTGGCTGTGTTTTAGTTTTGAATACATCATATGTTTTTTAAAGGTTTGGAGTGACACCATCATACCGATAATTTGTTTTGTATTTGTGTTGAATCTGCTCCAAAACAAAAGCAAAGGCATTTTTATTTAGGCGAAAGTTTTTCTTCAATCAAAGTTTTTTTTTCAAATTTTTCTTTTGTTGACAGTTCAAACGTAAACTAAACGTGTTTGGAAATAGGGAGGGGACTTTATTCGATAGTTTTGATTTTAAAATCGGTGCATCTAATTACATTTCCTAAAAACTCTAGCGCATATAATTAAAAAAAATTCTTTCTATAAACAATAAATTACACTCTCTCACCAATTTTTCATGGTTTAAAACGTTTATAGTATTTATTTAATAAAACACTATCGAAAATTATCGCATTTTCGATATATCAGTTAAGTTGCTCATCTCTGCCTGAAGTTTATATCCATCGCAATGCGTCGTCGTATTTCTTTAAAATTTCTTCCGATGACAGCTAGTTCGAACTGAAATTGAATTTCCGACAAAGATGCGTTGCGGAGAAAACTCCGCTCCGACGGTTACCTCGATAGGGCAGATTATGTCCCATCCGTACCGGAACTTACAAAAATTTTAAGGATATTTTAGAACTCCGAAAAATGTTGGAACATATATCGGACAGCTGATAGCAAAAATGTAAATCCTAACTACTAAATTCATTTGGTATGAGTTTTGTTCTGGGTTTTTTGACAGCTTTAAGCTAACCTATTTGATTTGTTCGAAATATACTCCGAGATAGCACATCTATTAAGTGAGGGAACACCCCATTCACTGTTGATACTACATATATGTACATATTATTTAAGACTGACAAATCGCCATATTTTCTACCATTTTGTGCCTCTTCTTTGTTGGCATAACATGATTTTTACAATAAATAGCAGCTAAATTCTGGTCCATATTCTAAGCAAATTAAAAGAAAATGTAAAAAAACTTCACATAAGAATTATTTCTAAACAAAATCGATTTTATGCTGTCAAAACAAATCTTGCGTTTTTTTAGCAAGATTTTTTGCAAGTTCCTTAAAAAAAATGATATCAAATGATGAAATTTTTGTTAGAAATTCGACATTAATGTTATGGCATTTTTGATTGGTCGTCCACAACCGTTCTAAACTTCTTATAATGACAGTTGTTACTCTTATGTTGTTTTCCATTGGTCGTCCGGAAGGCTTTCGAATGCTTCTGAAACTGTTCGACCGCATCGATGATTAACCTAACCTTTGTAAGTATGAGGTCATGGAGGAAAGATTTCATTTTTTAAGGCAAATTCTTGAATGTTTCATATGCCATCGATATTGAGATGGTTTTTTCGTCTAACATCGATGATTTGCCAACATCGATGAACATCGCCGATCCCTAAATGGCATGTCATTGGGTCCATTCAAATGTCGGTTCGATAGCCTATCCAATGCGGTTTTCCATTGGTAATTGAAGAATTTTATGCGGAATGATTGTTTTCGTGGCGAATGAAATGTTATTTGTAATTATTTTTTTCTGTTAAGGTGTTGGCTTATATTCGCGTCTGTGAAACTGGTAGATGTCAAAATAAAAGCTTCCAATTGCACTTGTGTTTAGTAGTGTTAGTAAAAGAGGGGTAGATTCGCCAAAAAATACGGATCTGCGAATTTGATTCAGAATCAAAAAAATATTAATTTTTGTTGCCCAATGTAAGGATTTAATTGTCAAAGTCCATATTTTGATAGATTCAATGGAAATAGATAGATAGATAGATAGATAGAATGGAAAATCACATAAGATATGTTAGCATCCACTTAAGTTCCTGAACAACGAACATCGGATAGGTTAAATTTGTATGGGTTTGTGCATATGTTTTCGACATTTCTCATGGGATACAAAAGTATACCAAAGTTTTTCGGATAGTTTTGTTGTCAGATGCGTTCTTACATGTGATTACAACACCAACCTATCCGGATAGCTCTGCGATTTTTAAATAAGGCCAATGGAAATTTGCGTCTGACATATTTTTTTTTTTTTGAAGAACGTAGAGAGAAAATCATTAATCAGAAAATTAATTAAAAACATAGTACCTACAAAATGACTTCAACTGAATTATTTTTTGATGAAGAAGTTTCAGGGAGGCATCCAATTAATTGGAATTGGAAAGTCGAAGGTAATGTCGTTTTTATTTGGCAATCAGGAAGCCTTCCGGACTCTCCTGAAAGTGTTCACTTGGAAAAAAATGACAGTTCTGATTCTCAAAAGATAAAAAATCAGAATCGGAACCAGAAGCACTCACACATTCATATATTTGAACGTCAAACTCGACTGTTTTCACTTGTTGTATCATAATTGTGCAACAAAAATTATTTTCGATTTGGATTATTAGCACGTACACAATTATATTCACGCATACAATCACATTAACGTTTAGAATCTTCAGAATAAAAAAAAGTGTTCAGTTGGGATCTCGCATCGGAGAGGAATTCCGGATTTCGAAATAAAAACGCCATAAGTCTAATGGTTTCGATTTTCAGATAAAGATTAAATCATCTGATCGTGCTCTAATCCATTTCTAGTTTTTTTCCGGCTACCGAAGGAAGCATTTTTTGATCTTTTCCAAGAAATTGAGGACAAATTGAAGCCTGGTAAAAACACTCGAGCTCTGCCAAATATTTTGAAGCTAGCAACAGTACTAAGATTGTGTGCACATGGGAACTTGACTCATGTATTCAGCCCTGGACAGAAGTAAAACTTTCCTAATTTTAAACAATTTTTTCTTTCGTAATTCTAAGTGAGCTACAACATATTTCATGGAAACCGGTCAAAGAACAACGAAGTTGACATTTTTTGATACCAGTCCCGTACTTGCATAAATACAATCCCCTTAACGACCCCATCTTCCAATTGTACAAACGTCACCGTCGTTCGAACTGTGATTCATGGTTTACCAATAATATATTACATTACACATTATACTACTTCGTATATATAAATCTACGAAGTAGATACAATAGGCGTTTTTCTTTTTTCGTTCAAGCAGAGCACTGAACAGAGTTCGAACACATAGATTATAATACACTGAGCTTTTTCCAAACAGAGCGAGCTATGAACACTGACATGTTTTTTAAACACACTTGAACCACACAAATCAGGATACATTTTTATTTTAACCATAAAAAGCAACATAACACAAAACTACCATTTTTTGTACACAGGTACCCACCAGAATACAGAAAATCAACTTATTTCGCCAACTTAATTGTATCTGATTATTTTTTTTTTACATTTCCATTCTTGACACACTTGACATTTGGTGCATTCAGCAATTTACTCATATGCTCAGTCAATTATGTCCGAGCACATCGAGTGCGATCTGCACATGTTCAGAACGAAATAAAATACACGACTGGATCGTACGAACTTGCTCTTGGAGCTAACAACATTAATGTAGCTAACCATTGAGGTTAAGTTAGTTAGGTGTAGTTATCCTATGCAGGTTTAAAGCCTATGTAGGTAAGATTACCTTGATTCTTAGTATAATGAATTGTCGAATGGATGATTCAAGGAATAGTTACATATAGGTACCTACCTACAAATGTATATTTAAATCTAAGTTATGGATTTTAATTATGTAAGTTAGGAGGGTAAAATGTATCTACATACATATGTATACATATAAATGGGACCTAAGTATGTAAACTTGTACATATAATAATAAAAATGAAGGATGTAGGTGAGTAGGTAGCTATATACATAAAACTTTATAATTTAGGTGCAATATGCATTACATAAGATTCATGTGATTTTTAAAGCCACATGTGTATATATAAATGTATGGGGGTCTATATTGTATTTAGTATTCAGTGACGTACGCAAAAATACGTAAAAAGGTAATAATAATAATGTAGAAATAAATGGATACAACACATAATTAAATGTTCTTATATTGCTAAGTCGTTGTTTGAGGGAAAACAAAGATGCAGTTTCAATTCATTGATAAAATTTGAGTATGCAGTTTTATTAACAATTTTAGGGAGCATTTATATAAAAAAAATTATTTTAATCAGTTTGAGCTCTACTAATTTAAGAACACACGCATTTTTCTATAAAAATTCTTGGAGCCGTTTTCGAGAAATACATTTTTTTAACGTTTTTTTTAACATTTGTATGGGAGGTACCGTTGTTTTTTATTTCAGAAAAATAGTTTTTTTTAACTAATGTCAAAAAACCACTAAATACGAAGTTTCGAAAAAATCTATTGAGTCGTTTTCGAAATTTTTAATTTCCAAAAATTTTTTTTTTGGAAAAATTTTGGTATTGAATAGTGTTTAAACTTTCTAGGAGCTTCTGCGTAAAAAATTTCCAAAAAAATCAGATTAACCATTTCCGGGAAAATCGAAAACAAAAAAAAAATGGTTTCACTAGAGGTACCAAAAATAACAATTTTTTCCAAAAAAAAATTATCTTTCACTTTTTTGGTGATGATCGTAATGTCATGTTTGATTGTTAGAATTTTTTTTTTAAGAATACATAACTTGCCTTATAGTAAATATAATCGCAAGTAAAAAGAAACACATTTGAAGCTCTGAATGCCCGAGTTAAAAAGAAACACAAACAAATTTTTTGACAACTCAGACTCTGCTCTGAACTAAAAAAGGAAAACGCCTAATGAAGCACTAGCAACGAGACCATCGAATTAAGCATTACACACATTAATACAACAGAGAAAGGGATGGAAAGAAAGAACAATATTGTGGATACATTTTTTTTGAGAGCATGTCGTGTCGTCATTTTTCAAATTTTTACCCACAACGCCCCAAAAGAAGTTTTTATTTTTTTTAGCTAGCACAAACTCATCGACTGCAAATGTACGATTGAAAAAAAAATTGACAACTGACAGGAGAATAGACGAAAATTGTTATTCACAATACCGATTTTTTTCATTCACAATAGATTAAAAAAAATTCACAATGTAAATGTTGTGTTTAAATGTTATTAACAATGTTAACAGTCACAATGTCGAACGCAGTTCAAATTCGAACTCAGCACAACAAAAACTTGTCAAAAACTATATGCTGGTTCCTACTTTACCTAATTTGCGAATTTTGTTTAACAGGACGCAAGTTAGCAGTTGGGTCATAATGAGTAATAGAACGTTGGGGTTTCTGTTGCAAAAAACTACTCGGGCATCATTCAGCGTTCTGTATGTTTCACACATACATTTCTAGTAAGCACAAGCCTGCAGCGCACGAAAAATAAAATAAAATGCACGACTGGATCGCAGTACTTGGTCTTATGTTCGATCAGATCGCATGCACAAGATTTTTAATTTTTTTTGCTAAATTTTGTATATATGTACATATAGTTTCTTCAATTTTTTTCTAAACAAAAATTTACCAAAAACGGCAATATATGTTTTTAATAATGTAAGCTTAAAAATATAAATTTGAAAAAAAAAATTGTCATCCGATTTCAAAAAATCAAAATCTTGGTAGACAATATTCTTTAGAATTTGAAGGACCTCCTATATAAAAAGTTTCATCGAAATCCATCCAGCCGTTTATGAGAAAGTCGAAAATGTTAAAACTGGGTGTACTGCAGGTACCGTTAATAATAAAATATCTAAAAAAAATTGTTGGGCCAAAATACCTAGTGTACAGATTTTTTTTTTTATCAAAATCGTCAGAGCCGTTTTCAAGATAATTTAGATGGTAGAAAAAAAATTTATGGCAGGTACCGTTAGTTGTGCGACTAAACAAAGGATTCAAAAATTTATTTGAGACAATAACCTAAAACGCTTAAATACCAAATATGAAGAAAATAGCTTCAGTCCTTTGGCCGTAGTTCGTTTACAGACAGAAGGAATTGCAGGGCGCACTTTTTTGGTGTTCTCATCGTAATGTTAAGTTTGATTAAGATATCAAGTTAGATTTTTTCCCAACACACTATTGTACCTAATCGCAAGTAAAAAAGATAAAACCTTGTTTCTAAAATCATTTCTAGACAGGCATTTATATCCTACAAGGTCATAAATTTGCTTTGTTTTCATATAACAGTTTTTCTTTTTAACACTCTTTTACTAACACGACAGAGAATCGCTTCTAAGATCCTGCAACTTGAATTTGCTCGTCGCTTGGGATAGCACAAGCTCAATTAAGCTTAACTGGCCATCGAGATGGTGCGATTTGACAGGTCTACATACATACCCCGAGCATCAAAAGTGATTAAACACCATCGCATTTGTATGGTTTGGTGTTTTTTTTTTTGTAGTTTTATGATTACCCTTTATATGCTTTTCTTAATACAGCGCGGGCAGCCGATGGAAGAAGGGAAAGAAGGATAGGAAAGATGTGTGGCGCGATGTTCTGAGACTAGAGCTGGTTGTTGTCTCAGATTTATCTCCAGGGATGGCGGCTGAACTAATGCGGAGAGAATTACCGTGTCTTATTTATTTATGTCCCGTATAATTCGCATTATTTTATTTATCTTGTCATATTTTATGGGTATGCTAGTTTACTCAATCACATGTTGTTAGTGTTATGCCTAAACAGCATGTCATGAGCAAAGCAGCAACTTATTTTATGACAATTTTTAGAATTGGTTTTTAATGGAATAAGAAGACATAGACAACGGCAGGAATCGAACCTGCACCACGAGGTTGACAGGCGAGCACACAACTATCGCGCCACGGCCACCCCCGTGACAGCATTTTATTAGGAATACAACATTACGATTTGGATATGAAAACATAAATGAGAAATAAATAACAAATATACACAAGTTGAAAAAATGTATTTATTAAAAATATTTTTTTTTAATTCACACAAAAACATTAAGAAATAATGGTGTTTATTTACTTTTAAAGCTCACTGTATATGTTTTCCCACGCATTATGATATCCAAACATTCAGAACTAATGTGCATCTACTATTCTCCTACCCGCTCAATCTGTGTTATAATGTATAAAGGGTAGTCATAGCCCCTTGAGTGCGCGTAGAATATACAAACAAAATATACCAAGTTATTTATTAATCAGATTCAGAATCATTTATCTCCAGGTTTTATAAGGTACTTAAATACGTTATAATGATAATATTTTGTGTTCCTATACTCGTCCTACTTTATTTAATTAAATAATGTGTTTTCATTTAATTTTAAATGAACGAAAAATTACAAAAATTCCTTATTCTCTTATACCTTATTCTCTTATACCCAACTAGAATTTCACGAATAATTATACACTTCCCCATTGGTCGTTTAACTCAACATAATAAAAATAA
Organism: Philhelius pedissequus; assembly: GCA_910595825.1. Lineage (NCBI taxonomy): Eukaryota > Metazoa > Arthropoda > Insecta > Diptera > Syrphidae > Philhelius > Philhelius pedissequus. The sequence goes on from OU343162.1 coordinate 124,000,478, forward strand.
ATGCAACCAAGAAACGGTGACGAAGCTGTACGCAAACAAAATATATTTTTCAATATAAATCACACACACACACAACACTGATTGGTGGCGAGCAACAAGTTCAGGCAAGAATTCAAACAGTTATCTTGTTCATACATGTTAGGCAGTGCGGATGTTTACGTTTCGCTTTATAAATAAATTAGTACTATGTATAATTATTTTCTTTTATGCGGTTGGCACTTAAGCCCCGCTGGGAACAGACAAACATTTCATATAGTGGTATCTATTTCAAATCTACAATTGCAAAATTTAAAAAAAAATAATGATATGTAGGTACTCTTCAGAAGAAGAACATATTTACCTGATAACATTTTTCACAATACCGGAACATTGGATTGTTTTGCTTGTTCTTGCATTTTACACACACCCAGTAATCTGCTAGGCTGAACTCGGAATCGTATGTTGAATCGGTATCGATTGAATCTTCCTCCGTATCAGCAAAATCACTCGAGCATTTCGATTTGTTGCATATGGCTCTAGCAACCGCAGCTAAAATGAAATCCTAAAATATAGAAAGTCACAGACAATGATCTTTGGAATCCGTTTTGTTTTTAATTTTATTTTCTTACATCTGTTCCACTCGAAGAATCATTCGTAAACAAATCTTCACTGTTACTTGCGCTTGCCACTTCGTATTCAACAACTTTGATGGTGGTTCCCATTTCTCCAGATGAGTAGGATGAATTTGATTCTGTATCACTAGAATCCCGGCATACATCTTAATTAAGACACACAAATACCAAATTAATTAAAAAATAAAAGACCAAGATTAGGAAACAAAATTTGAGCATACAAATGATAAATGTAAATGTTCGTTGAGGACTGAAGTCACCCTTAAGGGTGAGCAAATTCTATATTTTTGGGACCTTGGTTCGTCCTTAACACTCCCTGAAGTAGATGTAGTTTTTTTTCTGTCGCGAATAGAGGTAACAAATAAATTATAGTCATTGTTTTGCATGTCATTGCTGTGACACCGTGACACAAATATCACCGTGACACACTTTGACGTTCATTGTATTTTGGGACAACAATGACAGACATGTGTCATTCGTGTGATAGTCATTGTAGCTAGCCATGACACGATTACCTTTGTCACGGCAATGACCGTGGTAGGACCTAATTTGTTGTGACGTCAGAGCGTCACGGCAATGACACATTACAAGGACCGTCTAATACAAGCTTTAGTAAATAGGGTTAGATTTACTGAAAAATACGGTTCTGCGAATTTGATTCAGAATCAAAAAAAAAATATTTTTGTTTGTCCAAACAAAATATTTAATTGTCGAAATTCGTGTTTTGGCAGATAAGTATCAAAGAAGAATTAAATTCTTGTACCAATGAAAAAGCACATTACAAAGTCCCGGAACTTTCTTTGGGGAAAATTATGAAGACTAAAAAAATGAAGAAAATAATACATAAGCTTTCTGTTGCCAGTGTTAGGATCATTAAAAATCGATGTGAAAATCTTTCGATAGTTTTGTTTAAAACTACACCGCCTTTTATCACTATCGGTAATAGCGATTATGTTTTGACGTTTAAAAATTGCCTAACATTTGTATTCCATGCGTTCCCGTACTTTTGTGAAACTTTGTCGCGCTTTGAGAGATTTTTACCCGCACTTTTGCAAAATGGCGTTCGATCCGCCGTCATTTTTTGTTTGAAAATCATATTTCAAATTAAAACCAATCTTTTTCTGGAGAAACAGAATCGTATTAAATCTCTTTTTCGAGCCAGTTTCAAAACGGATTTGTGCACAGATTCCAACACATACTACAATATTTGTCTTATATATGAAGTCTTATTTTGTTAAAAACTGCTTTGAAAAAAAAAATAAAAGCACAATTGAATTTCGGAACTCCGCCGCGACAGAACTAGAAAACAAACACGAAATGATGATTAAGGATTTGATTTTTTTACAGCTTTCACACACACATGTGTCTTAGATTGCTATCAAATGTCAGTTCTTCTTCCGGATAGAAGACAAATTTCCTTATAGATTTGAAGTCAGAACCAAAACCAGAAGCACGCTCACACTCACATACTAAATGTCATACGCAAATTCAATGTAAAAAACAATGGTGTGTAGTGATGAGCGATATGGTAAAACATGGATATTAAGATCGAAAAAACAACATCAATGTCAGAAATTATCGTATTAGAAATATCGATGTTTCTTAACTTTGATGATTTTTTAATGCATTTTCAGGTTCAAAAATCGATAAAAATTCAGTATCCTATCAGACCTACTAATACAAAAATGCTTAGTCCGTCGCTAGTCCCTGGTTTTACTAAACCACCAGAATAAAAGCTAGTCTGCGGACTAAAATTTTCTATTAATAAAAATTCAGAAATTCAATTAGAAAATCTACTACAAGTATCAATTCTATCTCTTTTTATTCTATGTCGCTGTAAATATTGTTCTTAATGTCAATTCTTAGCCAATCACTAGACCACCGCTTCGATTGTCTATAGAAGGACTAAGTTTGTAAATGTCAAATAGTAGAAATTCTGTTTTATAAAAAGCATTTCCCACTTATTCCATGTAATAAGTCCTAAACCTTCCCTAGAAAGCATTTTTATTAAGTTTTTAAACTATGTTGCAAAAATTGTAGCAATGTTTTTACCGTAATTTTTTTTTCATTTTCGTGTGTAACTTCATACAATTTTACAATAATAACTGTGAAGTGTAGTTCCGCTGAAATGCAGTTCCGACGAATGCGGTCTAACTTTTACAATATAAGAATTGGAAAATGATTTCAGCTTATTTTAAAGTCAAGATTTTGAATCTTAACATCCATGATGGGATATGTGAAACATCCCTTTAACATCGATTTTTTTTCGTCGATGTTTTGCCAACATCGATGAACATCACACACACCTACTATTTTGTTTTTTCCTGCCTTACACATACAGGATTCGACTTCTGGCTTCCGTCAAGAACGGACGGGGTTTTACTACCTCGTCTCATTAGCAAAAAAGTAACTGTGTTTTATAATTTCATTCTTGCTATAGCAGTAAAAAGTAACACAAATTGCTTAAATTATCATAAGTAACAAAATAAGAGTGAACCGTGCTGAAATCACGCAACAAATAAACGGTGTCAATTACGTCCTGATAAAAGCCGAAGTAGAAGTCAATCCGTAACTGTCATGTTTCACACAATCATTACTCTTTGACCACACATCATCCACGTATGGATGATGCTGTAACGTAATGGAAGCATCCATATGATGCATAATGACTGCACATATCAGTCATTACCTACATCATAAAAACAACTGATGAAAAATTGCCAGTCCCAGGAATGTCATATAACGCAAACGAGCACATCACACATCGTACATGGACGGTGCTGTACAGTAATCAACTACTGTTTATAACAGTTACCCATAACTACATGGAAGCAAGCGTCAGAGGAGCAAACAGTCTCAACATTCCACATTTATTTCGCATTATGCAGAAAGGACTCCTCCTCATCAACATACTTTACAACTATATATTCTTCTGTCATAAAATAGTGTAAAAAAAAACACAAATCGTGCTCAGCTAAAAATGAATTCCATACAAAATTATAACCTTAAAAAAGTTAATTTCTATAACTAATTTTTTCACATAAGTACAAAATCACGTCTTATTTAAAGTATATAGTGCGTTTGCACTCTCGCTCATTTTAAATGTTAAGTGTATATATGTTCATATATTAATGTTATAGAGCTCTCGCTCTATCATTAAATGAAATGTTAAATATTAGTTTGTGTATATAAGTATATATTTATTGTAGGTTAGTTTAAGTTGGCACTACGCCACAAGTTACCGATGCACTGTCTCTGTGAAAGAGCAGTTCCACTACTTAATTATAAACATTAGATGACAACACGTCACAAGTTACTGATACACTGTTCGTGAGCAAAGCAGTTCAACTATACAAAATTAAAACGACCAAGAGGTGAGCAACTACATTACAGACAAAGCAGGCAATACTTAATAGCCGCAGTATAATATCCTGGAGCAATCGAGAAACACACACCTTTGTAAAAACATTTTATAAAAGACTCAATAAAGAAAATCAAAATCAATCAAACCTTACACATACAGCTATGGCCAATAAAATAAGAAAGGTTATTACTTTCAAACAATATGTGTGTTCAATGAGGCAGGATTTTGCTGTTCAATGAGAAATTTTCTATTCTAAACTGTTCTGGTTTGGTGTTCAATGAGTCTGTTTGGAACAGTTTGGAACACTTTAGAACAGCATTTTCGGTGTTAAATTTAGTTTATAAATCATTTTCCGTGTCGGAATCATCTCAATTTCATGAAAAATATTTGTTTAAATAAATTCAACTACATTTCAGATTATTTTTAAGGATGTTTCTGTAAAAATAAACGAAGTTGAATTATAGGTAAACAACAATAATTTTTTTATAATCTCTGTCAGATGACTGACTGTTCCAAGTTGTTCTATCTTGTTCTTAAGTTTCTCAGGAATCTGTTCTGTTCTGTCCTGATCTGTTCTATTCTGTTCTAACTTTTTCGTCACTGAACAATCTTAATATTGTACCAGGCGAATATTTTGTTTGAGTGAAATGGAAGCAATGAGTATAACTGTTCTTTATATACGTTATTACATTATGTATGCTTTTTTCATAAAAACAAAGAAGAATGCAATCACTTGCAATTGTAATACCTATAGTGATTGATCTGTTTGGCAAAAAAAAAATAGGAACTCTTTCAATTAAATTTTTTTTAAACTAGTTTTTTACCTGGTGTCGAAGAGAATATTGGTAAATACAAGTGCTCTGATATTTAACAATTAGTTATTTAAATGTTACCACTTTTATTAAAGAACGTAATGGGAAGAAAAAATCACTGCACTGAAGGTCAACGTGCAAGCATTTTGGTTTGCCCGAATGGGGTGAATCCATCCGAAACATTGCGAAAACAATGAAATGCTCTTCGTCGATAGTGTTCAATACTATTAAAGCTAAAAAAGTCCCTCAAACCAGAGGACGTCCGTCTAAAATATCGCCTAAGGACAAAAGAACCTTGATACGAAAAGCGAAAGAAAATCCGTTTATGTCCTCCAAGGATTTGAAACATGAAACTCCAATTGAATTGAGTGCCTGGACGATCTGTAAGGTCTTGTTGAAAGCAAAACTGCCCGCTCGCTCTCCAAGAAAAGTGCCTCTATTAAAAAAAGTGCATATCTAGAAGCGTCTCGCTTTCGCTAAACTTTACCACATCGGGCTACAAAGCAGTGGCGAAATGTATTATGAAGTGATGAAACTAAGATAACTCTCTTTGGGATGGACGGTAAACAGTTTGTTCGCCGTCCAAAAGGAGAAGCATTCAATCTACGATACACGAAACCCACTGTGAAACATGGCGGTGGTACTGTTATGGTTTGGGGTTCTTTTTCGTGGTGGGGACTAGGCCCATATACACGTTATCGATGGCATAATGACAAAAGCAAAAATACGTGGATATTTGGCAAAATGTTATGCTACCATATGCCAAAGATTATTTACCTATAAAGTGGAGGTTTCAGCAAGACAACGACCCCAAACACTCGGCAAAGCTGACAAAAAGCTGGTTCGTGCAAAATAGCATTGAGGTTCTTCAGTGGCCTTCTCAATCCCCGGACACCTAAATCCGACACAGGACCGTTGGAGTGAGCTGAAGATTGAAATTAACAAGCGGCGACCCTCTAGCGGATCTTTGGAGAACAGTGCAAGATGTTTGGTGATCAATCCCAGCCGAGAAATACCAAAAATTGGTAAATTCTATGAGTCGTCGGGTAGAATTAATTATCTTAAAAAAAAAGGTTTCAAAACCAAATACTAAATATCTATTACAAATAAATGAAAAAAAATATCATAAAGCTGTTTTTCCTATTTCTTATAGAAGTTCCTATTTTTTTGACCAGGTAATTATTGTATTGAACAATATTAAGCGGCCTGAACACAATTCGTTTTGATATACATAAGTTTGAACTCATACTTGGGATATCACTTTGAGATACTTAACTTGCATTTAAAAATATCGTGCCATCGTTTATTCTAATAAAAAAATATATTACATTCCAATTCATTAAAGAGTAATGAGTGTTCCTATTATTTTGGCCATATCTGTAGGTACATGCATATTAATATTCAGAATCAAAAATCGAGTGCTAACTTGTTCAATTGGAATCCCAGATCGAAAAGTTCTTCCGGATTACCAATTGAAAAGGACAACAGTCACAACGAGATTCGATCCGTATCCGCTCGTTACTATACCAAGGATTTTTAGTAGCGATTCCTAAACTTTATGAAACTTAATTTTTGATTTTCTGGTTAATAAATTAGAAATACATAGGTATAAGTATGTAATTAATAACAGCTGCGATAGACAATCAAATTCATTAATATTAATGTAATCTATGAAGTCTTAATAAATATATAATATATAATCATGTTCAGAGTATGTATTTGATAAAAAAAATTAGGTATACCTAAAAACCTATATATTGAAAAGGGGTTTAGTTTAAAATCAATCCGATTCTTTAAATGCAAATTCTGTTTGCGCGAACAAAATTAAATCCATTTGGCCCTTTGGTAAAAACAAAGTTTGCCAATTCTAATGGCAAACACCAAATACTCATAGAAGATCGGGTTAATGACCTCACATCTTTTTGTGATGTCAAATTTGGTTTACGTAGGGGATGCTTTGTTCTTATGATTAGCAATAGTTAAATAGGTAGTTATGTACTACATACACTGTCATAATCATCAGAAGAGGGTTTATCAATATTTCAAGTATATACGGAGGTAATTAGCTAAGTTTTAACAAGCTTCACTAGATTAATCTGCCAATTTCTTAAATGTGTGTAAGGTAGGTTCAGCGAAACTAACGTTTAACCAATGAAATAAAAACAATAAAGTCAAAGGTGCGTAGGTAGGTATAGCTCAATTTTTTTTTGTAGCAATTTAGTAGGTATTTATCTATCTATGCAAACGAAGTGATTTTTTTGATAATTCTTTTTCTAGAGCACATCTTTTGTCTTCAAAAATTAATCGTCATCGACCTGGAATTCAAAAAATTAAAATAAACACATCCACGAGATTATGTAGGTAGGTATATGTATACCTCATTAGCGGATGCTCAGAAAAATATTTAAAGAATTCAATTCAAATTAAATCATAATTATAGAAAATTCCCTTTGATTTCCTTTTTTATACAAAAGTCCATGTAAATGACCTTGACTTTAGGAACCTGTTTTATATAAATAAGAAAAAAAGAATGAATTGCAGAGCTTATATAAATTAATCGGTTTCTCTAAGCCAAAGCTGTCGCCTGTAATTTTGAAGACAAGGCTATGCTTAGAAGATGAAACGCCCTACATTGAATGAACGACGAAAATCAAAGACGACGACGTCACAGACCAGCAACGATGACGACACGTTCATGTACATTCTAGCTCTGCTTCACACCCTTCTGCCAACAGTCTTTTTATTTTTTCATACGTTTCACTATTCATTCAAGCACTAAGCAAAAGCAAGCAGCAGTTCGTATTGGGACTTGAACGAGTTTGGACGTGCAAACGGATGATACAATCATTTACTTGCTTTTTTTTTATACATATTTTTGAGGTAACAACACTGGAACACTAATTAAAAAATGAAAATATTCCATTACGTCTGCAAAAAGTACACATATTGGTTTATTTTAAATTCAATCAACCATACGTGTGTGCTTTTCAGTTTAAAAATTGTACTCACCAGTTTCACGGCAATTGAAGCTGTCATAGGTCGATGAGTCGGAAAGTTCATCGCAATTATTCCTTTTAGGAGATTCTTCGGCTAGTCGCACAAAAAATGTTCGAAAAATGCGAGGATGGAGTTGTTGCTGATGCTGGGTGGATAATTTTGTAGAAAAGTTTTTTTGGGGAGTTTTTTGTTCTTCATTATTTTCACTCAAACGACGACACCATCCTTCTCCAGTTGATGTCTGCTGTGGGGAAACAAAAGGCGACACTGAATCCGATTCACGTTCGTGTTCCCCGTTGTTCATTTTTGTACAGCGCCATTTTTTAATCTCTTCTACTGCTGCTGACGATTGGGGTATTTGGAGGAAATGGGAGCAATAGTTATCTTTCGTTGAAATATTATTTTCTTTTAACATTCGTCCCACAATTTATGAGTAGGTATATTTATTAAGCAATAACAAAATGAAAATTCACTATACCTGTTATTAAATTATGTGAAACACTCATTTTTATTGCAATTTGTTTATTAAAATTAGAACACAGTTTGTGATAAAGAAAAATGAAAAATCACACTACGGGATTGTACGTAACCTATGTGTATTTTTAGCGAAACAAGACTTTTACACCACCAATTCCGAATTTTGAATGGAATAAAATTGTTATGTGGCGAGATTGTTGTTAATGGAATGGCGGCGGCTAATGGCTGGCAAGCGTTTGTGTAGAGATCGTCTGAGTAGTACGTATTTAAGGGGTATGATTGTGAGATGAACTAAAACATAGAATGGGGTGGTTATGATCGTAATATTATTTTTCTCTAAAACATGTCAAATGTAAGAAAAAGGGTATAATAATATGTCAAAGATAGATATAAATCCAGTTTAAGTCTTATCTCATAAATTTAATAGAACACTGGAAGAATATTGGAATATAACTCGACGTCACAGGCTCTCAAACTGTACTTATGAAAACAAAAAGTCTACACAAAATCTTAAATATGGTTTAAGTATTAGCTGGGTTCAAAAAATGGGTTTATAAAATATCTGGAAATGATATTGGAAGTCAATAGTGTTACCTAACTAAAAAAGTAAATTACTGAAAAAGAATTATTCGGAATAGAGAAGGGTGTAAACAGAATTATTTAACGAAATAACTTCAAACCACATTTACCATGAATAAATTAAACAAGATTACGACACTTCTTTTTTGTATTATTTTATTGACGTCACCAGAGCTCGAAATCCATTGGTCCACAAACAACAACAATTTGCAGATTTTTGATCTCTGGTACCGTCAATAAAATTAGAAAAACAAAGAAGTGTCGTAATCTTGTTTTCTTCAAGATTACTGCACTGTTGCTTTTACATCAAACAATTCACTTTACACTTTATGATTTTCAAGCACTGGGTTAAGGACGTATATTTTAGCCTGGGAAGAAAAATGTTTAAGTTTGAAAAATTGCACTGTTATCATCCTTACTTTTTTTGTGATTTTCGTAATGGTAAGAGTGTATTTGGCTTAATTGATTGGAGTAGAGTGTGAAACAATGTTAGTGATATTCGTAGAAGACAGACGTGTGTTATAAACGATCCGAATTTAAAGTATTAAAACAATAGTAATTGCTGATTGATTTATTCAGATTGGCTAAAAGTGTACGGGAGTTTAAACTCTGAAATTAAATTAATAATTATGGAATGTTTTAAATGCAAAAGTGCGATTAGTGGGGAATCCGGAATACATATACCCCATGTTAAAATTTATATGTGATGATTGTAAATATTATGTACATACACAACGTTAATTGAACAGTGCGGGAGATGCAAGAGATTGTGTAAAAAAATGGTAATTATCTAAAAGAATATAAATTCGAATTTGAAGATTCTTTAAACAAAATAATTGGAAATAAAAAAAATTATTAGAGGCAATTGAAGTCAGATACTCTGTAAGGTTGACTGAGATGAATATTGCTCAGGAGACTTTTGAACGCATTGTTAAAGAAATTGAAAAAATAGGTTTATACAGTGAATGCCTTAAGGCCCAAGGTGCAAAAATTTGTGAAGATGTCAACGAAATAGAAAGTGTAAATTTAAATTCAATGCAAAGTGTAAAAGAAATAAAAGAAAATTTGGTTAAAGATATTAAAGAGCACAGTTAGAATTGAGAAAACAAAACCAACACCATTGCAATCAAAACAACCTACATATGCAGATAAAATTAAAGAAAAAAAATGTTATCATAATAAAACCAAAGGAAAACCAAAACAATAATAAAACGCGTGAAATAATTAAGAATACAAAAGATCCAATGAATCTGCAACTGAAAATTAGTAATGTTAAAGATAAACAAAATGATGCTGTGATTATTAAAGGTGATGAAATATCAGTAAAAAAATAGAAAATGAATTTAAAGAAAAATATAGTGACGATTACAATGTAAAAATACCAGTGCGAAGAAAAAATCGAATTCTTATAGTGGGTATGAAAGAGAAAGTATGTGAACAAGACCTATTGAAATCCCTTAAAAGTCTAAATGATCTCGGTGAAAATGAATACGATATTAAGTGTGTCCATATATATCTGTCGGCAAAAAGAAATTGATTTAATGCCTTATAGAAATGGACTGTGTTGCCTATGCGAAAATAATAGAAAGTACCAAAGTGAATATTGGTTGGGATAGATACAGAGTATATCAGCATACAAGTGTACAAAGATGTTTTAATTGTTGTGGATTAAATCATTCCGCTAAAAATTTTACAAGTATTAAAGTTTGTATTAAATGTGCTGAAAACCATGATGTGAAAATGTGTACTTATGTTGAGGATAAATGTATTAATTGTGTTAAAGCAAATAAAAACCTAAAAATGTAATTAAATGATAAACATAAGGCGAGTGATATAAATTTTCCAGTTTTCCAACGCAAGCTGAAAATTGCAGATCAACGGACCGATTATTAGCAATTAGATAATTTACGGTGTATTCTTTGAACATTCAGGGACTTTCAAACAATTTTGATGAATAAACAAAAGTGAAAACTTTGATATTTTAATAACAACTGAAACACATGTTACCGACCCTAATGGCTTAAAATATGCCCTATTGGCGGATACCACTTTCCTTTTCAGCTGTGAAAGTAAATCTAGTTATACTGGCGGCGTTGTTATTTATGTTAAAAACTATTTTAAATGTAATTTTATACAAAATACCAGGCTAGTATGCAATTTAAGCACCAGCTTAATGCTAAAAGTGCAACATGAAAATTATCCTGTTGTATGCGACGGGTTTCAAATATTTTAAATGATAATAGTTCGAAAATGATCATTAGTGTATAAGAACTTGTAAAATAAGTGACCATTAATCAATTGATATAATAATCAAAAATCAACATAATACGAGTATACAAAATAAAAAGACAATTAGATACTATTTATATAATCAGAATATTTTTTTAACAAGGCTCCCTTTTTTGATATTTTTAATATAGAACGACTATTAAATTTAAATGTCTTAAATGATGAATAATGTAAATAGCCTAAAAAACGTTGTGGACTCTATGGTCAAAGAAAAACAAATCCGGTATTACAATGCAGAGTGGTTTAGTAATGAACTCAGAGTGGAAAAATTAAGAAAACTTAATCTGTATAGACCAGCGGTGCTCAGCAATGAAAACAATATATGGTGCGCATATCAGCAGCAATTCAGTTAGCTAAATTCCTATTTATAAAAGGCCAAATTGAGAATGCAAATAATCAGTGGATATTTAAAAAAATAAAGAAAAGTAATGAAACAATTTTGGAGGTAGAGTTAGAAGATGGTTCTGTAATAATCGAAAGTGCAATAATGTGGGACAAATTCAACGACTTTTTTGTTCAGTCCATAAATGAAATAACCCAATCTGTGATATTCTGTGATTATACAAATTTACTCGAGCGCTGCAATATAGATTTTAAATTCAGACTAGGCAAGATAGATTTTATACAAAGTGCAATAGACATGCTTAACATAAAAATTGACATTAACTTTATGAGTGTTAGAATGTTTAAGGACTCTCTGAATGTAATTGGCCCAGTGATTTAAAGAATCATTTATATATCCCTAAGTGCCAGTACTTTCCAAAATCTTGGAAAGAATCACTTATTGTGTCCATAAAAAAAATCCCAAATGCAAAACCTCTTAATGAATTTAAAATAAATATAATGCCATTATATGAAAAAATTATTGAAAAATGTGTAGTTTTACAACTTCAAGAACATTTAGTAGTTACTGGATAACTACCAATCGGGGTTTAGGACAAATCACTCGTCTAAAACGAGTTTGAACTTTGTGCTGAACGATGGAAGGAGAGAAATAGATACAAAAAATTGTGGTGGTTGCTGTTTCCTTAGACTTAAAATGAGCCGCCTTTGAAACAGTAAATCATGAGATATTGTTGACAAAATTAAATTACTACGGCATAAAATCAGTCGAGTTCAAATGGTTGAAATTATTTATATCAGGAAGGATTCAACGCATATCAATAAATGGTAAAATATCATCTCCAATCAACATCAAGCTAGGTATACCTCAAGGTACTATACTAGGAGTATGGCTATTTCTCATATTTACTAAGGACATGAGCAATGTAATTCGAACCTCAAAACTTAATTTGTTTGCTGATGATGGTTTATTGTACATTTGCGGAAAAAGTATTACGGATTGTGTGGAAACAATTAAATCAAGATCTAGAAAGAGTAAATACTTGGCTAAAAATGAATAGATTAGTCCTTAATGCTGCGAAAATTAAATGTATGTTGTTCAAAAGTAATCCTGTAAGTTCGTCAATAAATGTAAACCTTAATTTATTTATAAACAATGAACAAATTGAGCAAGTTAAACAAATAAAATACCTTGGTGTTATACTAGACGAACAACTTAACTTTAATGACAATGTAAATTATTTATGTAAGAAAATATCAAAAACGTTGGAGTTTAAAAAAAAATAAGAAAAACATTTCAATGAGTACTGCTGTGAATTTATATAATGTATTGATTAAACCTCATTTTGAATTCTGTGCTTCTTTATTATATATGTGTCCTCAAAGTCACAAAGATAGTTGCAATTACAACAAAGTAAGGATATGCGATCAATTTTAAGATGTATTAGATACACTCCAATAAGAAATGATTAAATATAGATACAAAGACTTTATATGTTATGTATGATATTTGTTTATAAAATTAAAAATAATATGTTTCCGGGTTTCTTATGTGAAAATGTTAGGACTAATGAAGATTTTGAACACAATCTAAGAAATAATAACGATTTCAGAATCGAATCAGCTAGAACGTTAAGAGGTGAAAAAAACATTTATTATATGGGTTTCCATGGCTTTAAGAGTCTACCAAGAGAAATTAAAAACGTAAACAACTTTGTTTTATTTAAAAAAAAACTTATTGCTTATATTAAAAATTACTATACATAATTTATACAAAATCAAAAATTGTGTAATTATAACTAAGATAAATTTTTTTATTAATTAATTTAAGAAATTATTTAAAAAAAAATCTGTATTCATGTAGTAGTTAAAATGTAAGTTCTAAAATTGTAAAAAATGTAAACTAAGTGGCTTAAAGCTAAATGAAGATTATTCATTCACATTGTTAACATAAATATTGAGAATCAGAAACGATGATTGATTAAAAATCCAACGAAACGTCGGGAAAGAATGAAATAAATTAATTTTCATTCGAAACATTCTGATCTGTAAGGGTACCCCTTATTAAATCAATTTTTTATGCATACCATGTTCAAGCGGTTAGCCGAGGATGAATTAGCTTTATTGAAAATCAGCTCTTTTGAACTTTGAATTCACGAATTTCTATGAAAAGCTGTCAAATCCTGTTCCCGTACTCCAAATTATCGTAGTTTTAAACAGAAAAGACCGCTCATGATAGCGTAAAATATTGTATGAAGCTGTGAATTTTAGTGCATGAAATTTCTGACAAAAGGTGTGTTTGGTAACGTAACATTTTGTTGTCAAAACCCATAGGGAGAAAACCCAAGTTTGATAAGCTTGGTGAAAATTTCTAGTTACTAAACAGGCATAATATTATGAAAATGTTAAAAAAAACAATACGAACGCCGTCCGTTTCCCAGGTGTTTCATTACCTAACTGGTCGGGCTTATTCGTGCAATTAATTAACATTTGTGGTAGCAAATTAAATATTCAAAATTTGTAAAAAAATGTTTAAAAATTTTCAAAAAAACTTACGTCTAATGCTAAACTAAACTTTTACACTCCCTGAGTTTTATTCCGCATTTTTGTGCACAAAGTAAGGGAACACAGCTATATTGAGTCTTTTTCGAAAATGTTCCTTGCAAATTGTTCTTAATAATGTCATAATTAAAAAAAAACTTTATATCGACAAGCATTAATTAAGTTCCGTAAGATGATAGTTACTAAATATCCTAACTTAAGAACTAACATAAATACGAATTCAAAAAATTTAATTATAGACGACTATATTCTTTAAGGGATACTAGTTATACGCGATCCACAGCATGCTTCAACTTTCTGGGACAGCATAATCTTTATATGAGGCCGTCAGTGCAATACCGTGACCTAACTGGAATTTTTATTTTCAAACAGAGGGAGTTTTAAAATTAAGAAACATAGCTAGTTTTGATTTTCTGTTAGCAATATCTTCCAACAATAAAAGCTGTTTTTTAATCCTTAAATATGCCGTTATATCTAATTTAAAAGTCATATAAGCCACTATTGCACACAGAAAAAATATGATAACAATCTGTTAAAATAGCTCAAAAAAATTGTAAATAATACAGGATTTTTATAAACCTATGTTTATTTTTTTTGTAATATGTTGAAGTTTAACATTTTTAATCGCTTTCAGATCCATTAGGATGCATAAAAGCCACTACAGTATTTGCAGTAGATAAAAGGGTTTCAGAAATCGTGGAAAAAAAACAAATTCTTGGAGAGAATTAAAAAAAAAATATTATGGAATAGCCAATTTTTCAATATTGAAGCTTATGAATCTTGAACCAGTTAACGTGATGAAAAATGCCCACTGGCCATTTTTATGACAACTAATAGGTTTTTCTTTCTCCATGAATTATGACTCATATCCAATCATCGGAGATGAAAATATTTGGAAAACCTTTTTTTTCAATTAATCTTGATCGCATTATTAATGCATGACTGCTGACAAGAAACGTATGGCTAATTTGTCAGCTCTATAGTCGAGATGAAATGTTACATACTGATATAAAAAAATATAAACCCATATCAATATTTAATTTTTAACACATTTTAAATTATTTTTATAAAATTTAGCAGGACCCGAATTCTTATATAGTTCCAGAAAACAAATGACTCAATATAAATTGATATAATTTTAGTACAAACGAATATTTAAGCAGTTTAGGAAAATACCATATACATGATTTAATGCAGTAATACACGCACTTCCAGTTATTATTGTTAAAATGCAGCAGTAATTTCCATATGAAACTTTTTAAATTCACGGCTACTCGAGGAGATTATTATTGGTGTTTTTGTTTTTTAGCTCCGAGTAAGGAACTCAGCTGTTAAGAAAAGATCTGTATTTCTGTTTTAGCTCAGACACATTTAATCTCTGAACTCGTGTTTCTTTTTTAAATCAGAGCTAAGTCGGGGCACGAACCATTAGATCAGAATAAAATGACTGATCAAACGGAGCAAAGTGCTGGGCGCGGCTAACTTTACTCATAATTTTAACAATGATCACTAAAGTAAAACCAATTAAAAACAAAAATGAATTCGGAAAATGAAAGCTTTGTATTTGCTGGTAAATAAGTTTTAATAAAAACAATTATAATAATATATGACAGTTCTGCGCTTAAGTTTATTTCAAAATTAAATCGGAGATATCTGACCATGCTCTACTCAGATCTAACTCGGTTTACTAAGGCTCTGCTCAGAGATCTGCTCGGAGTAAAAAAGAAAAACGCCATATGATACTCAATAACTTTTAGTTTATTGCATTGATGTCACCTGTGATATACAGATTAAATTTTCGTAAAAATCTCAATTTTTATGAAATTGCAGTTAGGCCACTATATTGCTCTCACGGCTGATATGCGGTTGATATTTAAATAATGTATTCGTCACGACTATAAGTTGAATGTTTGATTTTGAGGTTATATACGAGCGAACAAATTATTCATTTAAGGTTGGCTGGTATGTGGAACGGAATAAAGTTTGACTGTTCGTTATAATCAGATGTAATTCACGACTAGGAATATTGTTTTTTTTTTTAATTTATCTTATTTTCGGCGATAAAAAAGTAATTTTTTGTGTCTAAACATTAATATAAATTATATTTCTACAATTTCGTTTAGAAATTGTGAAGAATTTAGGTTCGGAATTTCTTTTAAATGGATTTTTTTCTTTTATTCGTCGGTCGCTCTTATGTGAAGAGTCCTTTATAGATGGATAAAAAGAGTAAGTGTAAATATATAAATGTATCATTCAAAAGAATATCATATTTATTGTTTTATAATTTTGTATCACTCGTTCAATACAATATACATTTCATTTAATTTACATTAAGAAACATTTTCCTAAACAGAATAAAATCGTCAATTGTTAAAAAAACTAAAATTTCAAAAAATTATATAAACTCAGGCTCAACTTTTTTGCATATGATAAAATGTATACGATATATATTTATTTGTAAAATTAGCCCAATCAGAGCATAAATAATGTGGAAAATTCTTTTAACCATTTGAAATCGATTTGGCCCAATCATGTTTTCATTAGAAAGAATTAACATTTATTTTTTTTGTGGTTTCTTGAGAGTTTACCGATAGCAGATGTTTCCTACAATTATTATCGTAATTATTTGAAAAAAAAATACGGGATTCCATAATAGCCACTCAATAATTATTAACCTCTTGTTTGGTTTTAAAACATAGATTATGAAATTCCCTTCTTTTTTTCTTTGACATAAATGTTTAATTTTGTTGTGGTGTAAAGTCAATAAAAATCTTGCATAAAAATGCAAGACAGAATAAAATGAATTTTGTTTCAAAATAATTCGCTTTTGTTCATAAAAAAACAGAATATTGGAATACCATTTTAGGCGGCAGTTACAGTTTTCACTGAAATTTATTTCACTTTATTATACATTATTGTATAATATTTAGTCTTATGGTTCTTGTTGATTTTATTTAATTTATATTTTATATTTCACTACTTCTTTAGAACAGTTGTTTAAAGAATAATTTTTTTTCTAATTTTTGTTCCAACATAAATTCAACTCAAAATGATTAAACAAACTGCTTTAAGTCTAAATGTTGTTTATTTATAAGTACAAATTTCTTTTTTTGAAATTATGTCCCACTTCGTCGACAAAATCGAATTATGGAATTATATCCCACTTTGATTAGAAATAAGTCAAGAAAATATAATTTTACACTTATGAACCATTTGGTATGTTTTGAGGCAAATACCTATTAAGAGCTGAAACTTTTCCTATTACGACCTGAAACTTTTACTAATCCAAGTGCCAATTAGGATAAATTCAGACATAGTGTCGATAATTTTGTATGGTCGTGTGAAAAGGATATATAGCGACACAGTATTTCGATAAATATTGTTCCGGTATAGTGTGCCGACATGGCATGTAAAAAGGTTCGGAATGGTTTATCGATGCCGTTTGATATTTTGTTTTTGGAATTTGCCTGTTGCTTATATTGTTTTGAACTGAGCGAGTGAATGCGTGATGATTGAAAACGATAAATATATCTGGTTTCAACCTGATGTAACTATGCTGTTGTAGTTGTAGGACAGAAACATTTTTAAATCATCGTCCATTTTCACTTCAACAACTTTTTTTTAAAATTTTTGATAGCCCCACACCAGCATACATGGTGTATAAATGCCCATACAGAATCGGATTGCTTTGCCGGTAAGGTGTTTCGATACTGGCGTGTAATATGGATATATATGTATACATCGCTGAAAATTCTCTAAATATAAAACACGCCATGTACATTGTGTTCAATCTCCGACCGAGATGAGAAAAAAAACTACTGTGACGTCGAGAATTTTTGTTTAAAGGTTGTATTCAAATTTTGAACTTATGTCTCACTTCAATTTGTCAATCATGCATCTCATTCAAGAATAAGAAAATTTCCAAAAAAACACAAAAAGGCGACGTGTCTAAAACTGTTATAGACGAATGGTTAAAAGTAGCATTATCTGTATATTTCTTGAGCGTATAATCGAAATTCTTATAAATTATCAACTATATTCCTTTTTTATATTTCGCATTTTTTTCACTGTTTGGAAACATTTATCGAATAAATAACTAATAGTAATTTGTAGTTCGGTAAAATATTCGCTCAATGTGTCAAAACCAGTCAAATAAAAAACATTCGCTTTCAGCCAAACGTTCGATCCTCTAATCATAATATGGGCTAAAGTTTCATTAAAATCGAAATGTGCTAATTTCAGAAATTACAGATTGTTGGTTCTTATATAAATTGATTTTAACGAACATCTATTAAATTATAAAGTAGCAGATACAAAACAGACCTCAGCAACACCAGAATTTTCCAATGCCATTCACAAGAATTCATTCTTCCAGCTAAACGAAAAAAAGTAACTTCTCCAGTGGAATAAACGAACCAAAAAGCAAAAGAAAACACGAAATACAAAAAAAAATTATGTGAAAACTTGTTTTCCATATTCCATTTCTTGGCTGGCAATTCATTTCAGTTCAGTTCACTTTAATGGTTCACTTTAATCGGTCGCGGTTTTGAGAACGAGACGAAAAGTTGGGAAGGCGTAACAAATACACAAAAGTTTTGCTCTTTGATTAGTTTCTGCCGAAGATCTACTATGTAATTTGTATATTACTTTCTAATAAGAAAATAATACACATGTAACTTAAAATAAATAGTGTAAATGTATTCTATTATTGCTAAAATCCGGGATATCAAACGAATAATAAAGTCAAAGTGCAACATTACCCGCTTCTACACAAAATAAATATAAAAAAACTGGTGCGAACAACCAATACAAAAACGACGTTTGACCAAGGCAATTTGTTGAAACTCGCACCGTACGCATACACAAATATTTTTTGTTATCTTTTTAGCTTGTTTTATTTTTTAACGAAATTTAAAAAGTTGCTCACCTATCGCCTAGTTCGATTCACATAATAAATTGAATAAAGAATTTAAGTGAGAATTACCTATTGGAATTTATTTAGAATAATAGAGTATCGTGTTGAGTGTTGGTCTGATAATATCACAATTTGAGATTCCTGTGTAATTATTTTTTCTCGTTGTTTTGTTATCTATGTAGTTTTAAGTTGCTTCCTTTTCTTCCTCTTCCTTTGGTGTTTTGTTGTGATCTAAAAATGCATAAAATCATAATAAAAATATAATCTGTAATGTTTTCCTGTGCGGAAGTGAAAATTTGATATACATAAATGCAATGGCAAAATCAAATTGATTCCTATAATCTGTATCCTGTGTTTTGTGCCTGACTATTGGAATTTCAACACGAGAGAATTTTTTCTTTTCAACTTGTGATTGGGAGTTGTGAATTGCGAAAGCCGACCTGAATCTGGACATTCTGGAATTCCAAGATCAACACATACACATGCAATAAAACAACAGCTTAGTCGCAAAATGAACTGAAAATGCACTGAGTTTAACAGTAAAGGCCTTCTGTTCATTCTCAGCCAACACAACAAAAATAAATTCATCTATCCAAGAAACGTCAGAATAAGAAATGTTGAAAAATTAACGTGACTGTATCCCTATTTAAATTAAAACAAAAAAAATAAATTGCGCGATCGACCAATAAACAATAAGAAAAAAAAATAATTTTTGAAAAGAGTAAAGCTTATTTTTATGATCATTGATCTCCATCCCCAATCCTCACCTTCACCTGTGGCGGATGGTAGTCGGATGTTTTCGTTTCTACACAACTATCATCGTCGACGTCATCGTTGCAAAAACAACAACATTGCTGCTGTTTATCATTACCATCAGCATCTTCATCATTTTCCAGCAGCAGCAATAGTAGTAGTGTTTTTTTCTCTCGGTGTCTTCTTTGTTTTTATTTTTTTTTGTTTTTTTGTTATATCTTGGAAAGTTCAAAGTTAAAACAAAAAAATATTCGCATCAATCTTTCTTTTGGGTACCTATTCATTAATTTATTTTCTTTTATTTTGTTCTTATTCTTGCTTGCCTATTTTATTTATTTCTTGAAAACAAAAAACAACAGCTATTTTGTAAAAACTAAAATAAAGTACCTATACCTCCTATTTATTTTATCTTTAAATACGTACGTTGTCCCCCGCTGATAAATTTATATATTATCACGTTATATTGCATACCTATATGTAAACACAAATGAAGAACGGAAAAATGGGTGGTGGAACGCGTCGTGGTCTTGAACCGCTCGAATTCGAGGAATGCATCGTGGATAGTCCAGAGTTTCGAGATAACTTAACACGACACGAAAAGGAATTGGACCACACTAGTCATCAAATCAAGAGAATTATAAAGGAGGTCAAGGACCTTATGAATGCGGCTAAAGGTGAGTTGACTGCCTGCTTAAATTGCATTTAACTATGTACCTATGTATTATACATATACATATATTATGTACAAAATTTGTATGTACCTATGTAGGTATTTACTTTCATGTTATATATTCGAATCATTAGGGATATTTATTTTGTCCCTACCTTTTATTTAGGTGAATATTAATCTTTGTTTGTATGGGTGCATACATATCAACAGGTTAATTTATAACCTCAGGATATTTAATTTAAGTGCCTATTTTATTAATTGGTTTACAGTCGAAAATATATTTCCGTTGTAGGAAGGTAGGTGCTTTACACCCAAATTAATAACATCTAACTATTATTCCATGGTTTTGTAAATTCATGGACTAAAGGTGGATTAAGCGTTTTTTATTAATAGAGCTGTTAGTATTTAGCGTCTAACTACTTGAAGACTTTTAAGTTTCAATTGGCTAAAATACGGTTAACAGTCATTCGACTTAAAATATTTTCAAAGACTTTAACTATTGATAAGAAATTTTAATGTTTTTTCTTCAATTTAATAGTTTTACACAAAATTAAAACAAAGGTAGGTAGGGAGGTACATATCACATATTGTTAATATTATTTATCCAATAAAACGAAAAACAATAAATAACAACTGCTCAAAATAGAACACTAACGCCTTTTATTTGTGGCTGACAATAAAGCAATGTTTTATAATAAATAAATAAATATTATTCTTAAATGAATGTCTAAATTTTGTTGGTCAAGTTTTTAAACCAGTATTCACCAAAAATTAAAATCTTAATTTGTAGTTATTTCAATAGTAACTATTCTACTTTAAATATTTGGTATTAAAACTTCATGAAGTAAAGAACTTTTCGTACTTCACAGCTGACTTATTAAATAGAGGTTTTTGTATAGAAGAACTTGTTTTTTTTTTAAACATTTGTATTTTTGGTCTAATATCACTTCTTTTTGCAAAGATCTTAATGAAATTATTGTTAAACATACGTTGATGTTGTCGTTGTAATTTTAATTACATTTATTAAATGAAAGTAGCCCACAAATTAATAGCCTAATTAGTGGTTGCACTTTAGTTCACATCACACATATACATACATAATTATTTAAGAGTTTTTTGATTATGCAAACGCATAATTTGTTCAGGTATGCAAATGTTTTATTTTTTTGATTCATGTTAACACAGAATACATTCCAAATAATGCCAATCTAGAAAAAAAATTGAACTTGCTCATTCTTTACTTGCAAATTGGTCACCTTTCACACAAGGAAACTGAGTTGCCGACAACTCGGAGTTTAAGGCGAGAAGGGCAAGAAAAAAGGAATGAAAAAAATTTCCTCGGTCAACGATTTGAAGAGATTTTTTTGAGGTTTTGCTTTGCATTCCAATTAACCCAACAAAATCTTTCCAGTTTCCTCCTCAGTTTCTTGGTGCCAGTTTTTTCGTGTGAAAGCTACAAGGCAATTAAAGGAAAACGTCAAAAAAATCTCCAGCAACTGGTTTCTCTGTGTGATAGGGGACTTGCCATTTTAAACGTCAAATCTTGCCTTAACTATGTATGTACATTCAACACACTTATTAAGCCATAACACATTCAACACAAAAAAGAACAAATATTTTGTCTTTTTCCAATATACTGCTCAATCCTAACTCATATTTCAAATTTTAAAAGTTAGACCTTAGAAGTTAACTTTTACTTTTATGCAAAAGTGGAACACTTTTGTAAAATTTTATATATGAGATAGGTTTAAGCTGCATGTTGGAAAAATACTAAACATTTTTTTCACTTTTGTACAAAAGTGTGTTGAATGTAGTTTAGCCTTAAAGTGCCCTACACACGATAAATGTTTATTGTGAAACCACAATGAAGACAATTTTTTTATTTTAAAAGAAAATTCTTAAACCATGAACGAAATGCCATATTCGTCTTGTCTGTTGTTTAGACCAAAACAAATTAATTGCACGGCATAGTCGCACGTTATTAATCTACATATTTCAATTGGTTTGGAATTATTATTTGAGAATAGTTAAATATTATTTTTTGTTAAATATATTTGTTTAAGAAAGCTTTGCTTTGGGTTCATAAAAAAGCTACTGACTTATTTAATAATGAAAAAAAATTGAATCGTGGAATAGTTTCAATAAATAGTATATATAAATTAATTTAATATAAAATAGTTTTGTATAGCTATGTACAAACAAAAATAAATGGTAAAATACCATTTTTCAAACATAAAACAAATGGTACTTATGTTAATTCTAACATCCAAATGAATAAACATTGACTAGCGAAGGTTCAGGACTAATTCCGTGGACGGACTAAGTGAGAAATGCTATTAATAAAATAAAATGTCTGCTATTTGACATTTACCATCAAAGACGGTGGTTTAGTAAAGGAATAAGAATTGACATTAAGAACAAAATTTACAGGAACATAAAATAAAAAGAGACAGAGTTGATACTTATTGTAGTAGATTTAGTTCGTTGATTTTCGATTTTTTATTAATTGAACATTTTAATCCGCAGAGTTAATTTTATTCTATGGTTTAGTAAAGTCATGGACTAGCGATGGACTAAGCATTTTTTTTAATTAATAGGGCTGTATGTGTTTATTGAAAAAAAAGTAAGTATCTATTGAAAAACTTGACGTTTTCTAGCTATGACATATAATTTCAAAGTGCTCTAGCGGACATGAACATAATTTCAAAGTGTTGTAGCGGTGGGACGGGCTGGCCAAAATAAGTGATAAAGATATTCATTTCATAGAGAATTTAATGCAGTCTTAGTAAATTTAGACATATTTGTAATAGTTTTTGAATTATGAGTGACAAAAAGTCGAGAAACAGGTTCTTAAAAAAATAGGCAAATTTTGACCTTTTTTCAGCTTGATCTAGCGGCCAAACAGGTTAACCAACAAAATTGATTGAGGGATGAATTTTGCAGGAAATTTACAGCCCCATTCTCCCCTACATCACTGATACCTCACAAGTACAAGCAGAGGTGAAATTAATTTTGTGACTTTTTCGGATTCTCCCCCAAAGTCACAACTTGTGAGAGTCATAAAAACAATCGAAATTGTGATCTAATTCAGAGCAGGTCACAACTCACAAATAGTTTGAGTTTCGACATTTTGATGCTACTTTCGATATAATATTTTGTGAAACAATTTATTTTATATCCCAACACGAAGTAAAAAGAAATATGAAACTTTAATTTGAGATGATAACTTCACCAGCGACTACCAGAGAGAAGGAAAAAGTGTCAGAGCATCCTAAATAAACACCTTATCAGTAATCACACAATAGTGTGATTGCCTGTAGGTATTCTGTTCATTCTATACCATTCCAGATCTAATATAAATCCTTTTACATCTTCTTGCTTGAAAATTAATGAAACAGATTCTCTTTGATAGTTGTTTATTTGTTTAAACAAAAATAAATTCATTTATACATATTTGCTTATCTTTATTATTACATCTATAATAAATAATCCGCGTCAATTTCAATTTTTATTTTGTTTTTAATATTCAGGTGTTCCAATAATGCCACTACGCAATTCACCTTTAGCTGTGGTGAGTTTCGTTTTGAGTTTTCTTGTGACGATTGGGGGAGAATTCGATATTTTTTTTTTATAATTTTGCACACGCTCAAGGGATTATGAATACCCTTTATATGTTTTTAAACACAGCGCGGCAAACAAGAGAAAGAAGGATAGAAAGATGTGTGGCGCTACGTATTGAGATGGGGGCTTGTTGTCTTAGATGGCGGCTGAACTAATGCGGAGAAAATTACCGTGTCTTATTTATTTATGTCTTATATAATTCGCATTATTTTATTTTATTTCGTTGTCATATTTATGAGTAGTTTACTCAATCACATGTTGTTAGTGTTATGCTTGAACAGCATGTAATGAGTAAACCAGCAACTAATTTTATGACAATTTTTAGAATTGGTTTTTAATGGAAAATAAGAAGACATAGACAACGGCAGGAATCGAACCTGCGACTACGAGGTTGACAGGCGAGCACACAACTATCGCGCCACGTCCACCCCCGGCGAGCACAGAACTATCGAGTCACAAAAATCCTCACAAGGAATGTCACAAGGGCTTGTGACTTGTGATTAGTCACAAGGGGGAGAATCGGCCTTTTAGTGTACTTTATTTTTGTAGTAGGTAGATTATTGACGCCAAAAATGTACAATGTTTGAGTTTTTGGCAAAGACTTGAAAAATGTCGATCATTTTTGATTGATATTATTTAAAAAAAAAACTGAGTAACATTCAGATCAACTGGTGATGTTGATGAAAATTGAAGATTCATCTGTAAGAAATTCATTCATTGTAAAATTACTTTTTTTCAATTTTTTTTACAAGTTTAGGGGCGTGGCTGACTGTTTTTCCACCGCCATTCATGCGGCTGACGGCAATTTTATTTTGAAAAAAAAATGTGTTCCACTCTGATCCGCCGTTACACCTAGCTCCATCGCGTGCGCGGCGCCTAACGAGCATTTTTATTCTTATTAGACACATATCTATCAATTCTGATAAGAATTATTGGGTCTAAAATGACTCGCAAAAACTTAACGATACCTCCCGTACTATAATTTATCGTATTATCCTACCTACCAAGAATTAAAAAACATTCAGCTTCAAAAATTTGTTTCTTTTTCTTATTTTGAATTAACCAATAAAAAATACTTACTGTGGCGACTAATTTATTATTCTAATTTATTAACCTAATCTTAAATTTTCATAAATGTTTTTCTACTTTTTAATTTTTACTCTGCTTTAAAATTATTATGTCTTTTAAGAGCTTTGCTTTCAAATTATTTTAATTTTCATCTTAGATTAACCTGAATTCTGGTTAATCTAAGATTTTCATAAAAGAAATTATTTACATGTTTGCCAGTCGTCTTACGTACTATTTTCTTAACATTTTACTAAAGTTTAAATCACAAAATGGCTACTTAATTTTTTTATGCCTCTTTGACATTTACAAACGTCAAAAGTTATGTTCGCTTACTTTTTTGTACTATTTTAGACCTGTATAGTTGTAGTTTATTAAGAAAATACATTTAGTATGGTGCTAGTTAAAAAGTGTTTAAAATTAGGAAAATATTAGTAAGGTGCTTGAGTATTAGCAAACTGTTAAGTAGTATCATGCTAAGCCCTTAACATCAGGCTGCTTAAAAATTTGGGCCAATATAATTAGGATTTTACTTAATCTAATGTTTTAATATTTTTTCTCGATCATAAGATCAAACTATAAAAATTTCATTCAAGTCGTTAGAGCCGTTTCCAAGAAACAAACAAATATTAAAAAATTTGGGAATTTTACTTAAACCAACATTTTAATTTTTTTCGTTTATACAGTAAACTCTAAAAATTTCATTTGAATCGATTCCTAAAAACTAAGAAATAAGAAAAGTGGCAAATGTGGATTTAAATAAATCTATTGTTTCATTTTTTTCGCTATATAGGAAAATAACGTGAAAATTTGATTCAAATCGTAAAAAAAATATGAAATTATATATGTACATACTTAAATAAACTCAAAACAAAAAAAAAAAATTAAGAACAAATATTTCTTTACCTGTTTGTATTTTTTTTTAAATTTTATATTAAACCTGTTTTTACTCAAACGTTAAGAACTATACAGGGTGATTCGTATAAGATGCGACAAAAAGCTAGGGCGTGTAGGTTGGACTTAGAGAAGAAAAAAATCGTATGGGAGGGTGGGGGGTCTATTTCCCCCGTTTAGCCGGGAGGGGCATTTTCCTAAAAAATTGGCTTAAAACAGAAAAAAAATTATTTAAAAACAACAATAAAACATACAATGACTTGCTATACCTTTATGGAAAGCCAGAAATCTCTTCTTTAATTTTCATTTTAAATTAAGTTGTGCTAGGCAATAGTTTTTGAAAAATTAATTTCAAACTAGAAACTTTGAAAAAAAAATTTTTTTTTTAAATGTTGAAACTAATTTTTTTTCAAAATTTTATGTAATTAAGTATAATTTTTGTTTTCAAAATTCAATGCTCTTGTTAATTTTTAATAAAAACAGAAAACCGGATGCTAAAATGTATCTTAGTTTTTGACAAATTAAAAAAAATTAAAAGCACTTTTTTCCAAGGAAAACACTTTTTTGTTTGTTCTATCTTTGCATACATACGATTAGTTTAGTAAGCAAGTAATAAAAAAAGCCTTAATTAACTATTAATATTTTTAATATCTGTTACATTTTACACTATGTAATAAAAATTAATGATGTTATAAGAAATTTTCGATATGATCCCCACTCTTCAGAAGGCAAAGGTTGTATCTTCTCCTTATGGCTGCAGATAAATTTAATTCCGCCAAATTCTCCTGCAATTTGACTCCAGCGGCTTCTTAGGAATTGCAGATAGGTTTCTCCATTTAAAACCGTATTCAAAAAACGGTGTTCAATTACCGTTCGTCCAACAATGCCAAGCAAAACATTGCAGCTAAAGCGGTGCTGCGAATTATATTGTTTTTTAACATGTGGATTGTTGTGCAAATTAGTAACTCCATCTCTGGTAAACTGCGCTTCATCTGTCCAGACTATCCTTTTAAAGTAGTTGTGTTCTGTCTAAGGGTGGGATTACGTCGTACCAAATCCAAAATCCGTTCCTCTATGTGTGTTGATCCACCAGATGAACTTTCTCACCTTCGAGTCTCCAGCACTCCATGTACCCGGAGAATGTGTAGTCTTGCAAAAAGTGAATGGTGAAGACATCTCCTATTGGGGAACCTTTCAGCGTACAATCTCTTTGATTTCCGACTGGAACCATCCGCTTAACCGTAGCAATAGTGCATATCATCGTTTTGTGCTGATTATTTGATACGCAAATTAGAAATGAGTTTTAAACATAATGTCCTTCCATATTTATTTGTGTTTAGGTAAAACATATTTATTTATTTTTTTTTTTTGTTGTAAGTAATCCTTTTTATTAGGGTAACAGGTAGGAATGTAGGTAATTTTTTTTTAAATTGAACGCGTCCCAATTTAAAAAGGGAAATCTAGTTAAACCAATGTTTTTTATTATTCGCTAAAAACCGGATAGTAGGCAATAAGAAATTATTATTACAATAGTCTAAAATGTAACACATATTAAAAATATTAATAGTTAATTAAGGCTTTTTTTATTACTTGCTAACTAAACTAATGGTATTTATGCAAAGATAGAAGAAAGAAAAAAGTGTTTTTTCTTGGAAAAAAGTACTTTTAATTTTTTTTTTAATTCTCAAAAATTAAGATACATTTTAGCATTGAATTTTGAAAACAAAAATTATACTTAATTACATACAATTTTTGAAAAAAAATTACCTTGAAATTTTTTTTCAAAGTTTCTAGTTTAAAAATTAATTTTTCAAAAACTATTGCCTAGCACAACTTAATTTAAGATGAAAATTTAAGAAGAGATTTCTGGCTTTCCATAAAGGTATAGCATGTCATTGTAAGTTTTGCCGCTGTTTTTAAACAATTTGTTTTCTGTTTTAAGTCAATTTTTTAGAAAATTGCCCCTCCCGGCTAAATGGGGGGAAATAGACCCCTCCTCCCATACGATTTTTTTCTTGTCTAAGTCCATCCTACACGCCATAGCTTTTTGTCGCATCTTATACGAATCACCCTGTATATGTATGTATTTCTTTTAGTTCTGGTTTTCAAGAAATTAACAATAGATAAGGATTTCCTCCGATTCATAGATTATAATATAGTTGGTAAATGTATTTTAAATGAGTGATTGAATCACCACCGTTGCATTGAAATTGAGTGGCAAAAATCTCGCAGAATTCACTAAATAATCATGCAAATTTTTTCTCAGCCTTCCCTCTCCCACTTTGTACTCATGTACATCATCATTAATAGACTGTTAATATATGTTAAATTAAGAGAAATTTTCTTATTCAAATTAACCTTGCGATATTCAAACACAAAGTGTTCACTGTTTTTCACTTACCTTAGCTACTGTCCTATTTTTAAGACACTTTTCCTTAAGACAGTTTGTATTTAAAGAGTTCATGACCTTTAATGTTTTCTCTTGGGAGTGTTTTGTTTAGATTTCTATGTTTTTGTCAAGAATCACAAATATTTTCAAATTTTCTTTTTTTCAACGACATTAGTGATGCAATTTGCACATTATTGACGTGTTACTACTTGAAGAGCTCCGCTCAAACCTTATTTACTGCCATCAACATTCTACCAGCCATGGTAAAAGAAAACAAATCGATAAACTTGCAGATGACTGCTCCAACGGACCAGATGGATTGCCAGCTATCGTCCTAAAAAAATGTATGAATGAACCTATTCACAATTTCTGTTTTGCAAGGCACCTTTCCTCAATCCTGGAAAATATCATATGTATTTCCTATCCACAAAAAAGGTTCCAAAAATGATGTCTCTAATTATTATCGCTCCATAACGAAACTATCATACATACCGAAAATGTTCGAAAGCGTTAAATATGAAGCACTTTCTTTGCATTGCAAATCAATTCTGTCTCCTGTTCTACATGGTTTAGTGGCGGGCAGATCAACAACTACCAACTTGGTAGAATTTGTTTCCCATGTTCTGTGCACAATGGATGATGGAGATGTAGTTGATGTTAACGGGAAACTGCTGTCGGCGATTAATAGCTATTTCGTAATTAAAGGTATTTCGACAGCCGTAGACTCAGTAGGTCATGTCTTAGGTGTGCACTTATGGGCACAACACCTCCTCCCCCGGCACTACTATATACAGTCGAGTCGCTTAACTGAAACGCCAATTTGCCATAATTTTTTTCAGTTAAGCAGTATTTTCACTTAAACGATCTTTGAATAACTGAACAAAATACTTTACCGTACTTTAGATAATTAAAATACAATCTAAGAATAAGAATTTATGTTTTGGCTTACAAAACAATTTACCACTTGTGCCATCAACAGAAAATTTCTCATTGAACAGCAAAATCCTGTGCTTTTCTGTTCTAAAGTGTTCTAATCTGTTCTGAACAGTCTCATTGAACACACATAATATTTTCTTATCAAATTGACAAACCAATATGAAGTGTGAAGTTTATTGGTAACGTTCAGTTAAGGAAAGAAATAATCTAACTGTTGGACGTATTCAGCTTTTTTATTTCAGATATGCGGAACAGTCTCAGAATAAAGAAATGATTTTTCCGGTAATTATTCTTTCATTTAACCGAATCTTTCAATTAAGCGGTTTTAGTTAAGCGATGTAGTTTGTATGACAGTTGTGAAATAATGCTACATGGAAAATTTTGTGTTTCAACGAAACGAATTTTTCAGTTAAGCGTATTTTAGATATGCGGACTCGACTGTAAATGGAGACCTTATAACTTCAGTCAATTTAGCCCGTGACTTAGAAGTTATTTTTGACAGGGAACTTAACTGTCGTTGCCAAATTGACACAGTTATCAATAAAACGAACTCGCCACTTGGCTTTATTAAACGATGGTCAAAAGAGTTCTCTGGCCCATATTTCACAAAATCTCTTTCGTTTCTTTTGTCCGACCCATTCTTGAATACGCGTCTCAAGTTTGGTCCCCATATCAAATTACCCAAATTAATCGGATCGAAGCCGTCCAGCGTAGGTATACGATTTGGTCTTCGTAGTCTTTCATGGGATTATCATTATCGACTACCTCCTTATTCAGATCGCTTGCGGCTGATAGGCCTTCAACCACTTGAAAATTGACGTCAAGCCGGAGAAGTACTATTTATTTTTGATCTATTAACCAGTAACATTGACTCTTTTAAGTCTTAAAACTAACTATAGCTTCTACAATCCCATGTCCCGAATGCTACCAAATGTCAATAGTTCCTCAGATGTTTTTGATTTTCACTCCACTAAATCGGACCTTTGAAATTCCTTTCTCTCTTAATTATACCAATAACTTTGTTTAACCGCCACTTTTTTTTATTTATTTATTTTCTTATTGTTAGCTAAGTATTTATTATAATGTTTTAATTTTTAATTTTAATCTTAAATTAATGTATAAGTTTTTAAGTCAAGCTTGTAATATGCGCAAATAAAATCTAAATCTAAATTAGTGCCATTCGCAAAAAAGTAGCTGTGATTTTTCTGTCACCAAACCTAACTAAAATATTATGTATAATGTAAAGTTATAATATTTAATTAGATCTCAATAAATTAATAACAAAACAAAACAATAAAAGCAAGGAAATTCTTTTAAGGCACAAATCTTCCCGGATAAATTATTATTTTTTATTTCCAGTTGCTTCATTTCCTCTCAGTTTCTGTTTAAACACGTACACTCATTTGTTCTTTACCCTTCAATTTATTCAAAAACATCTTCACTTCTTGAATCGTGTTTAACGTGTCAAATGCCTACTTAGATGCATTTTAATTATTTCACAAAAGGTAAATGTGAAAACGAACAATTAAATACATACATATGTTGTATGTATTGTACATAATGTAGCTACAAAACTGTATGAATTCTTTATACATCCAAATTTATTTTTAAAATAACCTTTTAATAAGGGGTATTCACGATCCGATGTAACTGGTCTTATGTATATCATTGCAAAAGTGTAAAAGTAAACAAAATATACTGAATGTCAAAGTCTTACACTTTTACTATACCCGAACTCTATTGTAACAGAAAAATACAAGAGTGTAAACATTTTTTAACACAAACTAAGATCTTTCAGAACAAATGTGAAACAGATTTTGACATGTGCTTCCAGTGTTGCTACAGATTAGTAAAGGTACGTTCAGAGTCTGTTGTAAAAAAATAAAATTTTACAATTTTACAAGAGATCGAGAATACCCATATTGTTTCTTTATCTTTATAGAGTAACAATTCTTTAACATTAATGTTTTGCTCACGACAGTACTCTCAGATATTCATATTCGTGTTTAGATTCACACCCGTGTCCTTTGTGGAACTACAGCGTATGATAAGCTTATTTAATTCTTATCTTGACAGTATTGTCAAATGGGGAATAAAATTCCTGTCACTAAAATATGCACTTGAATCGAGGAAACGGAACAACTTTCAGTTCTCTGTATGTTCATCACTGACCACCTTTAGTGAAATGACCACAAATTTTGTGTCTCCAAAAACGCTGCAAAGTGTTTAGGTGTCTTTGACGATGCAAGAATTATTTATCCCTTTCTGATGTGACTGCAATTTATAAAGCCAAAAAAAATCATTCGTCTAAAGCTTGAGTACAACTTGGGGAGGTGGTCCCACAACTCACTTGAGTCTCTGGGGCAGAATATCAAAATGATAGGTGAAAGAACACCAACGGAATCAATTGCATCTTTTGAACCTTGCTATTTTTATAGACAGTGTGCTAGTGAAATAGCCTGCTGAATTCCGCGCCTTTAAGAATTCAACCATATTACTTTCTAGAAATTAATATCAGCTTTCCATAGAGCCCAAATTTGGACATACTGTCAATTATAGAGATCCCCTTTTCAGCCGCTATAAACCCGGTCCTATTTTTTCCTCCCATTAGGTATGTTTGTTATCTTGTGAATTCGTACGAATTCGTAACAATTTATACAAATTTCACAAAATGATGTTTGTTAACTCGAAAAATTACTACAAGACATCGTGTTTACGTGTCATTCACTTAAGAGAATTCTGAATAATAAAAAATTTAATATTTTTTACCCACGAGTAACTGATTTTGTTAAAATTTTTTTTATTCATAAATAAAAAAAAATATTTTATTCAGAAAGAAATTTGAAAAAAAAAACAATCAACAAATATTGCAGTAAGAATACCGTGTGTTGTCTACTTAGATATTTTTGTTTCTTAAAATAATATCCAAGAAACATTTACCCCAGCAGAATAAAATCATCATTCGCCCTGGAAATTATTAAATTAAAAAAAAAAAAATCAATTAATTAATAATGAAAACATGGCGCTTCAATTTTTAACGTTGGTATCTAGTAGTATATACATAAATCTGTGATTCTAATTTAGAAATGCTTGAATTAAACTGGGTCTTCTAATTATTTCTGAGAAACAAAATACGAGTACATAACTTATTTTGATATCTTTACACATCCATTAAAATAAGGTCAACAAATATACATATATATGTTGTAGGTACGTCCAGAAAGAATATAGATAATTGTTTAAATACAAGCTAAACTCATAAACCTTCAACTTTAATTTTTTTATCTCGAAATAAAAAATGTCCAAAAGTTCAATGTATGCAGATATGTTGTAAAGAAACCATCGATTAAAAAAAGTAATATTTTTTTCTTACAATACAAACATAAATAATTGTGTTTTCTTGCTGTTATCGTTATTACCGTTAACCTATCTTATCTAATCTTATAAAAATATTTATCAGCTTTAGTACTCGATGCAGAGATATCTTGTGTGAAAAAAAAACTCTTCAATGAATAAGAAGGCACAATAGACATAGCTGAGTAGGTGCGGTCCGATGAGTGATTCAGGCTTGATATACATAAGTATCTTAGTTAAGGTTTTCGTCGTATTGGGCATTAATACAGCACGCAAATAATCAAAATAAAGTGAATTTATATTTATTTTCACCTTTAGTATCAACTTCAATGAACACGTTTGCTGATGCTACCGTTTCGGGTGACACATTGGATACAAAAACCTACATAATGTATGTCATGTTCAATTTCTTTCCAACTCCAAATCCGAATGGCTACGTGTCGATGTACAACGATGATATCATACAGAACGCAACACACTCACTTGTCGTTTCCAGTATCCGTCAGCAGCAGTCACTTTCACAGACCGGCTACGGCAAGGGGGTTTAAATGTATAAAAAAAGGTTTCCCCGATTTTAGATGCTTTTATTTTAAAACCAACTTAACTTGAATGTATGATATCAACAAGTTGATTTAACTAAAAATGATGTTTGCATTACAAATCAAATAAGATACACTTCGCTTCGCCTGAATAGGTTCAACTTTTTTGTGTAAAATATTTTTTTTGTATTTTTAAGTTTTTCTAACTTCTGTTAAAAGCATATTATTTGGGAATTGGGACAGACAGAATTTCAAAATTGGAATTGCAAAAATCTACGGACAGTATAAGTGATAGAAGAATTTGACGGTTTTTATAGTTTTTATTAAGAACCATAGGCCAGAATTTTGTATTTCAATTTAAAAACTGTAAAACAAAGAAAATTGATGAGATTTAGATACATACCAAAATTTAAGCTTATAAATAACAACATTTTCTTTATTAAAAAACAATTTTAATTTATTTACCACTTTAAATGCATTTAAATCATTTTTATTATTTCAACGATTGAAATTGTAATCATTGAAGTTTACCAGATTTTACTTTCAAATGGAGTATGTCTTTCATCTATCTATTTTCACTTCGGGAATGAGCGCCCCTAAGAAATTATTTAAAAAAAATGTTTTACCCTATAAAAATTTATTCAGGGTCTTCTAATTCTGCATCCATCTACCCTTTGCAAACTTTCTAAGTACTTGGTAAGTTTGTAGAATTACATACAATTCCTGTCTCTCTATTCCTTCTAACTACTGCCGTTCAATTCAAGTTGCATTTAAAAGACCTTATGTCTTACAGGCATATAGTTAAAATTATCATTATTATATTTACCAAATTTGTAGTCTATAAAGTAAATTTTGTGTGATATACGGATTTCTGATAATTCCTAAAAAAACAAAGAAATCTTTAAGAACTATGATTTTATGTTAATTTAGATATTATTTTTGTTTTCTAAGCACGAACAAAATTTGATACAAAAAGACACTATTAGTTGTAGCAGCAAACAGCAAATATAAAATTTTAAATGTGAAATCAAATAATTTTTTCTGTAACTCAATTTAGTCAAGTAACGCTACAACAACTGCAGTTATAAAAGTTATTACGGGATAGGTTTTGGCTTGCTTACGTATTATATTATGCATGTATGTATAAAAACATAAAAGTAATGGTAGTCGTAGTTGATTATCTTCTACTTCAATCCCTTCCTCAAGAATCCACTTGGGTATCAATTTTTTGATTATCTTATCAATTATTGCAAAATCTATCATAATTTAGGCTTCGCAAAGAAAAAGAAATTTTTATTAGCCATCTATTCACTAGTGTCTATATATAAAATCATAACATATATTTAATTTATAGATTAAAAATATATGAACATTAGGGTGGCTCGCGACGTATTTTTTTCTTGTTCTTATTTTGCTTTTAAACACTATTTAAATTATTTAATTAACATTATGCCAAAAACTGGTAGAATTGGCTTGCATAAACCTATATCAACTTAAAGCTCTCATATGGTTTCCGTGCTTATCATTATAAATGGCCGGAAATATGAGAGAAATGTGTGTATGAGTTACCATCTGCTTATTTAAAACAATGAACATTTTAATAAAATAAAAAAAAAATATTTATCTTTTTCCACACCACCAAGTTTTTAAGGTTATCCGCGAAAACCTTAAAAGTTATATAATATAACTTTACTATTACTTTTACTTTACTATTTAACACACGCAATATCAATTACCTATTCACTGTTGATAAAACAAAATTTCACTTTGTAAAACCTTTGTAATGAATATTCGCGTAATTTGCTTTAAACGTTTCGATACTTTACACAAATAACTTTTTTCTGCAAAACCACCGAAAGCGAAAAAAATGAACTTCTATTTAGAAATCCAATGGAGAAAATCAAAGCGACAACACTACTTCTTCTACTCACCTTACTAAATTTTGTTCTCAAAAGCTTAAATACAAAAAACCACTGGAAAAGTTATTTTGTATTGCTTTCAATGGGTATTGGTAACTCCGTTGGAATGTATATTTTTTTCAACTTATTCAGCGAAAGTAGGAACGAGTAGATGAGTAGATACAATTTATGTTGGTCAGTGGTTATAATCTTTTTCAGTGGTAGTTTTATTCAATTCAGTATGGTGACAGTATACACAGGCACCACTGACTGGTATGAAAAAAGCCCTGTACTGATTATTTTTGTTGGACAGATTATAGATATTTTTTTTACATATTTTTATATTGCTTAGACCTAGTAAAAATGCTAGTTGGTTAAGAACCGTTTGCTAATACGAATCATAAATATTTGTGTTTAACTTATAACGCATAAAACCGGCATTGGAAAAGTTTGTGTAGGATATTGGTCTCCAAAACGCTAGGTTCAATTGCCATTTGCACTAAAAATCAACATTCTAGACTAAGCACTAAGTCTGATGATATAATCGAATTGGTCTCCGTGTATCTCTATAACTCCAGCCTATAAACTTGATGGTATAAATCTCAAGTCCAATTACAAATAGCGAGCAGTCGATTCCCTAAAATTTTTTTTTGGATTGTTTTAAATAACTGACTCATTGATTAGGGAATTATTTGTTTCAATAAAATCTCTCTATAACTGAATTTGTCACCAGCGCTAAAAGTAGATACACACTTATATATAATTTAATTATCAAATTTTCTCAAAATGTTTTTGAACCTATACATTAGAAACGCGGTGTTTGCACTGTATGTATAATTATTATGATAACACGATTTTTTTTCCGCGATTTTTGTTTCCTTTTTTCACTCTATCTTTATGAGTTTTTTTTAATTTATCTCCTTCCATATCCGCTATATTGTTGTGTTTTTTTTTACTAAAAAAAAAAGAAGAAATAAACCTTGGTCTTCATTATGGGTTGAAACTCCATCCCATACAATTGATACAACACCCACCTGCGGATGACTTAAATGGTAACAACAGCTACAAAGCTTGATATGGTAGAAAACGTCGCTAATAAATATTTTGATCCGTTGATGATGCGATGACGACAATACTCTGGTTTAGCTAGTCAAACACGATTTAAATACATAGGTACATATTAATGTACAATGTACACACACATATAATAAGGCTTGATATTGGCTGGTTCGTACGCAAATGACTAATACTCGTAATATGCTATGATAGACAGTATAATAGATGGATAAGAAAATTATATAGAAAGATATAAATAATAATGTTATTTGAGAATTAAAAAAAAAACAGCCGGTGTTACGTAAAATACAA
Source organism: Philhelius pedissequus (assembly GCA_910595825.1). Classification (NCBI taxonomy): domain Eukaryota; kingdom Metazoa; phylum Arthropoda; class Insecta; order Diptera; family Syrphidae; genus Philhelius; species Philhelius pedissequus. Next base: position 124,036,913 of record OU343162.1, read on the forward strand.
AAACAAAATTAATAAAAACGGTAAACAAATTAATCGTACAATCATATATCTAATAAAGGCGAGGGACAACCCTGTGCCCTTGGGCAATATAAGTCATTTCTATTGACTATGCTAAAAAAAACTAATAAACTAGGTAACTACTCAGAAAACAACAACAAACGAATTGTGTCAGTGAATAAAACAAACAAAACTTGCAGATAAAGTTTTGGGTGTTTCCAATAAAAATCTGCCAAATAAAGAATTTACCTATACATGTTGATGACGTCAGATTTTCGGTTGTACTAACCTATTGTTGACCTGCTGTTCTACCGTTATTGTGTAAACGTCAAAATATTATCGGTGTAAATCTATGTAGGTCGGCCATGATATACCATCTTATTCGACTTTAACTATCTGCGTGATAGTATTGTAACGACCAGAACTGGTTCTCGTGCTTCGCCCTATCCCTTCAGTCCCGATCGGAAACCATTCTACTGAAACGAAGGCGCTCTTCTCCACCTTGGGCGATGACGTCTCGACCATACAGGAGTCGCCTGTCTACAGTTTTTCGTCTGACGTGGTAGATTAGCGGAACCGCCATTCCATACTGTATCAGCCCTCGACTATCTAAATAGAGGAATGCCTAGGGAGGGATGTAGCCACTCTCGTGGTATTCATTGTTGGGGTAATAAACCCCAAAAATTAAGCTGTTTGTTGAGGATATCTTGCAATGTAAACCCGAATCAGTTTAAACAAAAAATTATCTATTCTGTTTATGTTGGCTCCCTTGTATAGACCCTGGTTGGAATAATATCGTGTGTACTCCGACTCTGGTGTTCTGTGTAATCCAAGGCAACGTCTAAGACATTGCCTCTCAAACACCCGAATCTTTTCCATTTGAGATGCGGCAACGTTGAACCACACCGGGCAATCATCGGCCTGATGAGAGCCATATAGCAAATCACCTTCACACTGCTTTCAATACGGCTGCTATATACAAGCTCCCCTAGCCCTGGCTTGTACTGATCCAACCAGATGCCAAGATACTTTAGTATGCTTTTACTTGCCAGTGGATGTCCATGTGGCCCTAAATTCACCAGCTTGCGCCAGTTGTTTCTCGTATCCCTTGAGGCGGTAGACAACGAGTCCTAAACAGGAAGTTGAAAATCAACTTCCAGTTATCACAATATCGCTGAATCTTGTCGAAATCACTCTGCAAAAGAATTTTGATGACCTCAACTGTATTAGCTGTTCTGTACGCAATTAGATCGTAGGTGTACGTAATTACCTGAGTTAGACTACCTATCACATCGCTAGTGTAAATGCTGAATAGAATCGGCGAGTTAACCGCTCCCTGCTGAAGACCATTTTTAATATTAAAAATTGCAGTAGAAGTTACATTGCCACTCTTGACAACAACAAACTTTCTACCATTTAGCATGTAATAAAGCATATACAATAGATGCTTACATATGCCTAGTCTGGTAAACTTTAGATAGTAACCTTCTAACCATCTTCTGCAAATCAACTAGACAGGCACCCGTACACTGCTTTTTAGTTTTGTTCAATTCGATATCAGATATCAGTTTAGACGCGGCATGAATTGTGTCATGTCTGGCCTTAAAACCGAACTGATTATCCGGTATGATATTGTTGTCCTCCGCCCACTTGAACAGAGCCCTATTAATAACCCTTTCAAATACTTTGCTGATACTCGGAAGAAGACTAATCCACAGATGTCTTCCACAGTACTGGATAATATGCATTATTCAGCGCGTTGTTAAAGTGTGGCATAAATGTCAAATGCTTCCTGAGGCAATTGTCGTAGTACAACGTTGGATATACCATCGACTCCTGCTGACTTCTTTTTCTTTAATGAATTGAAAATGAGCTAGAGCTCAGTCTTCGAAATTAACAGGGAACTAGGCCCATTTCGCTCGGCGATTATGGCGTTTACCAAATCTTCCTCATTAAACCGGGTAAAACCAAGGTTCTCAGATCGCCATTCGGTTATATCGTTCCGGACACATAAGTGATGAAGCAGAGCTCTGTTCTCCAGGTCATGATTCGAGCGAATGCTAGCATTCACCTTGTACACTGCTGGAAAGCAGCCCCCACATCATCCACTTGCGGATCTACGAATATATAGAGGTCGTCGTCCAATACGACGTCCTCCAGGTCTATGCCTGCTGTCAGAAGTAGGTCTCTGTTCTCTCTCGTCCTCTGGATCTTAAGACACGGAACATCGTTTTGATCCTTTCTTCTAAATATCTTATTAATTCTTGGGAACATACTTGGGTCGCTAGAGTTAACTTCGCAAATTTTTTTGTGGCCAATTCTGTGACGAAAATTCTGACTGTGAAAATTTCCTCTGTTTATGTTTTGAGTGACTTTAACCTATAAATGCATTCCACTTATAGTAATTCTGCTTAGTGAATTATTTAATTTTTTACATTGTTTTTCATTCTCAGTCCTACTAATTATACTTAACAGAACAATGAAAAATGGCGCGATAGTTGTGTGCTCGCCTGTCAACCTCGTGGTCGCAGGTTCGATTCCTGTCGTTGTCTATGTCGTCTTAAAACTAATTCCAAAAATTAAGTTGCTGGTTTACTTATTCATGCTGTTCAGGCATAACACTAACAGCATGTGATTGAGTAAACTAGTATACCCATAAATATGACAACGAAATAAATAAAAAAAATAATGCGAATTATAAGAGACATAGACAAATAAGACACGGTACGTTTTAGAACAGCCGCCATCCCTGGAGATAAATCTGAGACAACAACCAGCTCAAGTCTCAGAACATCGCGCCACACATCTTTCATATTCTTCTTTCTCACGCCTCCGCGGTGTTAAAAAAAATATATAAAGTGTAATCATCATAATCCCTTGAGCGCGTGTAAATTATAAAAAAAAACTGTCTAACTTAAACCTAGGTTTAGTTGAATTTTCGGACGTTGATTCTATATTTTTGTTTATCATTCCAAAATAGTTGAAGCTTTTTGTGTAGTAAGACAAGTTAATAATCTTATAAAAATATAAAACCAACATTTCTTAAGTAAAATTGGTCTGTATTCATGAGCAAAAATTGTCATAAACTGTAGTTAGTAAAACCTGGGCTTATCAGTGACTGTGAATATGCCCCATTGTATTGACAGTTCAAATTTTTCGAAAACGATGACATAAAATCCATTTCGCTTAAAATTGAAAATCCATGATGCTTCTTCTTTTTTTTCATTATTTCAACAATCTTATGCCAACTTGAAGCAATAATTTGAGCTCCAATTTCCATCTGCCCTATTTTACTGGTCTCTTTCCCAATAGATGGAAAACAGCATTTGTTCAGTTTGTCCACAAAAAAGGCGAACTCAAAGCTTTCTTCTGTCGTTAAATATTTACCCGGGTCTAATTTCCCCTTCCATTTTCGATATTCAGAACTTGAAAACCTTAAATCCTTTCTTGTTTGCATAACACTCATCATTTTGAGGGTAGTCAAAAGCCTTTTTAAAAAGTGTTAGCAGTTTTGCAGTCTTCAAATAGTCTTGCAGGCGTGTAACGGTCAATTATTATAATATTGACAACTTCATAGATAGCCAGGCGGCAATTAAAGCCACCACGTCATTATTCATCACAAATTTAAAACTAGTTAATCGTTGTCGTAATGAGTTAAGATTACTTAGCGCAACAAACACAGATACCATTCGATGGGTCACAGGACACCGTTATATATATATATGGGAATGAAGAGGCTGATGAATTGGATCACAACGGATCATCACATGATCCGAATCGAATAGAATCCTAAGTTATTGTTCCACTGGAGCAAGAATAAAACAAAATTTACCTAAGATTCATCGAAGCTGCCGATGGTTAGCAACAAAAACATGTCGGCGTGGTAGAAATCTCTAGCCGAATTTTTCTAAGCAAAAAAAAACTGAATATCTACCAACTATCCCTTTTGGTTGGAATCCACCGGTCACAACTCAATGGGAACGCTCATTTTTTTTCCGTGGGTAGGTGTAAAACTTTCAAAAGGCTCTATGAGGACCGAAAAACGCGTGCTAATAGAAGTGTGAGATTCTTACTGCACTAAAAATATCTCCTCCCGATTGCAACTAAGTTGAAACTTATCTAGCAATTTATTTTTAACGAATATAATTAACGTGTGGTAGTTCCTGATAAACGGATTCTCGTTTAGTGGACCAGATCGGAAAGCTTAGTCTCATCGATAATTTCGGTTATAGTAATCCCGAGATCTCGGTGGAGATCTTCGTTTCTCTTGTACCAAGGTGCGCTTACAAACGATCTTAGGAGTTTATTTTCAAATATTTGTAAGGTGTTTAAATTGGAATCTCGCGTACAACCCCAGAGTTGGATACCGTAAGTCCAGACAGACTTAAGCACCTGCCTGTACAAAATTAGATTGTTTTCGATACTGAGCTTAGAGTGTTTCAAGAGCAATCAGAACATATCTCTGAGTTTATTATTTAACTCCTCGCATTTCTTTTTAACATGCGATTTCCATTTTAATTTCGAGTCTAAAGTCATTCCGAGATATTGTGCTTCATTAGCAAACGGAACTTGAACCATATTAACAAATACCGGTAATCTATTAATTTTTGTATACGTAAAATCTACAGGGACTGATTTTAAACGGTGATTTTTTAAGAGCTTGGTTTTTGAAAATTCAAAAAAACACAGAAACTTGTAAAAAGTGAATGAAATTTTTATTTAAATCGATAAATCAATTTCTGCCATTTACTTTTTAAAAATAATTTCACTTAAATGTTGCCCGCGGCTACGCTTCAGGTGGTCCATTCTGAAGGTCCAATTTTGGCAAACTTTTTCACACATTTCGGCCGGAATCTCACCAATAACGCGTTCAATGTTGGCTTCCAAGGCAGCAATCGTGTTTGGCTTGTCCCCATAGACAATAGACTTAACATAGCCCCACAAAAAATAGTCTAACGGGGTCAAATCACATGATCTTGGTGGCCAATTGACTGCGCCAAAACGTGAGATCAACTGCTCACCAAATTCGCCTCTCAATTGATGCATGGTTTCGCGTGCAGTGTGGCATGTGGCACCGTCCTGTTGGAACCACATGTCGAACGAGTTCAATTCTTGCATTTTCGGCAAAAAAAAATCTGTTATCATCGAACGGTACCTTTCTCCATTGACCGTAACCCTGCGGCCTTCATCGTCCTTGAAGAAGTACGGCCCAATGATGCCGCCTGCCCATAAACCGCACCAAACAGTGCATTTTTCGGGATGCATTGGTAGCTGCTGAATTGCCTCTGGCTGCTCTTCACTCCAAATACGGCAATTCTGCTTATTCACGTATCCATTTAGCCAAAAATGAGTCTCGTCGCTGAAACGGACGTAGCTTGCGAAACACATTTTTCACAGAGCACGAATTTTGATAATAAATTTCAATAATTTGCAAACGTTGTTCAGGCGTAAGTCTATTCATGATGAAATGGAAAACAATACTGAATCGAAATGTCAAATGTTCGTGGAATTTGTCATGTGTGATCTGTCAAAAATATAAACGTCAAAAACCAAGTAGCAAAAAAATCACACTTTACTTCGTTAAGCGATATACGCCATGTTTTTGTCCATTCACTGACATTATTCAGAGCTTTTTTTAATTTAGTCGTAGCATCATTTATCGTTTGGCCCACTGCTAGTATTGTAGTGTCGTCAGCAAACGAGGCTACGATAATGTCTTCTGTTTGAGGTATATCACGTGTAAAATAAAAGGTACAGTGTTGGACATAAGACACTTCCTTGTGGTACCCCAGCCACTATATCTTTGAGATCCGAGTAAATGTTTCCATGTCTTACTCTAAAAAGTCTATTCTCTAGATATGCTTTCAGAAGAGTATAAAATGCTTCAGGCAAATTTTCCCGTAATTTAAAATTTAGGCCTTCGTGCTACACCTTATCAAAAGCTTGCGACACGTCTAGGAAGACCTCCGAACAAGTTTTCTTTTCTTCAAGAGTGTTCTCAATGACGTCAGTGATCCTATGCTCTTGGTCAATTGCCGAATGCTTGCTTCTAAATCCGAACTGATGTTCAGGCATTAGGCGCTTTTGTTCTATTATTGGCTGCAGGTGCAGAAGCAATATTCTTTCAAAGACCTTAGATATTACGGGCAGAAGCGAAATGGGTCTATAAGATTTCTTATCATTTGATCACTTTTCCAGAGTGAGTAGTTGGTTTCTTTTCCAGCTGTCAAGCTTTTAAGATAATTTCCAACTTTAGAATTTTTGAATTCTTCTATCGTCTTTTAGTAAATTACACAAGCGATTTAAATTTACCTTGTGTTGAGGAGCTCGAGTTTGTTGCCATTTCTTACGTGCTTTTCGTTTCTCTTTTAATAAATCTTTTATTTCGCGGCATTTTAAAACGCGGCATTTCTCTTTGGTAAGGGGTGCTGTTCCAAGCGGCTTTTTGTACGATATTGACGAAGTTATCTACTGCGTTTGTAGTGATACCCTTAATTCAACGCTATATCTTTCTTAAAACCTTCCCAGTTGGTTTTCCCGTTTTATGAATTAAGATGTCCCACCTCTTGCTTTGTTCGACGGATGAGTTATGTGGTATTCTAAAAATCCATTGATCTTACTATTTGATTGTTTCTTGGCATGAGTTTCCGATATCAAACAAATATCAATATCTTTCTCATGCATAAACATTTCTAGGTCTTCAAGTTTTTGCCATAATCCGTTGGCATTCCATGTAATTATTTTGAGCTTTTCCATCATGTTTTTTTTTTAGGGCGTTTTGGCCGAGAACTGTTCGAGTTGCTTAGCTCATCTACCTGTATACAGCTCATTTGACCTGTGTAATTGGTGCCAGGATGAATAGGTGGAGGAGGGCTCCCCTCATTTTCTATGTGAGTGTCCCAGCAAGAACTAGAAAAGCCACCCTCGGCGAATACTTTTTCGAGGTCTGGGCGAATCTTCATTGAAGGGCTCCCATTTGCTAACTATGTTCTGCCTTTGGAAAATTAACATCAAATATTTCAAATTATCATCAACTGATTTTATGTGAATTTAAGCAAATTCAATGTTCTTGTTCTAGAAAAGAGCCTGTGCATATGTCAAGAATGAGGAATTGTATTGAAATATTAGACGAATATAACCAATAAATTCCGTGTAATTACAAGATAGTCACTCCTGCATAATATAGTAATATAGTTTTCTATTTGTTTTTATTTTTAATTATATAAATACAAATATACAATTGTATCTATATTGTTTGTATTTATACAAATATTATAAAAATAAAAACTATCAACAAGAATTGCACATTTCTATTTCTAATTTAAATAATATACTTATCCAATTCAAATCTTTAAATTAAAAATACAAAACATTTTTCCATTTCAATTTAACTTGAAATTCTTTTCTCAAAATAACTACAATTGCGTTTGTTCTCTTCCAAATACATTACATAAAAATCCGGGAGTATATGTACAAAAATATTCCAAATAAATTCATTGCACTTGCAGTTGGAATTTCTGGAAGAATTTCCATTTCTTCGTGACACACTCCTTTTTAGGACATACGAGTACTAATTTATATTTTCTTTCATTTAAAAATAATTTGATTCCAATCGTAATCTAATTGAATAATAAAAAACTTCAAGTGTTGTGTTTTTTACGTTTGTTTGTATATATGTGAGTATGATTTTAAACTTGAGTTTTGTTTTTGATAAAAAATATAATAGACTAAAAGTGCAAAAGGGTGTCGTGCGAACTGGTATTAAGCCGCCTTATTAAACATTTGAGTAATTTATAAGGATCAGGAAAACGAATCAGGAAAAAAGTTCTAATGGATAATTTATGATATTGTCACGCGTTTTTAAAATACAAATACTAGCCGTGTTTTATTGGGAAATTTATCCACCGCAAGCTTATCCGTCGTAGCATTTTACATACAATTCGCTACGGTCGATAAAAAGCTAAAGTACGGTGGATGGCTGGTTGCCGTTTATTCGAGTCTCGAATTTGATTTTGTTAGTTTTGTTGGTACGATTGATAATTGGATTGAATTTCGATGGATGTCTTCATGGAGTGTTATAATTATTAATTTCATTCGTAAGACAAATCGATCTTTTTGATTCTTTTTTTATAGTTGGCCAGTTTATATTTCTAGAATCTTTGATAACTCCATTTTTTTATAAATTATAATCTGTTCTTCTGAAAAGTTTCTCACTTTTACTATTAAAAACTGGGGCCGAATTACCGCATCAGTGATCGAGTGAGTGAGTCCCATCAGTTATCGAATGAACTAGTGATCACTTTGGCATGATGGCATTCGTAGACTAACGTATCGTGTAACTATTTTAAATTGTAGTAATTCTATTCTACTACATCGAGTCTCTATTGATTTTTATCGAGTCTTTCTTGTTTGACAGATGAAATTTGTATTCATTTAATTTATTTTTGGACAAACAAATTTCATTTTTTTGTAAAAACAACAAATTTTTCGCGAGTTTCCAGTTTTTATTACAAGGATTTGAGGATATTTCTAAATATCCACTAAAAATGGATTATTTCTTTTTATCAAGCGATTCAGATGGTGAGGATTTAAAAAATATTTTTATACGTACATACATATGTACATAATAAGTAACATTTAATTCACATCAACCAGAAGATGAGATGTACGAAGCTTTGGCGCGCAGACTCCTAAGGGACAAAAGCAATCCTCTGTCTTTGTCAAATTCTGCGTAAGTATCCAAAAATTATATTATGTACATATACATATACCTACATGCATTATAATTACAGAATATTTCTATTTAAAGTTTCATTAAAAGGTTTGGGCTGAATAAAGACGCCTTTGTATATGTTATGTCTAGTTTAGATTTGAAGGGACATATGTCAACAGCAATTCCAGCTCCGTTGCAATTAGCTGCCACGTTGTCTCTTACATTTTAATCCGGAATTCAAATCAAATACGTTCTATCAGTCGGCTTCTCATCTGACGAATAAAATTCAGTTCGATAACTGATGAGAGAATGTCAAATTATTGTACTAGACTGCTCGATAACGTGAGCGGTAATGACAAATTTACATAATTCAGTCACGTATGACTCGATAACTGATGCGGTAATTCGGCCCCTGTATTCTTTGCTCAATTATTTTATTGAGTACGTCTAAAATTCCACCTATATCTGCAATTTTGCATACCCATAATGTCAATTAATCAATTTTAACAAATTTCGATTTCCATTTTGAAAAAAAAAAAATCAATATCTATTGAATGAATTCCGTTTTACCTTTATTTTTGACTAACTAAGATATATATTCGTTTTGTGTTCAATTTTTGTTGATAGTTATATAAATAAACGGAGTTTGGTGAAAAAATCATCTTTTTATTTAGATCTACAAAAAAGCAATTTGAGAAAACAAACCGCATTTGGTGGAACTGCACTATAGAGGAACGGCTTGCAAAATATTTATTCGTATGAAATTCTATGAGCTATAAGGCTTGGCGAGCACATATATGCAACTTTCAGTTTTGCAACAGTTTGGTTGCTAAAGTGAATACCATGGACTTATATGAGAGTGCGCGCAAAAACTATTCAGTCCGCGATTCGAGCAACTTAAAAGTTCGTGATTTGGCACAAATCGAACGATCGCCCCAAATAAGTTCTTCCAGTTTGTATTACACCGAACTATAATGTAACTACGCGCACATTAAATCGAAATATTGTCTGTGTGTTTCGTTCCTTTCGGAAAAATTGCATGTGCGCGCCTAGCCTAAACGCACTAAGCGGCAACTGATCTTCACAAATGTGCTTTTTCTTCACAGTTTAATGGAAGTTGGCCATGAACGGTATTCGCTTCACTACATGGACATGGACTGGGCGTACATTTTTGTGATCCCATTGTTTTCTTTTTACATATGCATGGAAATGGCAAACCAAATCTTAACTATTTGTTCCTTACTCCGCGTATGTTAAGAGCAGTCTGATGAGTTAATATTGAATTGAAAGCAAAACATACTCAGAAAATAAATTTGTAAATTGACTCTAAACTAAATTGACATTAAAACTCTAGCTATCAATCTACTCAGAAAATAAATAAAAACATGAAATATAAAGGGGACATGTAAGGGGAGTGAACAATTTAAACTACGTTGTAGTGTGCGTTCAGAACATTAAAAGGAAATAAGCAAATCTCCGGCAATTTTGTTTCTTCGTGTGAAAGGCATAGATGATTTTTAAAGCAATACAAAAATTGCCCTGTCGAAAAAGGGACTTGACCATAGTCTATGAACAAACCCATTCACTTATCATTTCCTTTCTATTAGTGCAAATTGAATGTTCGAATTTAAAATTGCAAATGCAGAAAAAATGAAAACAAGAAATAAGTTTGAAACATAAATAAAATATTGGTACGTTTTTCTACTTTATATGAAAAGGCTAATTATTGTTCATAATTTTGATATTTTCTTAATTTTACTTTGCAAAAGACTCTTTCATTACTTGTGACTGTTGTGCAAGGGTACCATTTTTACAAAAATATAAAATCTACGGTCCACGCTACGGTCGATGCTTTTTTTTGGAGTACAATGGATAGATTCCCAATAAAACACAGCTACTATAGCCGTGGTAAATCTACCGGCAGCAAAGCAGGATTTTAAAAAAGAACGATCTGCAGCAACCTGATTTTTTGTATTTTTAAGTTGGTACTACCGACCTTGTGTCTAATAACTAAATCCAAGAAACCAACAATTGATTTGTTTTCATTTCTTCAGATTAAAGGCATTGAAGAATACTAAAACTTGAATTACAAGTGTGTTCCAAAATGTTCATTTTAAAATTATTTTATGTGTTTGACGTTTTTTTTTTTAATAAATCAGATCTTGTGCCAATGAAAGGGTATGTTCGCATTGTGTTTCCTTGCAAAAATGATCGCATTCATTATTTAACTATTAAATATTTTTAAACTTCGCTTACATGCAGCTCAAAAATCGAGTTGGAGTAGAGAGGTTAATAAAAAATGAGCTATATAAAATATGGACAGAAATCCCCTTTTAGAATCTCATATCTGGGGTAAATAGTCATATTTTGTTAAAAATTATTAACGTCGCAACAAATAAACAACGAAAAAAAGACGATTATGTCAACTTTTATATTCACTGGTTGGTCAACGGCCAACTCGACTCTGACTTCAAAATGACGCAAGATCGTGAAAAACTAGTTTGACATGAATTTTAGGGTCAAGATGATTATTATATACGACATCCATCAATAAAATTTGACATTCTCTGAGACAATAAATTATATTTTGAAATATTTCGAATGTATTTCTTGCCAAAATTCCCCGAAAAGCTCTAAAATATTTAGTTAGTTCATTTGTAGGCAATTTGACAGCAGCAACACAAAGACACTCAAACATCTTGTATTAAAGTATCTGGCAGTTTCGAATAAGCTAACTTTAACTTTTACTGAAAGTGGAAGAGCCCCCCTACCTATGCTTATTAATATGATTTATAAAGCAACAAAAATAAATAAAGGTTACGTTTAGCCTAGTTCGTTGCATTAGAAACTTTTATTTCCCGCACGCGTGAATAGGTTTGCAATAATTTTTTTAATAAAAGAACACATACTTAACCAAAAACTATTGACTTTTGACTGCTTTCAACTAACATTTCCAAAGCGTTCACAAATATATTCAAATTGTTTGGTTTCCTATATAACTTATCTAATAAATGGGTGAACGTGTCCATTAACAGAGAGAAGAACTCTACGAATAAGGACTTCGAGACTCAGTAAAGTCATCGGAACTACCAGCTAAGCAATATAATATAATTTGTTACCCGAATAAATGTCACAAATCTATTCAAAGCAGACTTCTGCTTTTACTTTTATCGAAAGCAGGTTCTTGTATTTGTAATATGTGTAAATTCAGCTTTGCTGCCGATGGCTATTGCCAAAAGAACACGGCTTATATTAATCGATGACAAATAACTCGAAAAATTCTTTTTCCAAAACATTTTTGCAACAGAACAATTATTTTTTGTTATTTATTTTCCTGATGAACATTAAACAATTGCTGATTACCACGCAAAATGGAACAAATCGTTCTATTGATTTCAGTTCCATTTTCTCTCGTTCCAATGGTAGCGGATTGTATTATTGCAAAAAAAAATAGTCAACCCGTATTTGAATCCGAAGGACCTCCTATATAAAAATTTTGATCGAAATCTGTCAAGCTATTTATGAGAAAAAACAAAAAATGGTTGTATGGCAGGTGCCGTAATAACAAAATATGTAAAAAAAATAATGTTGGATCAAAATGTAGACTATATACCTTAAGTAGAGCACACACTTTTTACTTGCGATGTAGGTGCTATAGGGCAAGTTGTGTATTTGGACAAAAAAATCGAACTCGAGATTTTAATCAAAGTTATCATGCCGATGATAGAGAATATCAAAAAAGTGGGTCCGGCAATTCCGTCTGTCTGCCTGTAGAACGATCTACAGCGTAAACGGCTGACCCGATTTTGTTCAAACTTGGTGGTTAGGCGTTTTAGGTGATTGTCGGAAATAGATTTTTGAATCGTTGTTTTAGCTCCAAAAAAACGGTACTTGTCATACAAATTTTTCTAACATCTTAATTATCTCGAAAACTGATCTAACGATTTTGATAAAAATTGGTGTGTGTACTAATTTGAGTATGGTCTACATTTTGGCCGAAAAAACATTTAAAATATTTTGTTTTGGTTTTGACTTTCTCATAAACGGCTCAACGGATTTCGATCAAAATTTGTATACAGGATCTCCTTGAAATTCTAAATAATACTGCATTTCATAATTTTCGAAAAATTGTTTTTTTTGGATTTAAAAAAAAAATATATTTTTTTTTTAAATTCAATATTTCGAAAACGGGTGGGCGATTTTTTCTGAAATTACAAAATATTTAAAATGTTCATACCAATTTTTTTTAGAAAAAATTTAAGAATTTTTATGCATATATAAAAAATTAAGTGAAAAACGACTTTGAAAATATATTTAGCCGTTTCCATTAAGAATCTTTTGTATATAATGTGATCGAACATAGGAGCAAGTACGTGCGATCCAGTCGTGCATTTTATTTTTATCAAAATCGTAAAAGCCGTTTTCGAGACAATTAAGATGGTGGAAAGAATTGTATGGCAAGTACTGTTATTCTTAGGGCTAAAAAAAAAGATTCAAAAATCTATTTGTTACAATCACCTAAAACGTTTAAGAACCAAGTTTGAAGAAAATCGTTTCAGCCGCTTAGGCTATAGATCGATCTACCGACAGACGGACAGACTGAATTTCAGGAACTACTTTTTTGGCTTTCTCTATCAGCTAATGTCAAGTTTGATTAAAATTTCCAGTTCGATTTTTTTTACAAATGCAAAACTTGCATTACATTATCATTTGCCTTTGAGTTATGGACTAGAAGCTATCCAAAGCAAACCGGTACTTATGTACCTTTCACTTTAACCACGTTATTATATTATTATATACGTTGATTCCGTACTTTCGACACCTGCTGACTACTAATTTGAGAAATATGATTTTGGAAGCCGGCGTGCGTAGTATATCGACATGCTTCCACACAACTATTTTTACTAATAACTCAAAGATGGATTTCGATGTTGGTTCTTGAGGAATTTTTTATCAGTCACTCAATTTCTCCAGGGCTTTTTCGGCTAGTGTTTTTTAAACTAAATTATTGGCAATTATGGTAGAAAGAAAAATTTCTAACTGAAACAAAAACTTGACAGACATTCAGCTACTCGTATTAAATCGATTGATTCCGCTGGTTACAAAATCCTCCAAATTAATCCAGCAACGTCATAGGTGAGTTTGCAAGCCTAAATATTAATCTCAGGGTCAATCTTATCTTTATTTTGGGTGACAGTGGTATTGAGGAAAATGAATGTACCACACTTTAAAACTAACTTGCAGAATTAATCAACATTCTCCTTTGAGTTTTCCATATTGAAACTGCCTCACATCCCTCAATCCAATTCTAAGGTCGTTGTAAAATGTTTTGGACACTGGCCGAAAGAAGATCATGCGGCGAGGCTAGATATCTCTCCCAATACTTATTGTTGAAATTGTCGAAACATGAAAAGGATATTCTGTTTCATTATGTACGTACAACCACAAAAAACACGAATTTTGAAACAATCCCGCCCATTGCCTTATGCTGTGAGCCAATTTACAGATAAACTGGATAGAGTAACTATCTATATGATAACCTAATTTATTGCATCACAATAGTATTTTTGTTGTTTTTTTTTACACGAAACCAATACTTTTCCCTTGAGCAAATAAAAATTTAAATCGATAACAATTGTTATTAATTTAAAAAATAAAATTAAATTGAAGGTCGAACATATATGAACATTGAATTTACTTTTTGATAGGTATTGAATACATACGTCATTTAGTGATACGAAGAATTAAAATTCAATTTTAAATATTTATTATTCTACTTTAAACATTCTTGTACAGACGTAGGAATCCTGAAAGGGAAATTCGAAATAATACAAATAAAAATATGTACATACTCGTATATCTAGAATTTGATCGCCACAAGGGCCATTTGTCCGAAATATAAAAGCTACATTTAATTCATGGTGGCTAACAAGGTTAACGTAAATAGTGAACACTTTGATTCGTTGACGTAAAAATGACGTACGTATCTGTCCTAATAATGGGCGTATTCCAGTAAACCACAAATTTGTCCGAAAAACTGTCAAATCTAGTTGTTATACATCAAATTTTCTTAGTTTTTTTTTTTCAGAAAAGAGCACTCAAGAGAGAGTATTGTATTCATTTCAATTTTATTTACCAAATCAATTGTATATTTCAAGGCTTCGAATTTCAGCCCAAGAAATTTGTTTGATAACTTGAAGACCGTCTAATGAAACAATAAAAAACAGTAACCAAACTCTTAAGTTGTCGCGTGTGCCATTATAAAAATAAAAAAAAAATCGAATTTATTGTGTCATCGTGCTTATTCGTGAAATAAATTAATATTTCTGATAATAATGTAATTGATCATCTTAGGCTAGGCGCGCACATGCAATTTTTCCGAAACGAAATAGTTTAATCACTACTTGAACGATCATCGCGCGCATAAGCAACTTAAAAATCAATCAACGAGATAAAGCAACACACAAACAATATTTTGATTTAATGTGCGCGCAGTTACATATAGTTCGGGGCGATCGTTCGATTTGTGCCAAAACACAAACTTTTAAGTTGCTCGAATCGCGGACTGAATAGTTTTTGCATGTGAGCGCACTAAGTCCATGGTATTCACTTTAGCAACCAAACTGTTGCAAAACTGAAAGTTGCATGTGCCCGCCTAGCCTTAAGTCTTAAAAAAAGCTTTAAACCAAAAACTTTTCATTAACCAAATTACACTTTGGCTTAGACGTTTAAAATACCGGTAAAATGTATGTTTTTTTTTTTTTTTTTTTAACACACTATCAGAATTGGTCGAAGAGAGTTTATAGCAAGCTCCGTCTTGCGACCAATGGTTTGCCAACACAGAAAACTGTGTTATACCACCGGCTCATCATTTAGTGCAGTGTTAGTTGTTAGTAGGCAAACTCTATTACAAATAACACTAACACAAGTACAACATGAAAATATAACATATAATATTACGTCAATACAAAACAAGAACATAACAATAAACAAAAAAACATTTAGGAGCGTGGAACACTGGTTTTGAGTATATTTTTTAAATTAATTTTACTGATATTGAAATCAAAAATGTTTGAATTCCAATTTAAAAGTCTACCCATACGTGTCAATGGTTCATGCATCCCATAGTTGGTCCTATGTGTTGGGACTTTAATCAAGTCGAGTCCACGAAGATTATAACCTCCACCCCGATAATTAAAAAAAAACTGAACATAGTAGGTCTGGTGCATCTGTGACACCTGTTATTATTTGGTGGAAGAATACCAAATCATTGTTTGTTCTTCTCTGTGCCAGTGTTTGCATTTGAAGAATAGATAAACGTTGGTCATAAGGCAGGGCATTAGAAGGATCACTCCACTGAAGCCCGTTCAATGCGAAACGAGTAAAGTTTCTTTGAACAGATTCTAATCTCTCAATATGAACATCGTAAAGAGGAGTCCAAACCTGCGATGCATACTCAAGATGGGGACGAACCAAGCAGTTGTATAAAGCACGGGTAACAATGGGATCAACAAATTCTTTGGACCAACGTTTAATAAATCCTAACATTGAATTGGCTTTGTTAACTATGATATTAATATGGATAGAAAAGTCTTAATTTTGCGTGAAAAGAACTCCAAGTTCCCGTACAGTTATAACACGAGTTAAAATGTGCCGTGAAATAATATAGTCATGAGAAGAAGGAGAACGTTTTTTTGAAAATGTCATTGTTTGACATTTTGTCGGGTTAAGATTCAAACTGTTCTTTTTACACCACAAGGCAAAGTGGTTAATATCCTCTTGCAATACAGTTCGATCCTTTGAGGATGATATATTTTTATAAATCTTCATATCGTCTGCAAAGATAAGAATTTCGCTATTGCGTAAAGAGGAGCATCATTAATGGCCAATGTAAAGAGTAATGGTCCGAGATGGCTTCCCTGCGGAACACCTGATTTGGCAATAAAGATTCTTGAGTAAGAATTTCTGAATTTGACTTGATATGACCTGTCTTCAAGATACGATGATATCCACTTGATAAAAGATGGAGGAAACCCGTATGAATTAAGTTTAAACTTGATAATCTCATGAGACAATTGATCAAAAGCTTTCGAGAAGTCTGTGTATACACAATCAACTTCTTGATCACTTTCTAGGGAGTTTAAACATTTACTCAAAAAGAAAACTAGATTAGTAACAATAGACCGTTTCTGCATAAAACCATGTTGTTGGTTGCAAATAATATTTTGACATATAAATGTCAAACTATCACATACAACTTGTTCGAACAACTTCGGAATGCAAGAAATTTTAGAAATTGGTCTATAGTTGATAATATTGGTTTTATCACCCTTTTTATATACTGGGGTTATAAATGCATTCTTCCAAACTGAAGGAAATTTGCCTAATTTCAAAGATAATTCAAAAATATTACTCAGAGGAAGAGCTAAAATGGACCTACATTTTTTAATACAGCAGGTGGTATTCCATCAGGTCCAACAGAGTAGTCCTCTTTTATATGTGACAAAAAGCTCAAAATTTTTTCACGCTCTATTGTAATATTGTTAAATGATACTTGAGGACAATTTCGTAAAAAATGAAAATAGTTTTCGTCAACAACTACAGGAGAATCAATGAAGAATTGGCTAAAATTACCCTCACAGATTTCAGAAGTTGTATTCAAGATTACGTCATTATAAATGAGGTTTACTGGATACCCGTCACTTTTCTTTTTAGAATTTACGAATTTCCAGAAGTTTTTCGGGTCTAACTTCAAAGAACGCCCCATGGTTTCCAGATATTCGTTATAGAGTTCGAAAGAAAGTTTTTTGAATTCTTCAAAAAGAGAAATGTAAACAACTTGATTCTCTACCGTCATGAACCTTATGTATTTTTTCCAAGCCTTATTTCTTTTATTTCGGATACATTTCAGTTCTTTTGTGAACCAAGGATGACAAGAAGAATTGGAAGGAATAGATCTTTTTTTAAGAACTGTTTCATTAATGCATCTTATCAAAATAGAATAGAAGCTGGAGATAGTTGAGTCAAGATCATTAGAAATCGGTAAATGTTCTATACCGGAATTTATTAAACTATCTAAGAGCTGTTGAAAATCAACCTTTGCGAAAGTCAAAAGTATGGGAGCAGTCATGAGGATTACTATTTTCTAGTAAATGACCACTCAAGTCAAGAAAAATGTCAAGAGGCGGGTGATAACGATCTATGTTAGATAAAGCAGAGATAGATTCTACCACTACTGTACTAACGGCGGCGTCAGATGAGAATACAAGGTCAAGTTGTCTATTTTTAAAATTGTGTACAAAGTTAACTTGATATAAATCCGTAGAGATAATATTATCCAACATTTGGAGCTCCTGTTGGGATGAACTTGCGGAAGCTTCGAAATAGGATTCGTCATCAGAAGGAACCCAATCAATGTGAGGAAGATTAAAATGCCATAATAGAAGGATATTACTCTCAAGGCTAGCTAAGCTAAAAATAAAGTCGAGTGCTAAAGAGAGTTCAGTGTATACTGACACTGGACTTCTAGGTGGAATATAAACATTTAACACAAATAAGACTAAAGATTCCTTAGTTATTTTGACGCACAACAATTCAATTGTCAGATTGAATGGGAAGACTAATGGAATGGAATGGAATGTTAAAAATGTTAAACCATCCTTTAATTCGCTTAAGAAGAATGACTCTAACATTATAGTAGTGAAATTTGTTTCGAAATTAAAAAAGAATTCTGTTATGAAAAATAAGTCAAGTAATAAAAATAGTTTAACTTGTAAAATTTTTGATCATGATAACAATGAAAAAATATTTATTAATGATTCTCTTAATGGTGCGACAAGATATCTTTTAAAAGCTGCACAGAAAGCTAAAAAAGAAAAAATGTACAAGTATGTTTGGGTTAAAAATGGGAGAGTGTTTATGCGGAAGAAGGATAACGATAAATATATTATTATTAACTCGGAGGAAGACCTCCTTACACTTATTTAACTTAATCATTATGCAAGTTCCAATAAATAATTTTTCATGTGTTTCTTCTGTCAACTGCGTAGACGTTGAATCTTATAATCTCGTTTTTAACCAAAAATATTCAAATAATCTTCTTATTATACACCAAAATATTAGAAGTATGCGTAAAAATTTCGATTGCTTTCTTGCTAACTTAAATACTTTTGTAAATAAGCCTGATTTCATTTTTTTGTCAGAAACTTGGATTTATGAAGAAGAAAATAATCTTTTTAGTATTGAAGGGTATGATTTTATATCTTGTTGCAATAATGATTATGCTGCGGGTGGTGTTTCCGCTTTTGTAAAAACAGATATTGATGTGGATAGTAATTGTTTTAATTTGCAAAGTTGTGATGTTCTGAAATTGAAAGTAATTAACAAAAAGTTAACCTTCTTCTGCATTTATAAATTTATTCATTCATCTAATGACGTGTTTTGCGAGGAATTGGATAATCTTCTATCAAGTGAGTCATCAAATGATATTGTTCTATTAGCTAACATTAACATAGACATTTTACAAAATTCTGCTAATTTAGATAATTATTTATTTTTAATGTCATCTCATGGCTTAGAATCATGTGTGAATAGACCGACTCGTATTACTGATTCTTCAAAAACGTGCCTTGATCATATAATGATTCGTTTTTCTAGCTCCCATAAATTTCTATTCAGCAGCTCTATTCTTGACTTGCAAATAACTGACCATTGCATGACTTGTTTGAACTTGGAATCTGCTTCAGTTTCGTGCTCAAATAACACGCCTTCTTGCTCTTCTTTTATTCAAACAGATTTTGTGTCACTTAACAATTTACTTCGTTTTGAATGCTGGTATAGTGTAATTAGTGAAAGTGACCCTTCTAGATCGTATTTCATGTTCATTAAAACTCTTAATAACTATGTAAATCAATGTTCAACAAATGTTACAAAAAGGAATACTAAATTTAAAAAACTCAAACCATGGATAAGTTTTGAGTTACTAAACAAAATAAGAGAAAAGAACAAACTTTACAAGAAGAAAATTAAACATCCATTAAATTCGAATATTCTAAATTCATATAAAGAACTTTGTAAGGAAATTGCAAAAGATGTTTTGTTGTGCAAAAACAATTTTTATTTAAACAAGTTTTGTGAGATAAAAGGTGATTCGAAAAAAGAATGGAAACTGGTTAACGATATACTTAATAAATCAAGTCAAACTGAACAAATAAAAAACTTAAAATTCAATAGCACAATTATAGATAATCCAAAGGATCTGGCTAATTTATTCAATGACTATTTTGCATCTATTGGCACAAAAGTTGTGTCTGAAAGTTGTGCTGCCTCCACAAATTGCGAATGCCAAGCTTCTGTTATGCCTTCCTCCTTAAGCTTCTTTTTCGAGCCCATTACATCTTTTGAATTGTATAAATTGATAACCTCCCTCAAAAATTCAAATTCTAAAACTTCAAACTGTTTCTCTAATAATTTTGTAAAAAAAATAGCTTTTAACATTTGGGATGTTTTATGTCATATTTTTAATAAAAGTATTCTTCAAGGTGTCTTCCCAGATGACTTAAAACAAGCTGAAGTGATACCTTTATTTAAGAAAGGGGATAAAACATCTTTGAACAATTATAGACCAATTTCTTTACTTTCTGTATTCTCTAAATTATTTGAAAAGGCTGTTAAGAAACGAATGATCGATTATTTAGAAAAAAACAATTTTTTTAGCGAAGCTCAATTTGGTTTTCGTAGTGGTCTTTCTACTGAAGGAGCTTTATTAAACTTCTGTTCTAATATTTATGATGGTTTTAATAAAAAAAATCTTAATGCAGCCCTCTTTATAGATATAACTAAAGCTTTTGATACCGTTAATCATAAAATACTGTTGGACAAGCTTTTAAATTGCGGTTTTAGAGGTGTTATACATAATTGGTTCAGTTCGTATTTATCTGGTAGAGGACAAAGGGTAAAAATTAATGAACAATTTAGTTCCAAAAGAAGTTTAACTTTAGGAGTACCTCAGGGTTCTGTCCTAGGCCCGATACTTTTCTTAATTTTTATCAACTCGCTCTTTTTACAAAACTATCGTAGCAAGGTAATTGCGTTTGCAGATGATATGGCTTGTTCTTATCAAAGTGCTTCTCCCCTTAATCTTTCTGCTGACATAAATCATGACCTGGAAGTTCTGAGCCATTGGTTCCAAATGCATAAAATGGCTATTAGTGTTAAAACCAAAGTAATGTTTTTTAATGTGGCTGGTAAGGAAGTTGATTTCGGGAAATTTTTCTTTCATTGTGCAAACTGCAAAAAATATAAACACAGCAAGTTTATTTGTAACTCTGCGATAAACGCACAAACATATAATAAGTCAGGTACGTGCTCCGAAAACTGTTTTGAAATTGAAATTGTTAAGTCCTTTAGATATCTAGGGGTTTTGGTTGACTGGAAGATGAGTTGGTCTGCTCATACCAATGCACTAAAAAAATACCTTATGGCTGCCACAAGGCAATTATACTTTTTAAAATCGGTTTGCTCACAGGTTCTTTTGAAATGCATTTATTATGGCTTGCTGCACTCTAAGCTTGAATATGGCATAGTATCTTGGGGTGGTACTCATAATAACAAAATAAATCCGCTTCTAGTTTTTCAAAAACACGTCATTCGTCTAATTTGTAATAAATCCCGTAGAAGTAATAGCCTGGTTCTTTTCAAAATGCTGAAAATACTACCCGTTAAGCACTTATATTTTTACAAAGTTTTAAAGATATTTTTCGCTAGATCTGGATATCTATTAAACAGATTTTCCTTCAACTATAATCTGAGAATAAACAATCACAATCTTGTTTCAATACCAAATCATAACCTTCAAATTTTCTTCAATTTTTTCACATCGCTTGCTCCAAGACTCTTTAATAGTCTTCCTTCTAACTTAAGAGATATAAGAATTGAATCCATTTTTAACAAAAGGGTGAAACTGTGGCTTTTTGACCTTAATTACCAAAATGTAAATGAGCTTTTGTCTGTAATTGTATAATTGTTTATTGTATTTTTTTTTAAACTCTATATAAAAAAAAAAAAAAAAAAAAAAAAAAAACTAATTAAAGATTAATTTCTACCTAGTCGTGACCCCACATCACTATTTATTACTCATTGTTATTTATTTTTTATTGTTCAATTGATTTTGCTTTCCCGGCTGCTTTCAACTCTAGTTCCATGTGTTCTATCGATAGCAGCTCTTTATTTAATTACTTATTTGTTATTTTATTATTTTGATGCTACTATTGTATTGTATAGCTTTAAGATTTTGTATTTGATAAAGAATAAATAAATACTACTACTACTATTTGTGTAGAGCAGAAATTACTTCTTACAGCAATAAGTACTCCGCCACCAACTGAATTCATAATATCAACATGACGATCCTTTCGGTAAACTAAGAACTCGCTATCAAAAAGTTCTGTGTCTAAAATTGAGGCATTAAGACAAGTCTCAGTCAGGGCAAAAAGATCGTATGGCAAAGATAGGGAATTATTATATGTCTTGGAAGTTTTGCTTCGAAGACCTCCTACATTTTGGTAGTAGAGGCAGCACCTGGGCAGTTTTTTGAATTTAAATTTAAACTAGAAGCCGAATTTATATTAGATTTCTTTCTCATGGGGGCTATAAATTCTTTCACCAATGTATTAGAAGGCCACGAACTACTACATATGGGTTCAAAGAGACAATGTTCAATACTCTTTCCCGTACTTTTGTGAAACTGTCTTTCTTTGTTCTGTGAGAGAAAGATGGGCTTACAGCTTGTCATGTCGTGTGATTATCAACAAAAATGTTGGCAATGTTTAGTTAAGTTTAGCTTATTATTATTCTTATAGTACAAACACATCAATACAAATCCAGAGTCTGCAAACAGCTATCAGGAACTGTCTCTCAGATGTAAGACATCTAAAACGAGGGATAATAAGGTCCTTAGATCTGTTTGATATTGGAAATTGAATTTTCTCAAATATATAAGTTGGTTGATGAAAGTCAAAATTATAATACTCGTATATTTCACATCCCTAGGTAACTATTGGTATAACCATAGTTTTTGCTAGTAGTATTCTGGTTTTCAGAGGCGTACAATCTTGAGCAGGCCATAGTGTTCTGAGTGTACCATACGTTTTCCCAACTATTGAGTTTATATGGTCGTGCCACATTAGAGTCCTATTGAAGATCACACCTAAGTTTCTTGAGGTATGAACATATTCTAATTCTGTTCCATTGAGCAAAATGACTGGGAAATATGACAGATCAAGCACTTTTTTAGAAATACCCAAGCATTTGCATTTGCATGGATTAAGTGCCAACCCGTTATTTGCTGCTCATTTAGATATCCGTTCAAGCTCTTGATTGATGGTGTGCATACAGTTTTCAATAAGGCCAAGAGAGCAACTTCTATATATTTGTATACCATCTGCATAGAAATTTTTTGATGTATCAGGGATCATATAAAAGCGATTTCATTTATATACAGAGAGAATAACAGAGGCGCTAAAATAGAGCCTTGAGGGACAACCCGAACTATTGGAAGAAATTCAGAAAGAGTAGAAAAGACTGAAGTAGTTTTATTGCTTCTGGAGATACATTAAAATGTTGTTGTAGCTTATTTAAAAGCAAGGACTTTAGAAAAATCTAAAAGCACTAAATAAGTTGGCTTATCCTTGTCAAGCTCACCTCTTATATACTCAATAAGTTTGACAAGTGCAGTTGTACAGCTGTGTTGAGCAGGAGATTATTTGGAGTTATGTAGTCATTTAGTTGTTTTTGCATAATCAGCTCACAAACTTTTGACATATATGGAAGAATTAATATTGGCTTAAATTCTTCGCAGAGCTAGTTTTTGGGGATCGGTATTAATTTGGTCAGTTTCCATTGGTGTGGGAAAATGCCTGTAGTAAGTACTGTTTTGAAAATATGGGTTAAGTATGGTTGTAAACTCGGCAATAGGTTTTAAGAAGATTGGATTAACTTCATCAACTCCAACAGCATTGGATTTGATGGATAAAAAACTTTCAATGACTTCAATATTGCTCACGCCTGAAAGACTAAAACCAGAAATTGTATCACCTAATGGCAAAGGCACACTATGAAGAAACACATTTTCGTTTGAAACTTGATAAACTGGCAAGCAATTTGGGTTTGATAGAAATTTACAATTTAACGGTTAATGAATTTAACAATTTAATATGTTGTCAAAAACAGGTCCCAATATCCGCACAGTGAAATTGTTGTTACGGGCGTTTTCAATGTACACAATTTCAAGTCTATCCGATATTCTGTTCAAACAACACCCGAAGGAAGGTATGTCGATCTCTTTGTTGAGATGAACAATTCGACTCAGTTGGTTACTGACACCCTAGACTTGTTTCTTACCCATCCACCCGGTAAATACACTATTAGTTTGGTGTCGGACAATTGTGTCATAGCAGACAATTTCTCGTGCTCATACATCACCCAATTTCTCGTGATCAAACTTCTCATTTAATGAAAACATTCCTAAGAATACCGTATGACAATACGAGAAAGCTAACTGGGATGGTTGAATAATTTCTTTAGTTGATTCCAGCGCTGGTATATATACATTATACCGAACAGAACCAAAAGCATCTAAATATTAATAATAATAATACTAATTTTAAATATATGCCTGTAAGACCTAAGGTCTTTTTTAAATGCAACTGAACTGCACGGCATTAGTTCGAAGGATAAGAAAGATAGCAAAGAATTTTTTGTTGGCACAATGGATTTGAGAATCAAATATTGACTATCTCAATTTAACCCACGGCATTCAATTAAAATTTAAGGTATAGAAAAGAATGCGCCTAGCGTGGGGATCGAACCCACACGTCTCAGTTAGCAGTCAACCACTTTATCCACTGCACCATTGCCAACCGCATCAAACCAAAAGAAAGCTCGTGGTTCGGTTTGAGCTGTAAAGAGGTAGTCAGGTTGATGAAACATAGAAGTCACTCTATCCAACACATCTGTCTACTACTATACTTGTAGCTATGTGCACGATATCGACTTCATCATAAGCGAAACTTGTTGGTTTTGAAGTAAACATAAACAATACCAAACACACGCGCAAATTCTATGAGCTGAAATGTAGTCTAAAATGACAAAAAAAAAACTCACATCGCCATCACTGGTTTGATCATAATATTGAACGAAAGCACCACAATACTCCCGCTAAGAGACTCTTCCAATAATCGCCCAAATATCAAGGCGACAAGAAAAAATATAAATAATCCTATCCGTCGCGTATCCCTGAGCGCTTGTTTTGGATTGCTGGAAGAAGCGTGTCTTGAATCAAGGAGAATAAGAGGACTGCCGTATCTAAAGGATCCTAAGGTTTACTTGTGATATACATAGGTACTATAGGGCAAATTTTGCATTTGGAAAAAAAATCGACCTTGAGATTTTAATCAAACTTGATATTACGATGGTAGAGAACACCAAAAAGTGGGTCCGGCAATTCCGTCTGTCTGTAGAACGATCTACAGCCTGAACGGCTGAACCGATTTTGTTCAAACTTGTTACTTAGGCGTTTTAGGTGATTGTCCAAAATAGATTTTTGAATCGTTGTTTTAGCCCCAAAAATAACGGTACTTGCCGTACAAATTTTTCTACCATCTTAATTATCTCATCTCGAAAAAGGCTCTGACGATTTTGATAAAAATTGTTGTGTGTACTACCTTGGGTATGGTCTACATTTTGGTCAAATATTTTTTAAAAATATTTTCTTATTAACGGTACCTGCCATACAACCATTTTATTGATTTTGGACTTTCTCACAAACGGCTCAATGGATTCCGATCAAAATTTTTCTACAGGAGCTCCTTTGAATTCTAAAGACTGCATTTCAAAATTTTAGAAAAATATTTTTTTTTAGATTTTTGAAAGAAAAAATATTCTGTTGAAAATTCAGTATTTTGAAAACGGGTGGACGATTTTTTCTAAAATTTTGTTTTTAATTTTATATTGTTAATTATTCAAAATTGTCGTACCAATTTGTTTTTCGAAAAAAATTTATAATTTTTGTATATAGAAAATTGAGTTAAAAAAGACTTTAAAAATAGGTTTAGCCGTTTCTATTAAGAATCTTTTGCATACGATATGATCGAACATAAGAGCAAGTACGTGCGATCTAGTCGTGCATTTTTTTTTTTGATTTTCGACTTTCTCATAAACGGTATTCTCATGTTGGTCAAATTTTTTATAAAGGAGGATTAAAAACGAGAATGATATTAGCCAAATCACTTCTCATTCCCCTGCTATTATATGGTTGCGAATTTTTAGTAATTGTGATTTCAGGGACAAAAGGAAGTAAAATGTTAAAGCCACTTTTAGCAATTTACTAAGCGAAAAAGATGATTGAACTAATTTTAAACGATTTTAACATTTTACTAAAGTTAAAATCACGGAATGGCTACTTTAACTTTTAGCAATTTGCTAAATCCATTATGGAATCTGATAGTATATCAGCCTTCCACGTGGGGTGCCCAGGTTCGAGTCCTGTTGGTGCACAATTCTTTTTTTGTTTTTTTTTTTTGTAAATAATGAAGTTAAAATGATGAAAATAGAAATAACTAATACCTTTTTAGATCACATGTTGGGTTTTCATCAACATAATTAGTTTACAGCGCATAACAACAATAATTGTTTTCATCAAAATGCTAACCCTACAAATGCTCAGCTTTCTGCTTAATTAGCAATTTACTAGCTAAAAAAAGGTTTAAAAATTTTGAAATAGTTATTCAATAATAAGCACTTAGGAAATTGCTAACTAGTAAAATGGGTTGTTTAAAATTTTGCGCCAATATCTTTACAGCAAAATTCAGTTTCCGCACTCAAATAGAACTCCGGATTTAACTCCACTACGCCACACCTACCTTGTTTCTAGACGGCAGTTCTTTGTACACGCGATTAGGCTCTGGAATTCTCTCCCTCTGGTCATAAGGATAATGGGATGCAGCACTCGGTTCAGGATAAAGCTTAGGCAATATTTTGGGGCTTCTCAAGGATAAACTTTAGTAAATTTAATTTATATTATGTGTATATACTATTTTTATTATTAAATGCAACTTTCTTTCTTTTTTCCTTCCTTTTATTTAAATAATCAGAACTTAACTTTGAATATTTTTGTTTTTTCTTTAATTTGTCAGCTTTTTTTCACACGTTATCATGAAATTTGGTTTATATAAAAGTATACCAGTATTGAATCTTGCACTAGTTTAAAAGATGTTGTATCTTATTGTGTAAGAAATTTCTATCAATAAATAAAATGAAATGGAGGTCCTTCGAATTATAAACGTACCTGCATACCAAAATTTTCGAAAAATATATTTTTGAAGAAACATATTTTTTTTTTTTGAAAATTCAATATTTCAAAAACGTTTTTCATATTTCGTTTTTATTTTTATATTATTAAATGTTTAAAATTGTCACAAAAATTGTTTACAAAAAAAAAATTAAAGAAATTTTGTATTTAAAAAATTAATTTTTAAATATGTATATTTAGAATATTGATAGAAATCTTTTGCATACGATGTGATCAAACATAAGAACAAGTACGTGCGATCCAGTCACGCATTTTATTTTCAGTGAATGCAAACTGTGAACAATAATATGGAAGTGATACTGGATGCCTTGGGAAGGCAACAAAATGGTAAAAGTTTATCGAAGACTTTCGCCAAATTAAGTTATTTTATGAAGGCTCATATTGTAATAGGGGATGGTGTCAACAAGTTATTTTGACATTTGCCAGATGACTTCAACAAACCGTATGAATTATGTCAGACAGACACTAACAAAGCTATAAAAAAAACTCGTGTCGCTTTCATTATAATTTCGAAGCTAATTTGTTTGCATAATATCAGTAGACTAAGTGTGTAGTGTAGCCAAGGTCGCGCTGCCTGTAGGGAAGTGCTTGGCAAATGTCAAATTTAGTTGATGATACCATCCTCTAAAATATACCAAAGAAAAGGCTTTCATTTTTATAATTTTACGTAATGTTGCAACATTTTTATGCACCTGAACCTGATACATTAAAAAGGGCTCGATATTCAAGGTCTGATGCATTATCCATTCGTTCGTAACTACTTAGAGGAATTCACTTGACTTGGTTAGCTAATTCTGTCGGTCCTGTCTATAAAAACTATTCCTTGTTTTATTCCTTTTATATAAAAGTTGGGCAAATGTTTTAACTTTTTATAGATTAGAGTTATTCTATTTCGTAGCGGGAATAATTTACTGCGCAGTTCCTGGAATTAATTTGTGATGTTTATTTTTCTTCAAAGTATCGTAGAATTATTTAGTGTATTTTTTTTTTTAAAGATAGATGGCTTCCTATAAGATTGTTTTTGGAGATGCTCGGTGATGTAAGCGGCAATGAAATTAATGTTTATTTACTTTACATTGACTGAATAGAATGCTGTGTAAAAATATAAGAATTACCTTGCACATAACGTAAGCAGATTCTAAAAAGAAAAAAATGATTGTTTTGACTTGTTTGTTTTTAATTTAAAACTTGTGATTTGGTTTGGATGGTTTTTGGATTGGTGAATGGTTGGTTCGATAAATGAACTAGATGGAAGTTTTTTTTTTGTCATTATTTATACGAATTATTAATAATTAAATCATAATTAAAATTGTATTATTTAATGATTACTGACTTTATTTTTGTGAGTTCACTGATCATGTTTTAAAACCCTTTCGAATTGAATATAATTAAGAGGCAAATTGCCAAGTAAACCCACCTAAATTTAGTCAGTATTCTTTAAATAATAAAATTTATTTCTTTATTTGTAGTTGTTTTAATATTATTCTATTGTACATATTTGGTATTAATACTTCATGAAGCAAGAACTTGTCGTACTTTTATATCTCACTACTTTTCGCGGCTAACTTGTTACATATAGGTTTTTGTATAGAAGAACTTGACTTATTTTTCAACATTTATGTTTTTGGTCTGATATCACTTCTTTTTGCAAAGATTTTAATAGTTTGCCATTTCTTCTGCAATAATGGGCAGTGCTCCATTGAGTTAACACCAATCCTTAGGAAGTGGGCGGATACCACAAAAAAAAGATCAATGTAGAAGAAAATTACAAATTGAATGGTTAGTTCAGACTGATCATCGTCACTAGAAATGTTATCATTTGCTCAAAAAACAATTTAAAAAATTGTTTCCTTTTACCTTCGCTCTGAAATCGTCAAATCGTGCGGGCGATTTCAATGTTCACAATTCTAGCTGGCTCCGCTTTTCAAACCATACAACACCAGAAGAAATGTATGTCGAGGTCTTTGCTGATTTAGGCCAACTAACTTAGCTTGTTGACGAGCCAACTCGAATCCCTAACGTTGTAGGTCAAACCGCCAACACTCTAGACCTATCAAATTAAGAGAAAATGCATGGTTTGATTTCAGTTGTAAAGAGGTTATTAGGGCTAGAGTTTTAAGCTTCACAGAGGAAAACCGGATTAAGTTCAAGCAAGCTAAAAAACCAAACAAATTTTTAATGACCAATGTCCCAAAGATAGTAAAATTTGTTGGTCATTTTTAAAAACATTCGAAATACAACTTCGTCTTCGGCTCCAACGATCGTCTTTAATGACACCGTCTTTGTCAGTTCACTTAAAAATCCCAATTTGCTTGCAGCGCAATTTGCTGCTAATTCCACGATGCCAGAAAGTGTTATGACTCCTCCAGTACTTGAGAGCATAAACGATTTTATGGTACGAATCTTCTTTGGCACTCGGGCAGCTGCTAGAGCCCTTAAATACCTTGATATACAATACACAAATCCGCTGGCCCGGATAGTATCCCTCCCAGCGTTCTGACGAGGTGTTCTTCAACGCTGACAAAACCTTTGCGTAAGCTGTCCAACTCTACTGGTCATAGAACAGCATTTGTCGAGCCTGTCCCTAAAAAAGCCAAATCTTCTTTCACCCTTTAATTATCGTCCAATTGAACTTACATCCCTTCTTTTCAAGGTCATGGAAACGCTGATTAGTTATTTTGTTGAATAGAATCCAAAATAGAGCAATAACAATGATTGGCGATAGAACTATAATGGAAACATTTATATCTCTAGAACACCGTCGAAATGTTATATGTCTTTCATTATTGTATTGCTATTTCTATGAGCAATGTTCTAGCAAAATAGTCAGTTGCATTCCTCCCCTTAATGTATTCAACCGTAATACTCTCGCTTAGAGGAATGCTCATCAGTTTACCATTTAGCCCAACTTCGGACGTACTGTTAAGATTCTTTCTTTAGGCGTACAACTTGAATGTGGAATACTTTACCCGACTTAATTTTCCCCTGCCATTTTGATATTCAGAAATTCAAAACCAATGCGCATCGATATCTCGTCTTAAATCCTTTCCTTCTTACCTAAAGCTCGTACTGTGCTTAATCATTTTAAGGGTACTCAAAACCCCCTTAGTGCGCCAATCATTATAAAAACAAAACACTTTCACTTCTTAGAGCCTCGTAGAATTACCGCTTATTAGGTCGAACATAGTTTTTTACAAGTTGCACCTTAACTTTGTATTTAGTCATTTTTAAAGGCAAAGTATAATGATACATCAAAATGACAAAACGGACAGGTTGGCTTGATGATTCCTCATTATGAGAAAATATTTAAATAAAGACATCGCAGTAGATTAACTGACTGCAACTATATTCAAAAATGCGATATTGCAATAAGGGTATTAATACAACGAGATAATTCTCCGCTCTTTGGAGAAAAATATAACTTGCCCCTTAAAATGCTTGCGTAAATGTGGGAAATAATCAGCTGTTCGTTAAACTAATGGCCTTTTTTATTGGTAATCCAATCGAGCAAATTAAACTGTAGCGAATTTTTTTTTCTTTCGCCATTTATTTACGACAAATTTACGACAATTAATGGCAGATCCCTTTTTATTTTTTGACTTCATTTACACCGTTTTTGAGAGGTGGTAATGCTAACTTGACTGTCAAGTTAGCATTACCTGGGGTTATTTTTTAAAAAAACAAGCGCGACAATTTTTTTTCTTTCACGACAAATTTACGACAATTAATCCAATAAGAATTTCTTTAAAATTTTGAAGTGGTAGTGTTAACTTGATACACATCAAAACAGCAATTTTAGACGAAAAATATATCGATGTTTGAACATCGATGTTGAAGCATGTGAAACATCCCAGCATCGATGTTAAGATTTAATCATGCTTATAAAGTTTAGACCGCACTCGAAGGAACTGCACTTCAGCGAAACTAAGCTTCATTGAATGTAGCTCATACACACAAAAAGGGAAAAGAAAATTGCGATAAAAAATATTGCTACAATTTTCAAAACAATGAAGGTATTTTGAATTTGTAATTTGTATATTGTATTTTTAATTGATTTTTGAACGTGCTATTATTTTTCAAAAAACAATTAAAAAACATCGATATTCTAATATCGATAGTGTATTTTCGATGTTCACATCCATGTTTTACAACATTGCTCATCCCTACACACCATTGTTTTTGACATTGAATTCGCGTATAACATTTAATACGTGAGTGTGTGCGTGCTTCTGGTTTTGATTCTGCTTTCAAATCCAGATGTAAATTTCTCTTCTATCCAGGAGAAGAACTGTCATTTCATACCAATTGAACAGTTTCAGAAGCATTCGGAAGACTTCCGGACGACCAATCGAAAAGGCCATATACGTGAGATAAATTTATCTACTTTGCAGAATATTTTTCCCATACAAACTGACAGTTCTTTTCTGCGAAGATAAAATTATCTGGTTTTTTGAGGTTTATACGGGTTTTCCGCTGTGTTCTCGTATGAATTTCAGAAATACTAGTATACATATACAGACATGGACAAAATAATAGGTACACTCCCTAATTTTTGGAAATATTGTGTGTAGTACTTATACTAGGCACATATTAAAAAAATATTAATCTTACATATTAGTGGTAAGTATGTTGTTAATCTATTTGATATAATTAGTTTATTTTTCAAAATTTCTAAGGCCGTTTGATTTAGGCTTCACAACAAGCTGGTCATAAAAATAGAAACACTTGATTTATTTAACAAAAAACAAACCATTTTGATAACCAATGCATTTTTTTTATTTAGCAAAGAATATTTAATATTTCAACATTGCATTCATTCGATTTGGCATAGATTCTACCAATGTCTTTCCTTTTCTTGTGGAAGCGAATACACTTCTTGGACAATTCTCAAGAGATTCGTTTTGGTGGAAGGTTTATGCTTATTAACCTCAATCTTCAACTCATTCCAGAGGTTCTCAATATAGGATTAAGGTCTGTTGATTACAAAGGCCACTCCATACCGTCCAATTTGTTTCGCTGAAACCAGAGATTTGTTGACTTTGCCGTATGCTTAGGATCGTTGTCTTGAAAGGCCATTTAAGTGGCATATTTTCCTCAGCCCACGAAAGCATAACATTTTCCAGTATTTCCACATACGACTCCTTTGTCATTATGCCATCTATAACGAATATTTGACCAATGTCCGACCAAGAAAAACAACCCCATAACATTATGCTGCCACCTCCATGTTTCACGGTTGGTTTTGTGTACCACGGGTTATAGGCCTTGGACTTTGGATGACGAACAAACTGGTGCCCATCCATTCCGAATAAATTTATTGTTTCGATTTTATAACATTCCACACCATTCTTGCAGAGCGTCCAATGACTGTTGCGATCTTTCTCATGCGTCCACTGTTGTTATGCAGAACTAAAATGGATTTGCGTTGGTCTTCAGTGCTGTGCTTCGCTCTTCCCATTTCTAAGTGGCATATTTAAAAAAAATGTGCCCAAAATTTCAAAATTATTCTTAGATAAAAATCTCACCAAAATCTTGACCTCTTTAAGTTTATAACAAATGTTTTTGAGCTTTTATTCAAGTGTTCCTATTTTTTGACCAGAATAATTTTGTAGTTGCAATCTACTAAGTGCATAATATTACAAATACCTTTTGTTTAATCACAAGATCATACGTTAAATATATTGACTATATATAACCGTTACAATAACGCACCAATTTGTTCACATGTTCGCCTAACTAAAGTGCAATATACAGTATTACCAAAAAGTAAGGAGCGTTCCTATTATTTTGTCCATGTCTGTATATACCTACTAGTAATAATGTTTAAAATAAAGTTCAACGATAACTGCCAGACTATAGAGTGTTATATTATAATATTCTGTTAATAAATGATAAAGTTTTATTCGTATTGAAAACATACAAAAAAATATTTACGTATAAGTTTTGAGTACATTAATAAAACAAGTTCATTGTGTAAATGTGTATGCAAGTTATGATTGTGTCAATTAAATGAATGAGTACGAGATCTTTGATTTCGGGAGTGTGTATTAATTTGAAATTAAATACAATCATTAAGACGGGCGGATGTGCTCAATGTCATACAATGTTTAAATTAGTTTGT
Organism: Philhelius pedissequus; assembly: GCA_910595825.1. Lineage (NCBI taxonomy): Eukaryota > Metazoa > Arthropoda > Insecta > Diptera > Syrphidae > Philhelius > Philhelius pedissequus. Next base: position 124,070,111 of record OU343162.1, read on the forward strand.
TGTTAATCTAGTCAAAGCTATGCAAAAACGAACATAAACTACTTAGATTTAGTAAATTATAAGTAGAAATTTTTGAGTTTAGAACTGTGCTCTAGTTTGGGTATTATAATGATGAAGTATTATCTTTTGCATATACATTTGCATTTTACATTTTTTATATATTTTTAGATAGGAGTTTAATCTGGAATAATCCAGATGCACAAACATTAATTTGATAATTATAAAATTATGATCAATTACAATTTCAGAAAAGGTAAAAAATATTTTTGGCTAGAGTTAGCTCACCAAATTTGTTTTGCTAATTCCTAGTTAGCTTGATATTTTAAATTGACTGTAAAACTAATATAATCTCCCACTGAAAACAGAATCTTATTGGTCATTTGTTTGACTCAACACAAATAAAAGAAAATGGTTCATCAGCATAACATGTCGCGTCCCAAATACGGGTATTTGACCTATCTTGCTGACCAAAACTTATTTTTAAAACCTAAATAATCTGCTGATTGAGAAAAATACTTTTTATAGCTCTACATACGAACCGTTTCTATGTAAGCCGTGAGCGTTAATTAAAAGTGGTTGCTCTGAAAATTGTAGTTTTATTTTTATTCAATTTTTTTTTTAGTTTCTTGGGCTTAAAACAATAATAATAATAATAGCAGAATAGTGAGAAATAAATCTATATATGTATATAAAAATAGTGTGAAAAAAGTATAGTAACTCATCAATTGAGAACGGCTGGGCCGAATTAGCTCAATTTGTTTTTTGTCAGTTAGTGGTTGCCAGGAGAAGGTTTTTACGAAAGAATTTTGGGAAAACGCTAAAAATCGAAAAATTATTTCTTGTATGACATTTTGGGTGCAATTATTCCGAAATGGCTTTTCGAATGGAAAATTAGAAAATTCTTAGTTAAAAACGCGGACAATTCCGGAACGACGAAATTTTGCATTTTATCGCATGATTTGATGATTTTGGACGATGTAAAGGTGGAAAATTCGTTGTGAAGCTTGGAAACTTTCGGATAATTGTGAAATTCATTGTGATAAAAGACGTTTTGCGTGCATTTTGGGCGGAGAAGTTAACGAGATAAATAATAGTAGCGCCCTGCTGCTATCCCCTTGATGGCGTTGTGGGTTGACTTAGGCTTTGCGCAATTTTTTGGCAAGTGTCCTTTTAGGATTGCCTATTGAGCAAATGTTTGTAATTTTCTTGGTGCTAATTACACTGATCCTATAGTCGTATATCCCGCATCACATCCTCAAACGGCACAAGCATTACGATCAATAGAAATTCAATGCGATATTTATCGAATAATTCGAAAATTTTTTTTTTCCAGAAAATAAGATTACGTGTAAAAAGTGAGGTTATCCAATTATGTTGGGGGCATTCATTGTAAAACATTCGTTTCGTAAGTTTTTTTTTTTTTCATTTTCTGTTTTTTTTTACGAAGAGTTTTGCTTAGTCAGAATGTCCGTGATCATCAAACGCATGATGAACGTGCAGAAGAAAATTAATGGAGAGGTGCCAATATTGCAAGGATTCGCGCTGCACAATCAAAACCTCTTATTCGACAAAATGTTATCAGAAGAAGATCAGTCGGAAATGTAGAATTGAATCACACTGCTTTTGAATAGGATTCCGCAATGCCAGCGTTCGAATGCATTGAAGTTTCAATCGGAAATCTCCGGGTTATGTTTACGCTGGCGCTGTTGACCAGGTGAAATTGTCCGTTTTGACTCATCCGCCAGTGCCATTGTATTTATTTCTCTATTGAAATACTATCCAATCAAAACATTTCCTGGTCAATAGCCAAAATTATAACGGATTCTTATAAATGACGTTTCATATTTGGGGCCAAAGTTGTTGATCAACCCGGCTACAATACGAATCATAAGGTAATTGCGTCAATATAATATAAAAATTAACAATACTTCGAAATTGGTTCCAAACATTCAGATTCAAGAGCAAATTCACCATCGAGCTGGCGCTTTGCTACCACCACCAAACAAAGATCATGAGTTCCTTCAGATCTATTTCGTTGGTGATTCTGCAATTGAACTAGACCATTGTGCAATTTTTACTGCGACTAAACCTGAAATGATCGAACAATTGCAAAATTTTCTACATGAGCAAAATGAATTGGTCAGATTGTTCAAAATCGCATTGGATACAACACTGTATTCTGACGACTACAAAATCATTATGAGAGCAGATAAAAGACCCGCACAATTTAATGAATTCGCCGTGGTGATTGTTAGCCAGAATGTGGAAAAAAATCGAAAAACATTTGTTAATTATATCGCTATCTACTCATATCGAATTCAAATAAATCACAACGAAATTTAAGCTACCTGAGTTATATTATAACTGGAGTTTATCTAAAGGCGAGACAGAAATCGCTGGGTCCGCTAGTGAAAAATAAATATGTGAAAAAGTGAACTATGTATTTAGTATCTTTTTCTGAAAGCTTTTTGTACACCTCCGTATTCTTATTCCGCATGTTTCCGCCTTAATTAAAACTAGACCACCCGGCTCTCGAAATTCGAGTGCCAATTTATTTGTTTAATTCATTATCATTCAATGAAAGACAGAGAATTCATGATTTTTTTTAAATTGTTGAATGCAATGGGAAGTACCTACTAAGCACTCAATCCTGGAGTCCAAAGGAAAACAGTTAATGGTAAACAAAATTTCAAACCTATACACATTTTTGACATATTAACAATTTTTGTTTCGATTCTTTCATGTCATTGTCCTACAGCTGTTGTTATGGCCATAATATTGGAATTGAACCCACGTCGCCGGAGTGACTTCAACCTGTAAATTTTGTTTTACATACATGTGAATTTTGCTACCTTTTTAAAATTTCACTCTCATCATTTTTTCATAACGCGCCTAAAGAAATATAGCTAACTTCAAAAACATAAATTCAATTTACTTTTGTAAAACTTTTTTGTTTGCACATCGATCGGCCAGCTGTTTATTGTCAACAAAAAATTACATAAATCGAAGTGTTCCGAAAATGAGGTAGGTTTGATCCCATGAAACGCATTCAGCCATGGAGATTTAAATTTATATCGTAAGTCATGTTCGTCTGTATTTTTGACGACGCGCCGTCTCACGTCTGCATTTTCTATCTTCTCTCTTTCCCTGACAAATACATTTCGAGTATTTTGTATTCTCTTTTTTTTCGCAAATCTTTAAGATCAAATACAGACAAATGTAAATAAGTTTTGCAATTAATTGACTTATACAAATACGCAGAACTTAGACTTTTGCATGAATACCCCTATTATTGTAAAGTCATAACTGCAATGAACTTGAAAAGTGAAAATGTTTAAAAAATATGATCTCCTTTTCCCATCTCAAAAAAACCAAAAAAGTAAATGTTTCACTTTTTGAAAACACTAATACATTAAATAAATTGCTTCAGAAAATGACCGATAGATGTCGCCAAACTGAAAGCAACAGTTGTCGCTAGTGTATGTGTGCATTCATTTTCATTTTTTTTTCACTTATTGTACTTCAAAAATTGCCAATTGTAGTTAACGCTTGAAGGTTTAAATGGTTCTACCTTTTTAACTTTTTCACTTTTTAAAAACTATTACATGTAATACATTTTTTCAGAAAATCACCGATAGATGTCTGAACTGAAATTTGTATGGTGTAAATTATACGCTTTTTTCAGACGTGGCTAGTGTATGTGTGTATTCTTTTTCAATTGATAATATTTCTTCACCTAGGGTTCACATTCAACAACATGTTAATCAACTTTATCGTGTTGGCGGATTTGTGTAATGTGAATCCAACTTAATGTTTCGGGTTCTGGCTTTGGGTTTTCGCTGAATGCTTTCATTTTTCATATTCTGGATTTGACATGTGTCAGTCAATTTGACATTTCTAATTGTTTTTGTTTTCCGTGCATTTATTTTTTTGCAATTTTTATTTATTATTTTAAACAATTTCTGTGTAGTTTATTTATATAATTTTGGCATTTTGCACATCTATGCAAAAAATGATTCTTTTAATATTTAATTTATGCCCCTTCGGTTTTTGTGGGCCGCGAAAAGTGAACCACAAAAAACTTGTTCGCCTTTTCGTTGAAAACGATCACCAGAAAAAGTACCTACTCACTTTCAAACTGTTCCAACTCTTCCCAATTCATTTTCCTGATCGCTTTAATAGGCCCCTAATGATTAAACATTTGGTTTTCGATTTTGATATCAACCCAAAAATAGCTTGAAAATACAATTAATTTTTCTGCTTAGAAAACAACTGGCACCAGAGAGGCACCCAATCTCTAGACGTCGAAGAGGTGATTTTCCGAGGAAACACCAACAATATCATCCAATTCCTTTGTGAAAACCGCATAGTGAAGTTACAAGAAAAAGCTGACAATTTTTCAACGAACATCTGGACAGGAAACAAATTGTTTTCCAAATTCTGCTGCGTTTGTTCAAAGTGAATCCAAAAACAACAACACGGTTATGATAGAAAAACTAAAATAAATTGACTAGTTGTCACGCTTAGTTCTTTAAGGAAGTTCATGACATTTTAAAGAAGGGTCGGATTGTATGTCTCAATCCAAAAAAAGACCATTCAATTAGAAAACCTTTTGATTAAAATTAAACTTATTCAGTTTTAAATATGTTTCTTATTATTTATAACTAAAGTAAGTAGTTTTTAATAATATTACATTGGAACCATTTTTATTGCTTAAAAACATTTCTCCATTTTACAAATTACCAAATCGTAAATGTTTGATCGATGTTAAGATTCGAATAGCTGTGTGTCTGTTGATTTGTGGTCTTAAGTTGTTTGTCGAAGAAATTGCTTTGTTGCACCAAACCAACATAACAGCAGTTGTAAGTTTCTTTGGATTTGCCAAAAGAGTTCATATTGAAAACAAAGCAAAAATATTTAAATTGAAATATTGTACCTACGATCAGCTTAGAGAAAATCCGTTTTTAAGTTTTTCAAACCAAAGTTGACATATTTCCACACCAGCAGAACAAACTTGTGAAATTTTTTTTTTGTTCCAAAAGAAATCGTTTACTGAGAGCAACTTTGAAATTTTGAATCGCCCTCATTACTTAACTAATTATATCGAATTGAATTAATTTTGAATATAAGCTATATTATGTCTATCAACCGAATAAAAGAATTCGTTTGAACGCAAGTTAAGTTGATATTCATACATATAAGTGCAACCACAAACTTGGTTTACGACACAAATGAAAATAAAACTCACAATCTTACTATGCAACCAGTAAGTACATATATGTCGGTAGTCGAAACAGTAAGTTATAAAAGGTCGTCTAGTTCTATGAATCACATTCAAACTTAAAAGTTAAACGTAAATAATATCTCCACTTCATTTGATGTGAAATCTTGCACCCTATGATGTTAAACTTATACATGGTGGGGCAATTCGTAAGCAACGTTATGCACTTTGTAGAAATCGAACAAAAACTTGCAATATAAAAAAAATACTTTCATTATACGTTCATTACGTTTAGAACATATGTACTTAAAAACTGAGAAATCAAGCTCTTAAAGTTTTTATTATTATGTAGTATTGATAAAATTTTCATTTAAAAAAAAAAAAAAAATTTGATTGCATAAAGTGTCCAGTAAGTCCAAAGTTATCATTAAAACGTTGGTAAAAAACTTTTATATTTGAATTAGTTTAGATTATTCAGCAAATTAAAATATTTTTATAATTTTAAAATATGTAGAAGTAAAAAATTTTGTTTACACATTTCCGCTCAAAACAAATATTAACTTTCATTCAATCAAATAATGTTTGTGATTTCCTTTTCGCACGGTGGAACAAGTTAATTGACGATTTGTACTTGCGATTATAGGTATTAAGGCAAGTTATGTATTCGTAAAAATTTTTTTTTCTAACAATCAAACATGACATTACGATCATAGAGAACACCAAAAAAGTGGGTCCCCCAATTCCGTCTGTCTGTCTGTCTGTCCTCGAGTCTACAGCCTAAACGGTTGGTTAGATTTGCTTCAAACTTGGTACATATTGTTTTTTCGGTAATATGCCCACACGTTTTTTTTATTTTTGTTAAGACGACAAATAATAATAAAAATAACTCCCTCAACATCTTTTAAAGGCCCTATTGACCATTACCGATTCACGGTTTGCTTATTCTCCTTCTGGAAGAAATTCAGACGAATCGGCAAGTCAGCTGCGTTCAATTAACAACTTTGTATGGAAACAACTTCACGTCTTCGCAGAGAATGTTCAGAATGATCGTGTCACTGAATTTTCATTTTTAGCCAAGTACGAACAAACACGCTTAATTTAACTTTATTTAAATACGTGCTTTGCTCCGGATTTTCTATCCCACGGAACAATATTTAACATTTTCAGGACATTTTTGCACTATTTTAGTCGTGTTTAGCTGTAGGTTATTAAGAAAATAGACTTAGTATGGTGCTAGTTAAATAGTGTTTAAAATTATTTAAAATATTCGCAATGTTTCATGCCTTTCATTATTGTATCGGTATTATAATAAACAGTGTTCTAGTGAAATAGCCAGTTGCATTCCTCCCCTTAAACTATTCAACCGTACCACTCGCGCTTCTAGGAAAGCCCATCAATTTACCCTTGAGCCCAACTTCGGACGTACTGTCAAGTATAGAGATTATTTCTTTAGCCGCACAACACGAATGTGGAATGCTTTACCCGACCGAATTTTTCCCTCCCATTGCGATAATCAGGCATTTAAAACCAATGTACATCGGTATCTCCTGTCTAATCCTATCCCATTTTCCTAATCGCTCGCACTGTGTATAAACATTTTAAGGGTATTCATAACTCCTTGAGTGCGCGCATAGTTTAAAAAAAAAAAAAAAAAAAAAAGATAATGGCGCATAATTTTAAACGACTTAGTACGGTGTAGTATGTTACAAAACAAAAAAAGAGGATTTTGCTAATTTTAAACGAGTTAACCATCGAACTATCTTTTAGCATTTTACTAAATCTAAAATCACCAGAAGCCTATTTTATCTTTTTAGCATCATACTAAATCCACATGACACTTTGACATTTACTAACGCCAAAAGTAATGTTCGCTTAGTTGTTTGTATTTTTTTAGGCTGGTCCGATGCAGTTTAGCAAGAAAATAGTTTTAAAATGGTTCTATAGTTAAAAAGTTTTGAAAATTACGAATATTTTAGTAAAATGCTTTAATATAAGCAAAATGTTAAGTAGTATCATTATAATTACAAGAGTTTTCTCAATAATGTCATTGAGAAAACTCTTGAAGAAAAGTAAATTTGTTTGGCGGTCTTCATAGACGTGTAACAAGCTTTTAATAAGGTGTGACACCAAGGCCTTAATTTTAAATTTAAACAAATTCTGCCTGCGGCACTTTATACGCTTCTGAAAATATATGTATCTAGAGAATAGACTTTTTCAAGTAAGACATGGAAACGATTATTCAGATTTGCAAAGAAGTAGTGGCTGGGGTACCAGAAGGAAGTGTTCTAGGTCCAGTATTGTATATATTATTCACAATTGTATTGTGCATTTTATTTACCTCAAACAGGTGACACTATCGTAGCCACGTTTACTGACGACACTGCAATACTAGCAGTGGGCTAATCGATAAATGATGCTACGACTAAATTACGAAAGCTATGATTAATATCAATGATAAGGCTGCGCGTACAGTGGTGCGACAAAGCGATGCAATGCGAGAAACACTCGTAAGCTCAGTATCGAAAACAAGCCAATTTTTTACAGGCAGGTGAATACGGTATACAGCTCTGATGGGGCTGTTAACGAGATTCTAATTTAAATAGCTTACAAACATTTGAAAATAAACTGCTAAGATCGTTTGTAAACGCACCTTGGTACATTAGAAACGAATTTCTCCACAGAGATCTCGAGATTCCCACGGTTCGCGAAGAAATACAAAATTTTTGCGCGAAATCATAAAAAATCGGCATTACAACACTGTATTAGTACTATAATCGAAATTATCGATGAGGCGAATACACTAAACGTAAAACCGCTTTAAAATCGCGGTATAAGCAGGAACTATAACCGGATAGTTACCTGCAACACGTTAATTAATTTCGTTAAAAATAAATTGCTAGATAAGTTTCAACTTAGTTGCAATCGAAGGAGGAGGTGTTTTTAGTGAAATAAGAATATCACACTCCTAAGAGGAAGCGTTTTCCGGGCCTCATATAGACTTTTCAAGGTTTTACACCTACCCACGAAGAGTTCAAAGAAATAAAACGAAATCCCTAAAATATTTTTAATAAAGATTTTATGGTTAGACGACTGCATTAGAGTTGAAAGTCATTTAAAATAACAAAAGAGCCAACTTCGGCTTTTTACTTGCGATTATAGGTATTATAAGGAAAGTTATGTATTCGCAAAAAAAATATTTTCAAATTTTCTAGCAATCAAACATGACGTTACGATCATAGATAACACCGTCTGTCTGTCTCCTCGAGTCTGCAGCCTAAACGGTTGGATGGATTTGCTTCAAACTTGGTACATATTGGTTTTTCGGTAATATGCCCACACGTTTTTTTTCATTTTTTTTTAAGACAACAAATACCAGTAGCTCCCATACATTTTTTTTGGCCAAAAACAAAAATCTAATTTTTCTTAAAAACGGCTCCAACGATTTTTATAAAAAAAAATCTGTTCATTACTGAAGGGAAAGTGTACCTTTTGATGATTTTTTTTTGGAAAAAAATTGTTATTTTTGGTACCTCTAGTAGAACAATTTTTTGGTTTTCGTTTTTCTTGGAAACCGTTAATTTTTTTCAAATTTTTTACGCAGAAGCTCCTAAAAAGATTAAACCCTATTGTATCCAATGTTGAGAAAGTCGAACATATGAAAAGGGAATACCGTTAATAAATACGCCAAAAAATAATTTGTATGCTTGAAAGTGGAGTGTACTAATTTAAGAATACACACATTTTTTATAAAAATTCTAGGAGCCCTTTTCGTGAAATACATTTTTTCTTAGCGTTTTTTACCATTTTTGTGGAAGGCACCGTTGTTTTTTATTTTAGTAATATAGTTTTTCCACCTATTGATGATAATTTAAAAAAAAAAAACAAAAAAACAAAATAAGAAGTTTCGAAAAAATCTGTTAAGTCGTTTTGTAAATTTTGAGTTTTCAAAAAAAAAAATTTTTTGAAAAATTTTGATTTACAATTTTTAATAATTACATGAATCTTATGTATGTTTGCATATTGCATCTAAATTATAAAGTATATGCATATGCATATACCTACTAACCAACATCCCTCATTTGCATTATTATATGTACAAGTTTACATACTTAAGTTCGATCTATATGTATATGTATTTACATTCATTTTACTCTCCAAACTTACGTAAATAAAATCCATTAATAGATTTAAATATACATTTGTGGGTAGTTACGTATATAACGCTTCCTTGAATCATCCATTCGACAATTCATTATACTAAGAATCAAGGTAATCTTACATACAGGCTTTAAACCTGCATAGGGTAACTACACCTAACTAACTAAACCTCAATGGTTAGCTACATTAAAGTTGTTAGCTACTAGAGCAAGCTCGTACGACACAGTCGTGCATTTTATTTAGAGTAGATTCCTAGTTTAAAAGCGATTTAGGGTCTGTTTAAAATTTAGGGGGTGGTCGTTTCGCGATAGTTGTGTGCTCGCCTGTTAACCTCGTGGTCGCAGGTTCGATTCTTGCCGTTGTCTATGTCTTCTTATATTCTATTAAAAAACAATTCTAAAAATTGTCATAAAATAAGTTGTTGGTTTACTCATTACATGCTGTTCAGGCATAACACTAACAGCATGTGATTGAGTAAACTACTCACAAATATGACAACGAAATAAAATAAAAAAATAAGGCGAATTATAAGAGACATAGACAAATTAGACACGGTACGCTTTAGTACAGCCGCCATCCCTGGAGATAAATCCGAGACAACAACCACCATCTCAATACATCGCACCACACATCTTTCTATCCTTCTTTCTCTTCTTTCGCCGGACGCCCGCGCTGTGTTAAAAACATATAAAGGGTATTCATAATCCCTTGAGCGCGTGCAAAATATAAAAAAAAATTAAGTTTTGCCTTACCTAATAGATTTTTAAGTTTTTTTTTTAACTTCAACTTTTTCATAACAATAAAATTATTAATTAAAAATCTTGACCATGACAGTTGTAGGAATTTGCACAGTGAAATTATTAGTTACAATTTTTTTTCGAAATTGCCATCAGCAATATCGAAACATACCCTACGTAGTTTAATTGCTTTTCCTAATAAGCCTCGCATTGGGTCTTACAACCAAAATAACAAAACCATGTAAATTACTTCTATAGTTAGACTATCGAATTTCAATTTATCTTATACTGTTTTGAGTTTTCGTTCGAACATCGGATGTAAAAAAATGCGAATAATTGTTATTGTTTACCAAAACACTCGCTACGTCTGGCTTAGTAATTTTTAATTATTATAACAAATAGGTATTGAATAATAATATTATGGTTTTGCCTGTAAAGCGTATGAATATTTTAGTTTCATTTATAGTTAAGCAAATGGAATTAGCTTCTATTCATTAACGTACATATGAAAGTGTTAATGACAAAGTGATATATAAATAGAAACCCGACTAGCCGAGCGGCCAGCAACTAAAATCAAAACATGTAACATGAAATTGTAAGTGAAAATCAGTATAACATTTTTTTTTTTTTTGATTTGTTTGGGTTAGAATAAATTTAGTACAGTCGATGTCAACTATGTAAAATATAGTCTGAGTTGGAGTTGAACAAGTACAATGGAAAGTACATACCTATATAATTACAAAAGTGAAAAATAAGACAACTAAAAGTTAATACTGGTCAAAACAATATACATATTCGACTGTTTTCAGCTACTTTATGGATTTTGTATTTCTTTTTTTACTCATTTTTAATGACTTGAATCTTTGAGTCTTTCTTAGAGACAAGACTGAATACTACCACTCGGTTTCGCTGATTTTTTAAAGCAATTTTTGAGTTTTTTTTTACACAAACAAATCATAATGCTTAAAATTATTTAATGATGTGCGATGGTATAATGTTAATATTAATATTAATTTTCAGCAATTTCATAATAAAATATTTAATTGTTGATTATTATTAAAACATTTGGGATTTTAATCTTTTTAGAAGTTCAAACAAATTATCAATTTTAATTATTTGCAGGGAAGATGTATGTATACTTCTATGTTTTGGTTCGTATCTGCAGACTGAATTCCCTCAGCTTAATATATGAAAATTTTCACTAATATCCTCTCATTCCCCTAGATAAAATGGTTTTCTCTAATGAAGGTCTACAACGACTAACCTTGATGAATTTTTATCATTACTATTGAAGATTTAGTTAAAAATCGCGATTTAGGTAGTAATCTTTTAATTATTACAAAAAAAAAGTGATATTTTCTTTCGCAATTGATTTACTCCAAATTTAAGAGAGTTAATGGCATACTTCTTTATATTTTTTGACTTCATATACACTGTTTTTGAGAGGTTGTAATGGGGTTATTTAAAAAAAAAACGAGCGCGACAATTTTTTTTTCTTTCACGACAAATTTACGACAGTTAATCCAATGGGAGTTTCTTTAAAATTTTGAAGTGTCAGTGCAATGCTCACAATGTGTGTGACCTGTTAATCAATTGATTTCAGTTTCCAATAAGTATAATCTTATAATTTCTTCTATAAACGACAATTACAAAAGTAAAAATGTAAAGAAAGCTTTTTTAACGCATCATTGTAGTTATATGTACTTATTTTTCTAGGTAAAATTATATTATATTAAAAATGTGTATATAGCGTTAATGTGTTAATAACTTTGGCAATAATTTTTTTATTGAAGATTTCAACCATTTTACCTACTTATTTTTTGGTAATACTGTATCTTGCACTTTAGTTAGGTGAATATGTGAACAAATTGGTGCGATATTGTAACAGTTTATATATTGTCAATCTATTCAATGTATGATCTTGTGATTAAACAAGGTATTTGTAATATAATGCACTTAAAAGATTGCAATTACAAAATATGCTGGTCAAAAAAATAGGAACATTAAAGAAGTCAAGATTTTGGTGAGATTTTTTTTTATCTGAAAATAATTTTGAAATTTTGGGCACATTTTTTTTTGTTAAATATGCCACTTAGAAATGGGAATAGCGAAGCACTGAAGACCAACGCGAATCCATTTTAGTTCTGCATAACAACGGTGGATCCATGAGAGAGATCGCAACAGTCATTGGACGCTCTGCAAGAATGGTGTGGAATGTTATAAACTCCAAAAAAATTTTGAAACCAGAGAGAAAAGTTAAAACGAATCCGTTTATGTCCTCAAAAGATCTGCAGCGAGAAATAGAGACTCCAGTGAGTTCTAGAACTATTCGAGGTCCATCAAGTTAGCAGAGCCAGTTGAGCAGAACACATTTTTTGTGATGCTACAATTAGATGCTAATTAAGTACCCAAAAATAAAATTAAGTGCTCCAGTACTTTTGGAGAAAATTAATGTTCTGCTATCTTGATTTCAGGTTAGCAGAGCAATCACCTAAAATGCTTAAAACGTTGAATTGGAAAATTTGGTTTGGTATAATCTTTAGGTGCTATTTAAGTGCTCTACCAATCCAAAAAAAAAATTCCAAAAAAAGTTGTTTTTTTTTAAATATGTATAAAATAATTCCATTTTTTTCGATTTTTCTCAAAAACTATGAGTTTGTTTGATACAAATCCTTTTTATTAATTAAGTGCCCGCCTAGTTAGAATTAAGGTACTTATTAAGAGTACTTAATTCGAACTAGGCGGGTACTTAATTAATAAAAAAGATCTGTATAAAAAAACTCATATTTTTTTGAGAAAAATCGAAAAAAAAGGAATTATTTTATACATTTTTTTTTTTTTTTAAACATTTTTTTGGAATTTTTTTTTTTCGTAGAGCAATTAAATAGCACCAAATTTTCCAATTCAACGTTTTAAGTATCTTAGGTGATTGCTCTGCTAACTTGAAATCAAGATAGCAGAGCATTAATTTTCTCCAAAAGTACTGGAGCACTTAATTTTATTTTTGGGTACTTAATTAGCACTTAATTAGCATCTCATTTAGGCATCACAAAAAATGTGTTGTGCTCAACTTGCTCTGCTAACTTGATGGACCAAACTATTCGTCGAATCTTGCCGGATGGTGACCTTCACGCACGATCTCCAAAGAAGGTGCCCTTACAAAAAAAAAATACACACACAGAAGCGGATCTGTTTTGCCAAAATGCATCACATGAAAGACGACCCACTTCAGGCCAAGAAGAAGTGGAGGAATGTGCTTTGGAACGACGAAACGAAAATAAATTTATTCGGAATGGTTGGAAAACAGTTTGTTCGTCGCCCAAAGCCCTTACAATACGTGATACACAAAACCAACCGTGAAGTATGGAGGTGGAAGCATAATGTTATGGGTTGTTTTTCTTGGTGGGGCATTGGTCACGAATATTTGACCAATTATAGACGGCATAATGACAAAGGAGTCGTATGTGGACATACTGGAAAATGTGGGCTGAGTAAAATATGCCACTTAAATGGCTTTTCCAGCAAGACAACGATCCTAAGCATACGGCAAAGTCATCAAATCTCTGGACCTTAATCCTATATTGAGAACCTCTGGAATGAGTTGCAGATTAAGGTTAGTAAGCATAAACCTTCCAACAAAACGAATCTCTGGAGAATTGTCCAAGAAGTGTGGTATTCGCTTCCATAAGAAAAGAATAGAAGTTGGTAGACTCTATGCCAAAGCGAATGGGTGCACAGTTGAAAAATAAACGTTTTTCAACAAAACATTAAATATTCTTTAGTAATAAATAAAAAATGCATTGGTTAAACAATATGTTTTGTTTTTTGTTAAATTAATCAAGTGTTTCTATTTTTATGACCAGCTTGTTGGGAAGCCCAAATCAAACGGACTAAGAAATTTTGCAAACCCCTTTTAGTTTTCAAAAAAAATTATATCAAATAGATTAACAACATACTTACCACTAAATTGTAAACTATTTTTTAAATATTTGTCTAGTATAAGTAGTACACAAAATATTACCATAAATTAGGGAGTGTTACTAATATTTGGCCATATCTATATGTACTTCGATCACTCTATAAGTATGATAAGTCTTGAACAATACTATGGAGCAGTTTTCTAGTTGTCTAAGTTGTCTATTTTTATTTTTTTAATATAAGAACATTATAATTTAATTTTTTATATCCTTGAAAGGATATTGGAACAGGAATTTTTTGTCCAGATCACTCTTGTTCACCTGTACAACGTCGTTTTTTCTGGGTATATAAAGCTGTATCCAGCAGGTCTTCGTAAGAATGAAACTGTCAATTCATTGTTCCCGAAATTTAAGATCTAGCCGTGGTAAAATTTTATTTTTTTCAATCTCTGGAAAACTGACAAAAAAATAGCCTCCAGCCTTTATAGTAAAATCTTCGCTGGTCCTCAGCTCTTCGTCAACCATGATTTGTTGTTCTTGCCAAGCAGCTGAGTCATCCAAGGATAAGGACTGGAGTGAGTTTAAGGTATTATTTTTGGTTGATGAGTCTGATAAAACGATGACCTGTTAACATACGAGTACTTAGTAAATTTATTTCAAGCGATAAAAAAACGAAATAAATCCTTACCTTGCAGCGTCTTGGCTTACAGCTGGGACATAGTTTTGATGGACCAGGTTTATCAGTGGATATTTCATCCTTATCAGGATGACGTTGGAAAATGTTTACTGTTCCGTCCAAGTTGGTAGCGACTCTACTAAATCCTTCGAAACAACCAGAGGGCTAAGAAAAGGTGAAGCACTGTCATGCAGCTATTTTAACATTGTGCTTGAAAATGTCATACGAAACACCCATGCCAGCATATCGGGCACTACCTTCAATAAATCAACACAATTACTTGGGTTTGTGGACGACATTGACGTGATAGGAAGAACAAAGCGAGCAGTAACCGGTGCCTTCACTACTATGGAGTCAGCAGCAAGCAGAATGGGACTGAAGATAAATGAGGACAAGACGAATTATATGCTTTCATCAACAAAAGTCAAATCCCACCACCGACTTGGTCAGAACGTGACTATTGATATACATAACTTCGAGGTAGTCAGACAATTTATCTACCTGGGTACTGCTGTAAACACATGCAACAACATCAGCACTGAAATCAAACGCAGGCTAACTCTGGCTAAACGCTGTTTCTTTGGGCTGAGTAAGCAATTGAGGAATAAATCCCTATCGAGAAGAACCAAGGTGACACTCTATAGAACACTTATTATCCCGGTCCTGCTATATGGTGCAGAAGCATGGACCCTCTCCCAAACGGATGAAAAGTCACTTGGAGTCTTCGAGAGAAAAGTTCTGCGTACGATCTATGGTCCTGTCTGCGTAAATCAAGAAAACAACATTTGGCGAAAAAGATACAACGACGAACTATACGAACTGTACAGCGACATAGCCAGAAAAAATTCGAATTCAACGACTTAGATGGCTGTGCTATGTATGGCGGACATCGTCGCTCCAACTCGTAAAGTCTTCAACGCTAAACCAGAGGGAGCCAGAAACCATGGTAGACCTCATCTTCGATGGATCGACCAGGTAGAGGGAGACCTCCGACAACTTGGAGTGCAAAATTGGAGATGGAAGGCTAGAGATCGAGCCGGCTGGAGGGGCATACTAAGCAAGGCCCAGGAGCACCACGCTCTAGTAGCGCCATCATAAGCTCAGCTAATTTCATCAGTGCTATCCTGAGTTGCTTGTGCATTGGGAGACTGTGTTAAGACGCTCGGCGAATCAGTCAGGTTCAGTGTTAACTTTTTTCTTTCTTCGCTTTCTGCTCAATGTATCTGCGGTCCAAAAGCTATTCATATAGTCCAATACTATATCGCTAAGTACCATAATGTTGCTGGTAGTATTATGTTCAGGTATTCTTGAATCAGTTTTTTTTTTCAGTTTAGCTAAAACTTGTTGTCTATCACATGGATACATTCCATTTGCCCGGAAGCCAGATATTAAATTTTCCAACACTTTATCGTCCTCATGTAAGCTGTCCCAGACTTCTTTTTAGAAGCTTTGGAAACACTTCTTTCGGCACAATTTTGTTTTGTTTTATAGCTTGTAAGCTGTTAAGGTCTTCAACCATTTAAAGGTCGAAAGAAGTCCACATCGAGTATCTGTGATATATTAGTGCAGTAAATGAGACAAATAATTTGAATATCATTGTTTTCAGCTAGTTCGATAAAATATCTTCTGAGAAATGGATGGCAAGATTGTCACCAAAGATTGCTTTTGGACCAGTTAACTTTCAAGCGTATATGGGAGATAGATAGCTTGGAACCAATCGGAAAACACTTTATTGTCAAACCAACCATGCGATGTAGCATTATATTCAGCTCCAGGTGGACCACTTTCCGTCCAGTTGTTATAAACATTTTTGGCTTTGTTGTGCCACAAACCATGAGATAAATTGAAATTTTAGAATGGGCCACAACTTTTTCTGGATAAATTAGTGGTTTTTTGACATTATCTTCAATATTTAAAAAAAACTATATTTCTAAAATAAAATAGAACGGTACCTCCCATACAAATGTTAGGAAACCGTTAAGAAAAAAATGTATTTATCGAAAACGGTGCAGTACAAATGGCACAGTTCACTTTCAAGTATAGAAGTATTTCTTTTTGCGTACTTCCCATAGAACCACTTTTCATATTTTCGACTTTCTCAATATTGGATGAACCGATTACAATAATTTTTTTTATACAAATGCTCCCAAAAATTGTTAATAAAACTGCATACTCAAATTTTCAAAAAAAAATTTCGATTTTTAAAAAATAAATAAACATTTTTTTTTGAAAAATCGATTTTTCAAAAACCAGTTGAAGAATTTTTTTTAAATTTTTTTCTATTTTCTATTTTCCATTTATTTCTACATTATTATTATTCCCTTTTTACGTATTTTTGCGTACGTCACTGAATACTAAATGCAATATAGGTCCCCATACATTTATATATACATATGTGTGTTTAAAAATCACATGAATCTTATGTAATACATATTGCACCTAAATTATGAAGTTGTATGTATATAGCTCCCTACCCATCTACATCCTTCATTTTAAACAGACATTTGAAGGAAGCTACCTATGTATAACTATTCCTTGAATCATCCATTCGATAATTCATTATACTAAGAATCAAGCTAATCTTACCTACATTTAGGCTTCTCGGGCATGCAATAAAACTGCTTCCAATGCTTCAGAGTTATAGTTTTTATAAGGCTTTTCGTGGGCTGTTTGAGGTTTTATAAAACAGAGTCTGGTGCAAAATTTAAGAGCGTGACTTTGGTAATCCAGCCAAAAGCATGTAAAAGTTTGCAATCATATTTCTGCAACATATTGAAACCATCCAATATTTTCAGGTGATTTCAGTGAAACAAAAATAATTTTTAGTAAAGAAATTAAAAAAAAAACTCATATTTAATCATTTTTTTCAAAAAGTATGTATTCAAAAGCCGAAGTAACCAAACCAGACGAAAATCACCCAGGTTGACGGTATTTAGTTATAAGTTCTATCGTTAAATCATTACCTAACCCCCAGTTTCACAGTGGGAATTTAAACTCAACTGAACTTTAAACTGAGTTTAAATTTTTGGTTTAATTCGTCCGGTTTCACAGTGAAATCTGATCTTCAGATCAGTTGAACTTCGTTTAACTATATTTTATGAAAAATGGTTGGCAGGATTTTTCTTGCCTCGTCCTCCCTTTCTCTCTCTGACACAAAAAAAAAACACTCGAAACAACGAGGATAATAAATAAAATAATATTCAAAATCACTATAACAACTCGATAATATTTGAATACACAATTTTGTTTTGTTCATAATATTTTCTTGGTTAACTTAAACTATAAATTAAACTCAGTTTAAGGTTTAAACAACACTGTGAAACCGAATAAATTGTTGATCTGAAGTTTAAACCAAAAGTCGAGTTTAAACTTGCACTGGGAAACTGGGGGTAACAGATTAAATAAATAAAACTAAAATTTTAAAAATAAAATGCACGAACTTGCTCAAATGTTCGATCACATCGTATTCAAAATATTTCTATTAAAAATCTAAATATATTTTTAAAGTCATTTTTAACTCAATTTTGTATATATACAAATTTTCTTTAATTTTGTTCTAAAATGAATTGGTATGGCAATATTAAATATTTAATAACCGACCAACTTAAAAACAAAAGATTAAATCGGTTTAATCAAAGAAAAAATAATTAAAAATTCTGAAATAAATACTTAACTAATTTGAGCTCAAAAAAAGTACGGAATTTATTTTCTTGGATAAATTTGAATTTATGAGGAAACAATTTTAAAAATATTTGGAGCGGTTTTTGAGAAAAAAAGTTTTTTTTTTTTTTTTAACTTTTTGAAAATATTTAAAAAAAAAATCGAAAACGCCAATTCATAGGTATTCAGAAAATACATATAACTATAATTTTTGGACAAAATTTAATGAGTTTTAAATTTTTTTCTTAAAAAAGCTTTTAAAAATACAAACAAAGTATTAATTAAAAATATTGGTACGCAGTATAATTTGGGCAACCTAAACCTATATATGTGTGAAATTTCGAAAGAATCGGTTAAGCCATTTATTAGATAATCTAAAGCAAGAAAAAAAACGATCCTATGGAAACCGTTTTTAGACGTTTTTCTAATTTTTTTTTCAACCATATGATCGGTCGTAGCTAAAAAGCTGCACTGATTTTTTTTATAAAAATCGTTAGAGCCGTTTCCGAGAAAAATAGGTTTGAACGCAACGGTTTATATACCGTTATTTTTTGAGCTAAAAAAAATTAAATTTCCCCTCTGTACAATACCTAAAAAAACTCTATATATCAAGTTTGAAGCAATTCGGCCACCCGTTTGGGCTGTAGGTGTCTATACATACAGACAGACCTACTGACGGACAGAATTTTTGAACCATCTTTTTTCGTCTTCGCTATCATCGTAACGCCATGTTTGATTGTTATCTCCAAACTTTTTTTTTCGACGAATGCATAACTGGCCTTATACAATAGTACCTATAATCGCAAGTAAAAATGGTTTAAGCTTGTCTCAATATTGCTGCTTCACAGTTTAGGGACTTTGAAAGTCAGATAAAAAATATACAAAACTAGCGGACCAGGCGAACTTCGTGTCGCACGAATTTAACGCTTTCAAATCAACTGCAGTTCAAATTTCAATGTCATTTATTTGAATGGAATAAAAATAAGGAGAGAATGATATGATAAACAATGTTCTTCGATTTGTTTTCCGGCGCAAAAACAAAGAACAAAGACCGTTTACCAAGCTATCGACGACGTTCTTTTTCTTCTCTACTAGTGTTGCCCGTTCACAATTCCAATCGAGATTTTTATAATTTTTTGGAATGCCGGGGAAGACTTTACTTTAGCGATGAGTTTCTCTATTGACGTTGTTAACTCGCAAAAAATTGTCGGGAATGACACCAATCAAATCGAGATATCAACAGAAATTTGTCTTGAGAATTCAGCAGCCGGTACAAAGAGGACGATTTTAAGCATCCATTAAGTTCATCGGCAGCAGTTGATTTCAGGATGACCTGAAGCGTTTGACGAAAATCTCCGCTGAGCAATATCATATTCCCACCAAATCATCTCGACTCACCTTGTAAATCCTTCATTGTTAGGTCAACTGCCTCCAAAGCTCGTGTATGCGCCAACGTGCATTCATCCCAAATTATGATTTTGCATTCTCGCATCAACTTCGCTGTCGCCGAATTCTAGGTTATTGTCCACGTTATTGTTTTGTCAATGTGAAAAAATTCATCGCCATTTTCAAAACGGAACGTGCAGTTCGACCGCCTTCAAAGGGTGTGGTATCAATGCCATAGATGACATAGGATGCAACAGGGAGCGAAAGAAATCTTGGTCGAATTTGTGCTAGAATCAATTAAATGACGAATGTCTTGCATCCCCCACCGGGAGCATCGAGCAAGTAAATGCGATTGCGTATTTCAAACAGCCATAAATCGAAAACCAATAAGCATAAGCACATAGCACATAGCTCAAAACCTTCTTCTCGACCATATCTTTCATAAAAAAAAGTATATGGAAAATAATCGAATCCAATTCATTAGTGTCATACATTTTTGACAACATTTTTTATATATATACATAGATTGGTCCTAGAGACACAATACGAAATATTTTATTGCAGAAAAGCCATACATTTCTTTGACTTTTCATCATCGTAATGTTTAGTTTGCTTAAAATCTTGCAAGTATATATTTCTAGTGACTTTTACCAATCTTTAAACGCCACCCTAAGAAAACCCACGTTACTCATACATCTTTTGTAACAAAAGATTACCCTAAAAGGAATAGTTGTTAGTATAAAGTTTGAATACAAACCTAGTATAGGTTCATTTTCCTAAATAATCTTAAAAGATTATTCACCCGTAAAACCATTTCATACATACATTATAAAAATATACACATCTAAAGTGTTTTGTCACAACGAACTTTTATTGTTGGCGATTGCTGACTATCTTTAGCGCTAAAAAGAATAGTTTGCAGCTTATTAGTTATTCAACCTTTTCACTTTTTCTTGCTTTCCTCTTTTGTTTTTAGACAAATAACAATTTCACTTTTGTTTGCCTTTACCTTTGCTACATAAACATTTTACATTTGATTTTCGTGTGTTAAAAATTGTTTTGAGTATTTAACTGTCGTATTTCGTTCCTGCGACAGTGAGTTCAAGGGCAATTTTTTTTAATTAATTTTGAAACCGATTCAATGAAAGTTAAGAATTTCACTAAAATGGGAACCTTTTGTCACAAACATCATTAACAACATACAAATTCATTAAAAAAAAATTGGTTGGTGCTTCTTTGCATACAAATGTTCAACCTCCTTTCGCTTTTGTGATTTTGAAAAAGAATCGAACCCAGGCGAATGATCTGACGTGCGTGTTTTGAATAAATATAATTGAGAAATACAAAATTAAAAGTCACAAATGGGTTGAATACCAAAAGTGCTAGAAATTTTCGATCTTTTGTTGTTCTTTGTTTTATGTCTACTTATACTTCTATAGAGTATAAAGATATTTATACAAATGCATATGTGCTTTCAATGCAAACTCAAATATTAGGTTGTTTATGAAAAGAAGTTTAGAATTTTTTGTTGGTACGTCACAAAATTCAAGGGATCGCCTTGCTGAACTGCTCAAATTGAATTATTAAGTCATTTAAAATAAGCCACATGCTCTTAGAATTCTCAACAGACTGAGTGGATTTATTTATTATTAAACTAGCTTCCAATAAAATTAAACAAAATGTGTCTGAATATCTAAGAAAAATATTCTGACTGCTCTAGAGACTAGCTAATTTATAACAATTGTTATAATGTACTCGTATTTCTGGATATCGAAGATGTGTTTAACGTAAAAACGGAGAAAGTTGGAACTGAAACAGCCATTGTGGATGGATATATTCCATGCTCAATTCTAGGATCAAGATGCACACCACAAGGAGGAGTAATCTCATCTCTTATATAGGTCCTTGTAGTAAACAACATTTTTAAAAGATTTAAAAACAAAGGCGCAAAATTTTAAACGATTTAATAATATGTTAAAGCATTTTTAGTATGATACCAGGTTAAAAAGAGGATTTTGCTAATTTTAAATGAGTTAAGTATCATGTTATCTTCTTAACATTTTACTAAAGTTAAAATCACGAAATGGCTACTTTAATTTTTTAGTATCGTATTAAATCCATAATGTCATCTTATAGTATATCAGCCTTGCACGGGGGAGGCCCAGGTTCGAACACTGCTGGTATACATTTTTTTTTAAATAATGGAGTTAAATAATTAAAAAATAAACATCGAATACTTATTTAGAACACACCTTGGGTTACCATCAACATATAAAAGCATAAACACAATAACTGCGTTCATCAATATTCAAACCCTACAAATGCATAGCAAAGCAGTTGTGTTGTTTGAAATTAGCATTTTAGTAGTTAACATAGGTTTAAAGTATATAATAAATTTTTAACTAGTATCGTGTTAAGGCCTTAATAATAGGTTGTTTTAAATTTTGGCCCAAAATAATTAAAACAGTGACTTATGCAGGCACCATAGTAATTTTAATATCTGGTAAGTGTCTTACCACCATAAAGGATATAATGGAATGTGCGCCTAAGGAACTATCCTGGTGGGCAGAGCAAATGGCCTCGGGATTAACCCCTGCGAGGAAAAGAAAACTGGAGGATTTTATTTCCCCTATAAGCTCAATAAAAGCCCTCTGAAACTTTCCAAGGAATCCAAATATCTGGGTGTAATCCTAGACTCTAAGCTAACATGGAAACGGTAGACATAGCAAACAATAAAAAGAGCACTTTGTGTCTTCAACACATGTAAAAAAACCTTCGGAGTCATCCATGTACATAGAAATCGTTCGTCTCATACTTACTTACGGGTCGATCGTGTGGTGGAATGCTGTACAGAGAAACATAGCTACCTCAAAACCCTATATAAGGTACATAGACTAGCCTGTATGGGAATAACGCGTACATGGATGTCTACGCCACAAGTAGGGCTGGAAATCATTCTAAGTCTTCCAAACCTGAACGAGTACATAAGGTGCACAGAAGGCAAGAGTGCACTTCGAGTAAAAGAAATGGACTCTTGGAAAAACAGTAACAAAATTCATGAATATACCTGGCAAAGGTATGATATGGACGAACTTGATGTGGCCACTGACTACTTACCACCGAAAATAGACTGTAACAAAAACTTTACGATGTTAATACCCGAAAGACGTGAATGGGGAACCTAGCTCACTATTAAGTATTCCAATTTACACTAATGGGTCAAAAATGGAAGTAGAAACAGGAGCCGCGGTATTTTGTGAAGCTCTAAAATATTAAGTAATCATAAAATATCCAGATGATTCGTCTTTCAGACTAAGATTTACGCTATTATCACAGCCTTCCGAAAAACAGATACAGATACATATATCTTTCTATAATTGTATCCTCAATAAAATATTTATTCCGAGGAATATTTACCTACTTAAAAAATGTGTGTACACAAAACGTGAAAAAGTCAAGAAAAATATTACTTGGATGAACAATTTGATTATTGTTCGGAAACAGAACATAGGCAATGCAAGTTATGAAAAAGGTGTGGCGATAAATTAAATGCCTTAATTGTAAGGTGATACTTAAAGTAATGATAAACGAATGGCATATTGAATATTGTATTATTGTATTGACATAAATTTTCTTGCAATCAAAAAGCTTTATAGACAAATAAACTCCATCACGTAATTCATTTCAGGGGCGTTAGCAAAGAAATTTCTTTAAACCTAATTCAATGGTGATGTTTTTATGAGTGGGGAACCTTCAATTTTTAAAATTATTGCCGCAAAATCTTAAACAGCCTGACATTAAGTTATTAACGCAGATACTACTTAACAATTTGCTAATAAAATAATAATTTTAACTATATGCCTGTAAGACTTAACAAACTTCGAGGGAGTGGAGATCCTTGCAACAGAAAAACATACATCTAAACGTTACACACCAGAGACACTGCATATAATTAACAACAAAAATAATATGAACCGCAAACAAGACACACAAAATATATCAGCCGTTTACTGTTCCTTAGTTTCTGAAAGTAAATATCATAAAACTTAGACTAATCTTCAAATGTGAAGTGTTCAAAATCTGTTTTTAATCTCTATTTTTTTTATATGTCTTAAACAAATTATTGGTCAGTAATTTAAAAAAGTAAAAATCTTAAAATTTAACGTTATGTAAGTACGAGTATTTTGTTCGTTTACTTATATCGATATGTACAAACATTATATCTCTGTTTAATTTTGTAAATAAAGACACCCCTGAGGAAGACGGCAACCACCGTCGAAACGTTGGGAAAATAAAATGAAAATTGCTTTCATTTAATCATCATTACGACCAATAAAGCCGATGAGAATCACTTTAAAAATTCTCCAAAGTCCAAATGTAAGACTTAAGGTCTTTTTAAATGCAGCCTGAATTGCACGGCACTAGTTAGAAGGAATATAAAGATAAAGAATTCCTAATTTTAAACACTTTAATTAGCACCATACTAAACCTAATTTCTGGATAAACTGCAGCTGAACACACCCAAAAGAGTGCGAACATAACTTTTTGACGTTTGTAAATGTCAAAGTGGCATATGGGTTTAGTACGATACTAAAAATGTTAAGTAGCCATTTAGTGATTTTAACTTTAGTAAAAGGTGGGGCATCTATATTTATAAAAGAATGCATCGAACAAACACACGATAGGCCCAAAAATAGAGGCTGATTCAATACAATTAATCGGTGTACAGGTTAGAACTCAGAATGTCGTACTGAATGTATCTTCCATATACTGTCCTCCATGATGTAAAATTGAAAAGAATGAATTTATGAACGTGCTAAAGTTACTTAAACAAAATTTTATTCTTGGTGGTGACTTTAATGCGAAGCACAGCTTTTGGGGATCTAGAGTTATTTATCAAAAGGGTCGAATGCTCTACAAAGCAGTGATGGAAAATAATTGCGATTTTCATTCGACTGGCAACCCGACTTACTGGCCGACTGATCCATCGAAAATACCTGACTTTATTGATTTCTTTGTGGTCAAAGGAATACCCTCAAATTAAATTAATATAAGAGAAAGCTTTTATCTTTTCTCAGATCATTCTGCTGTTATTCTTACTATGAGCGAAAATCTTGTTAAAAATGAAAAACCGCCCACGCTAACCAATGGGAAAACCAACTGGGAAGGTTTTCACTACAAACGCAGTAGATAACTTCGTCAATATCGTACAAGAAGCCGCTTGGAACAGCACCCCTTACCAAAGAGAAATGCCGCGTTTTAAAAACCTAAAATATCCGCAGGAAATAAAAGATTTAGTAAAAGAGAAACGAAAAGCACGTACGAAATGGCAGCAAACTCGAGCTCCACAACACAAGGTAAATTTAAATCGATTGTGTAATTTACTAAAAAAGACGATAGTAAAATTCAAAAATTCTGAAGTTGGAAATTATCTTGAAAGCTTGACAGCAGGAAAAGAATCCAACTACTCACTCTGGAAAGCTGTTAAAGTAACGAAGAAACCAAAGCTCCCAGCGCCTCCGATTAAGAATGATCAAAACGAATGGGCAAAAAGCGACAAAGAGAAAGCAAACGTTTTCGCGGATTACCTGGAGACCACATTTAAACCTTTTGATGGGCAAGTACTCAACGAAAATTTAAATATAAGTTTTAACTCAAGCGAAAATTACGAAACAAGAAATGTTACCCTTGCCGAATTAAGTAGAGAAATAAGAAAGCTTAAGCATCTCCGGGTTATGACCTAATTACGGCCGAAGTTCTCAAAATGCTTCCTCGCAAAGGGTTAATTAATCTTCTTTATATAATAAATGCCACTCTAAGGCTAAAGTACATTCCGAGCCAATGGAAGGTTGCGGAAGTTATAATGATTCTCAAACCAGGAAAACCATCACATGATAAGAAATCTTATAGACCTATTTCGCTTCTGCCCGTAATATCTAAGGTCTTTGAAAGAATATTACTTCTGCGCCTGCAGCCAATAATAGAAGAAAAGCGCCTAATACCTGAACATCAGTTCGGATTTAGAAGCAAGCATTCGACAATTGACCAAGTGCATAGGATCACTGACGTCATTGAGAAAACTCTTGAAGAAAAGAAAATTTGTTCGGCAGTCTTCCTAGACGTGTCGCAAGCTTTTGATAAGGTGCGGCACGAAGGCCTAAATTTTAAATTAAGACAAATTCTGCCTGAAACCTTTATACGCTTCTAAAAGCATATCTAGAAAATAGACTTTTTAGAGTAAGACATGGAAACGATTACTCGGATCTCAAAGAATTAGTGGCTGGGGTACCACAGGGAAGTGTTTTAGGTCCAATATTGTACCTATTATTTACACGTGATATACCTCAAACAGAAGACATTATCGTACCCACGTTTGCTGACGACACTGCAATACTAGCAGTGGGCCAAACGATAAATG
The DNA here is from genome assembly GCA_910595825.1 of Philhelius pedissequus. Classification (NCBI taxonomy): domain Eukaryota; kingdom Metazoa; phylum Arthropoda; class Insecta; order Diptera; family Syrphidae; genus Philhelius; species Philhelius pedissequus. The sequence goes on from OU343162.1 coordinate 124,096,284, forward strand.
ATTCTACGACAAAATTACAAAAAGCTCTGAATAATGTCAATGATTGGACAAAAACATGGCGGATATCGCTCAACGAAGTAAAATCAGTCCATGTAGATTTTACGTATAAGAAAATTAATAGATTACCGGTATTTGTTAATACGGTTCAAGTTCCGTTTGCTAATGAAGCAAAATATCTCGGAATGACTCTAGACGCGAAATTAAAATGAAACCGCATGTTAAAAAGAAATGCGAAGAGTTAAATAACAAACTGAGAGATATATACTGGTTGCTCGGGAAATACTCTAAGCTCAGTATCGAAAATAAGCAAATTTTGTACAGACAGGTGCTTAAGCCTGTCTGGACTTACGGTATACAAATCTGGGGTTGTACGCGAGATTCTAATTTAAATACCTTACAAACATTTGAAAATAAACTCCTAAGATCATTTGTAAGCGCACCTTCGTACATTAGAAACAAAGATCACCACAGAGATCTCGAGATTCCCACGGTTCGCGATGAAATAAAATATTTTGCCCGAAATCATAGAAAACGGCTATTACAACACTGCAATAGTACTATAATCGAAATTATCGATGAGACGAATTTAGTACGCCGCCTGCGAAGGACAAAGCCTACCGATCTGGTGCACTAAACGAGAATCACCGGATAGTTACCTGCAACACGTTAATTAAATTCGTTAAAAATAAATTGCTAGGTAAGTTACAACTTAGTTACAATCGGTGTTTGTAGTGCAGTAAGAATCTCACACTCCTATGATCACACGTTTTTCGGTCCTCAGCCTTTTGAAGCCTTTTGAAGGTTTTACACCTACCCACGAAAAAAAAAAAAAAAACTTTAGTAAAATGTTAAGATAGTACCATACTAAACTCATTTAAAATTAGCAAAATCCACTTTTTAACCTAGTATCATATTAAAAATCATTTTACATATTACTTAATCGACTAAAATGTTGCATAATTTTTTTAAACAAAACTGGGGTGTATAATTTGTTTGAATTTCTTATAGATTTAAAAAATAGTGTAATAGTGTAAAAAAATTGTTACTATGCAGTAGGCCAACAATTAACAAAAAAACTTAGTGTAGTGGATGTTAACAAAAACTTTTAAAATAAGATCGGTTTAAGTACAGAGCATCTCAAACTAATTATAGATACATATTAAAAAAAAAAAGCGTTTTAGTCCGATTTTGTTAGATTTTTACCATCAAAGTTATTGCGTTGCAAAAATCTGTCGTTTGAGTTTTAGAGCACAACGAATGAGTACTTCAAAATGTATTATTTTCCTTTCATACAAAATCGAACTCGAGATTTTAATCAAACTTGACATTAGGATTATAGGGAATACCACAAAAGTGAATTCCGCAAATTCGTCTGTCTGTCTGTCTGTACAACGATACTGTCTAAACAGCTGCAGCGATTTTTTTCAAACTTTGTACTTAAGTACCTGCCATACAACTTTTTCTACCATCTTAATTATCTCGAAAACGATTTTGATAAAAAAAAATCTGTACACTACTATTAGTTTGGTCTACATTTTGGTTAAAATTTTTACCTACATATTTTGTTATTAAAGGTACCTGAATACAAAAATTATTCTTATTTTGGACTTTCTCATAAACGACTACACGGATTTCGATGATTTTTTTTTATATATAGTCGAACTTCTATAAGTCGAATTTCGATAACTCGAATATTTGATAACTCGACTGAAATTGGTTGTCAACAGCGCGAATCCTGAAGTTTACATGTAATTTTTGTTTGATAACTCGAACTTCTATAAGTCGAATGTCTCAATAACTGGAATGTCTCAATAACTCGAATGTCTCGATAACTCGAAGATATTATTTGGCGTCACCTTCGATAAGTTGAATTTTTTAGGGAAATTATCAAATTCTGTGGATTTTTACAAGTTCATTTCATAATGCATTGCGTTTGTGGGCATTGTGTTTGTATGTTCTATTACATATGTGTGTGTTGAAAATTGTAAATCCGTTAAGTGTGAGTAAAAGCTGTCATGTTCCGGTGTTAGAACACACATTATTAGGTTGATACACGTATGTATTATAATACGATTTCAAAGTCTTATTTTAGAAATAAAAAAAAGAGACAATAAAAAGTGTAAAGAAACTGACGTTGATATTAACAGTGCAGTGTAAAGTTTTTATTAAAAATAAAGCTAACGTGCATATGTCGTTAAAAGAGCATTAAAAACATCGTTTGAAGATAAATTTAAATTAATAAAAGAGGGGTCAAGAAAGAAGGCTGTGGCTATTAAATATGGCATTCCGGCAAATCCATTCGTCAGTCAAGTATAACAGAATATTTTTATTAATCACATCAACTGTACTATTTTTATTCGTAAATAAGTATTACGTAATTTATATTAATTTTCTGTTTTAGTTGATAACTCGAAGTGTCTTGATAACTCGAATTATTTTGTTGGCAAGTGATGATTCGAGTTATCGAAGTTCGACTGTATGTATAATTCGAAAATGTGTGACATTTTTTTTTAAATTATATTTGTAGGCTTAAATTTTTAAATTCATAAAATTGCCGTACCAAATTAAATTTTTACTAAAAGGTAAGACTGCATTTTTGAGAGAATTTAAAAATATTTGCATATAGGAATGGTGGTGTTAGAAAATCGGGATTAAAAAATTTGTTTAATAAACTTACGTTCTGTTTTTTTTTCTATTAAACTTTTAACTATTATACACACGAGGTAGATGCAATAACACAGCCATATTGTGTTGTGCCGCAACCGTTGCCATTTAAATTTATATTTTTGGTCGGTTGCTGCAACCGTTGCTTCGTTGGTATCATTGCTATTGCTGTACTATTCATACAGCTCGTAGGAAACAAGTCAGTAAGAAGGTTCGTGCGGAGTAAAATTAAGTGAAAAAAAGAAAAATGGAAATAAAAATAATGAACACACAGTGCTGAGCTTGCGGCGACAATTGCCACATGCATAGTTAACAAACGAAACACGGTGCCATATACTGTTTTATCTTGAGAGACAATTGCGATATATTATCGAGCTTATACTTTAACTCAATCAAAACAATGTTTGTAAAAACATATTCATTCGATGCTGGAATTTGTTGAATAGTAGTCATTTATACATGAAGGTGTTTACTGAACAACGATTTTCGTCAAGTCAGAGAATTTATTTCAATACGATACTGAAAATAATAGCTTTTTTCATTAAGTCAATGAATTTCGTTCATTAGTAGATTAAAATACATTCGTTGATTAACAATTTTTGTTGGAAAAACACGAATGTATTCGTTAATTTAAAGACTATATTCATTGATCCAATGAACTGGATTCACTAGCATACGTAAAACATCATATAATTATGAATATTTCAGTCAAGGAGAATACTATTCAATTTGAATTTTTTTAAAATCATTATTAAAAAATTATTTTGAATGTCATTTAACTGTCTCTCTTGTTTTTTTTTTGTAGTTAGTTTTAAGTCATTATTGAAAAATCATAAATGTAAATAAAGGCGAGAAAAACATACTGCGTAATCAAAAATTCACTGATAATTTAAAATATTATCTTCTTTAATTGGAAACTTCCTGAGTAATTAGCTTTTAATTGACACCTCTCTTAAATAAGCAATATTAAATGAAACATCAAGTCTTACACCCTTAAGGTTTAGTTGACCCTATTTGTAAATAAAAATTCTCAACATCAAATCATGTTCATATTCTTGTGAATATAAAATCAATAACAAATCCAAATGTCTCAGAATAACAAGAAATTTACTTAGAAAGTTTTTATTTAACGACGTCGATATGCTTTTTAGAATGCCCAAGTTGACTACTCAATACACACAGATTGTCTGGTTTTTTTTTTCTAAGTAAAATGTGAAAAAAAACAACCAAAAAATGATGAAATTGCATTTTCAACTAAGTTCTAACCCTTTTGTAAAACTTGTTTTTGTGAAGGTGGAGAATAGTAGAATGCTTTGTTTGCCCCTCTATCCAATGCTAATCCTACTGTTATTAAAAAAAAATCTTACAATACTGATGATGCCTGTTTAAAGCAAATCGTACTACATACTACAAAATATTTCTAAAATTAGAAATATTCAAGGTCATTTCTCAAAAGCATGTAACTAGCTGATCACACAAGCGTTACAATAAACATTGCACAAGTTACACTACTGACCAAAAACTTAGAAACAATCAAATTAAATTTAAAATATTTTTGTAATTAAATTTCGTTTATTTTGTGTATAGAAAAAGAATGAGTGAATTATTTTTAATCAATTAACATTATAATAACATTATCAAAAAATAAGGTTTTATTTTTAAAATAATCCGTAAATTAATATTATGTGTGTTTGTGTATCAAAAAAAAAAAAATAGTCCGAGTGACTATATACTCATTGAGACAATTAATTTTCTGTATTGTTTGACCACAAAAAAAAATTCAAAGTATATCTAAGCTTTCAAACTGCAATGTACGTGTTTAATTTTTTTTTTCAGTTTCAACCCCACAATTAGCGACATTGCTCAACGAACTTCTATTTCCTAACTAGGGACCTGAATAGTGTAGACTCGAAATCGATATACGAGTATGTAGGTACTAGAAAATCTGTGCACATCAAGTTGGTTATTATTTGTTTTTTTTTTTCGTTCATTTTTGTGTTTCTGTATACATACATATACAAAAATTAAATAAACAAAAAATCTTGTTGCTGAAATTGTTTAAAAACTAATGAAAATTGGATAAGAAAAATATTCAACTTCTGGAGAATCATATCGTTCGTTTAAGGGGTAGAATATATGTTCACTTGATTTTAAATAAATCCGCCCGAATTATGACGACTAGTGGAGAAAGTCTGTATTGTTGTGGCAAATAAATATTTATCACAATTCCAGGTACTGGAATATCTTCAGCAAGATGATCATAAATTTAACGAATTATTAGTTATTGGTAGAGACATAGGGTGTTTCTTTTGCCGACTGTGCTTTCAAGACCACATTTAATTTTTATATAAAATAAGACATATTTAATGGTAGTCGAAGACTCTTGCCGAGATAAAACCAGCACTTTAGATGGGGATTGTAGATGCATATTACATAGATAGATATATATTTTTCTTTATTTCTCAGTAATAAGAACAACATTTTTTGTTTTATAAAAGAACACGAACTTGGTCTGCCGGAATTGACATTCCATTTAAAATAACAAAAATATAATGAAATTTTATTTATATAATAAAAAAGTAAAAAAAGAAAACCTTTAAAGTTTAAGTAATTTACCCCCAGTTTCACAGTGGAAGTTTAAGCTTAAGATCAGCTGGACCTTAAACTGAGTTTAAATTTTTGGTTTAACTCGTCCGGTTTCACAGTCAAATCTGATCTTCAGATCTCAGATTCAGCTGGTTGAACTTCGTTTAACTAGATTTTATGAAAAATAATTGGCAGCATTTTACTTGCCTTGTCTTTTTTTTCTCTCTCCGACACAAAAAATACGCGAAACAACAAATGCTTTGTGCTGTTGACAAGCGAGGGAAGATTTATTTTGTTTCAAAGTACCGTCATTATTCTCGCAAAACGAGAGCAACAAGTAAAATAATATTCAAAATCACTTTCACAACTCGATAACATTTTAATGCACAATTTTTTTTTTGTTAGTAATATTTTTTGAAAAAAACAATACAAACGCTGAACTGAAGTTAAAACGGCAGAGTAATCTCGGTTAATTTAAACTAAAAATTTAACTCAGTTCAAGGTTTAAACGACACGTGAAATCGAATAAATTGTTGATTGTTAAATAAAGCTAGTTGTAACACCAATAAAATTTATTAAAATTTAATTTTGTAACAATTGTGAATAAAATAACCTCAAAATACACTAAAGTGTGTTGCTTCTTTGGTAAACCCTGGACCCGACGAGCAGACAGACATCAGCCTTAAGCGGCCCATTCGCATGACTCTAATGCCGACACTGGTGTCATGACACAAAATATCAATTCAGCCACACACGCAACACTAATCCGAACACATAAGTTGTTCATTTACGATTAACGAGACAAGAATAAGGCAAATCCCTCAATAAATGATATCCAAAACTCACAGCTACGTAAAGCCATATTATCGTCCATACTCGAACACGATCAGAATACAACTCGAATATTCCTCGAATGTGTTACACACATAACAGAGGTAGGAACAAACACGAAAAATCAAAATGTTTTGATTTGGAGACACCGTGTTCGACATCAGAAATCTGTGTACACACAAGTCCACACACACTCCACATTACATAACACTGACACAAGTGTCATACACCATGGTTATGTGTATAGGCCGCTTTAGACAAAAAGCATCACGGCAATGTATATAACAACTGTCAAACAGTAAAATTGTCTAAGAAACTGAACGTGTCTTATTCAACCAACTGAATTTCGGTTCGTAAACGCCTTATACTTTCTGTTATGGATTTTATCGATCAGAACGTTTAACCAATTCGGCATACACCAATCCAAATTCCAACAGCACTCCGCAAAGTCTCTGAAAATAATAATATGAATATAAAAAAAATTTAGAATTCCATAGAAGTAAATATCTTTACGCCGGACTGATTGCATGATAGAAAAAATTAAGACCAATAATGCTATTTTTCTTATATCTCTTTGCCTGAAAACGGGGATTTATAAAGTATGGATATATTCAAATTCCTCGCACCTTCGACGAGCTAGTGATGGGCCGAGTACGTAACTTATTTGGGCATATGTTTAGAAACTTATACGCGGAGTGATACGATTTAACGATAGTCCTTCGGGAATATCAACCTAAGCAGCGATGAGAAGCCGGAACATGTGGATCAGGTTCGACAAGAAAACACAGTTAAACAATGCAAGATATTTTAAAAATAAATTAAGGTCTGAGCCGTAGAAATTTCAAACCATGAAGTTTTTCAACAAGAAACCTCAGAAGGAACAATTCTGGGAAGTTTTTGAAAAACACTTATTCTTAAAAACTTATTGATCTGTGAGGAAGCAGGAATCATATTTTCATATTGACGACCATTTGAAATAGAACATGCTATACTGCTGCTGCCTCAACAACCCAAATGAACGCCAAACGAAACTGTTGCATTTATAGTGCATTTCAGTCCTATTTTATTTCAATCCTTTTGTTTTCCGGCCAGGCAGAGATATTCGTTGCTGGCGAATTTTGTTAAATGGTTGGCGAGTTTTTGTTAACGCCAGTGTAGATATTTTCAGGCTTCAACAGCAGCACAAAATTTGAGCTAGATTGGGACACTCCTTCACACATCAGTAAGCATCTAAAGGTCTATTAGTCGATAGTAATATGGATTATTTTTATTTGAATTCTATAAGATAATATCTGCAGCATTTACAACTACTTATAATTACAGGGTGTTTTTTTTAGCTGCATGAGAAGTTTCGATGATTGTTGTCTATGGTTTGACAGTCGAGAATGTCAAACCCTGTTGACATTTCTGATCACTAAGGCTAAACAATTCATCATGAATCGTTAAACGCCGAAACAACGCTTCTAAAATGTGGAAATATTACTTTGAGAAAAATAAATCTGTTTGCGAAGTTCATAGAGGATTTTTACCAAAGAATTGTGTTTAGAGATGAAGCTCATTTTAAATGGCTTGGGCAATAAGCAGAATTGCCATATATAGAGCGAAGACAATTCTCAAGTCATTAACGAATTACCATTAAAATTGACTGTTAGGTGCGGTTTACACGCTGGCGGCATCATCGGTTCTTATTTCTTTCGAAATGAGAAAGAAGCTGCTTGTACGGTAAATGACTGACTGATTTTTTGTTTCAAAAATTAATCAGCTAAACATCTACATTTGGTTCCAACAAGACGGCGTAACTTGCCGTACAGCACCCTTAACCATAAATTTATTGCAAAATCAATCTGGTGACAATTTTATTTTCAGAAGTGGTCCTGTTAACTGAAACCCTCGTTCGTGCGACTTAACGCGTCTCTACTACTTTCTATATGGCTAATCATTGATTTATGCCGACAAACTAGCAACTCTTGAAGCATTGGACGACAATATTCAAGCCGTCATCGACGCCATACGGTCAGATTTATTGAAAAAAGTTGTCAAACATTGGATTGAACGAATGGACTATGTAACTCATACTCGTAGCTACGGCGGACATACATATGCTGGAAATCATATTTAAAAAATAAATTCATTAAATTATCTACCAGATTTTAGTAAAAAAAAATTATTCCAACAATATTTCTGTCTTGTTTTATTATTTAAAGTTATCAACCTCTTAAAAAAATCACCCTTTATGGCGCTAGTTATAACTTTCATTGAAAACTTTGACTATCAATTTTGAGGCACTTAAACAAATAAAACTAATGTCGTTTTGGTACCAAACTTAAGGTAATAAGATATGTAATATTTTTTGTCAAAAAATATTTTATTTGCTCTACCACTTTCTTGTAAATTCACTTTTGATTTTTCAATGATCATTGAAAACGCTTTCCATCATTGAAAAATCAAAAGTGAATTTACAAGAAAGTGGTAGAGCAAAAAAAAAATATTTGTTGACAAAAATATTATAGTAATATTATAATAATGAATTTAGAAGTTATGGCATTGCCGTCAGCTCGGTTGGTCAGTTTACGGTTCACATATTTTTATTTTATTTTGTATGTATATAATAAACTAATATTAAATGTTTTTATTCGAATTCAGTTATTAATAACATCCTGTATTTATAAATGTTTTTCAAAAAGCGTTACAGTATTTTCCAATCAGTTTCGTTCAGCGCTGAGATTGTTTCTTTCATTGTCATCGTTTTCTTCCCAAAATATGATAGACGTTGAGGAGCAAAAATTGGACATATACTTATGATATGAAAACAGTCTTCTTTGGCTTTCAAATTGCATAAACTGCAAAATTGATAAAAATTTCAGTTGTACGGACACCCATTGAGAGCTGGGAGTTCGCATCTGGCTTTATATATTAATGATATCTCCTTGTAACTCATTGAATGGTTGAAATAGTTTCATTCCATTGAGTCAAGCTTGAGTTGTGAATATATTATTCTGCTTTTTGAGTTACGTGCCTCTCCTATTAACGCAATTCTCGCTGATGTTTCGTGTGGTTGATTGATGCGATAAAGCTGCTCCTTTAGATTTCTTAAGTTGTTTCGATCTAACGTCACTACTTCTCCACAAGCTAGTCCTAAGCTTTCCCACTTAAGCGCCGACCAGTCTTTGTTCCTCATTTCGTAAAGTGCCATTTTTTTGTTAAACGATCGTTCGGAAGGGGCATTACCTTAACGATGTAGTCTGCCTGAGACTTAAGGGTGGATGTGTAAAGCTTAGTAAGACCCGTTTCCAAATATAACACATAGTTTGGTATATTCAGTGGAAGGTTAAACAGCCTTTTTAAAAAAAATTCTATGGAACTTTTCTATTACATCGTGCTCATAAACTCCCCATTCTTGCGATGCATAGCAGAGTGTAGATTTAACAACAGCACTAAATATCTTATATTTAGTAGCGCATCATCCTAGCGCTCGTTTGTGAAAACAGTCTTCCACGATAGATTAAGCAAGCTTAATATTATATATCTTATTACCTTCATGTTGGTACAAAAACGACTCCAGTTTTATTTGTATCAGAATTGATAGTCAAATGTTTCAATGAAAGCTATAACTGGCGCATATATGTATTTATGAACCTTCATATTATGAGGCGTACAAGTATATCATCAATGGGGCGTTATCATTCAAAAAACCAATGGCGTTGCTTTTATTTTATTTTGGTCGACCTATCGTTAAATTCAAAACAACAAATCTTGATGATTATAAATCGGTTTTATATTTGTTTGTATACGTAAAGTGATTAATTTTGTAAACTCTCCTAGTTTAATTCCTCGATTATACAGATGACATTTGTTTTCTTTTCGTACTATTCTTCTTAATGCCTGGTTTATTTTTTTTTTTTTTGACATATGAATGAAAAGGTTAGATTTTAATATTATGAATGTTTGAACATAAATGTGTATGGCACTTAAATTAATTCATTTTTCGTAATTTAAACTCTTTTATCTTACACTATCCAAATTAAAAGTTTTTTTCTACAATAAACTTCTTAAAATTTCTAAAGTGTCTTTAGTATCTAAAAATGTATATAATATAGTTATTCAATAATTTTTTTTGATTGCAGTTTTATCACAACGACAATGCCAACTAGCAAAGAGCTTAAAAGAATTCAATTTCGAGTGCATCGGCACAGCACAAACAGATGACGAAATGGTGATAAGTGATAGTTTGAGACATTTTGGAACAATTATTGAAAGTATAGAAGATCATCGAGAACATATGGTAAGGACAATATTTTCCAAATAAAAAACTAACAGTTTCTATTTAAAAATGTTATTTTTCTTCATTTTAGTTAAAACTTGCAAACGATCAAATTATTGAACGCCTGGAAGATTTTCGAAAGAAACAAATCGGCGGCGTTAAGGAGAACAAGAAAAAGTTCGATAAAAAGACTGAAAAGTTTTGTCAGTCCCAAGAAAGATTCCTTAATATGTCAACAAAGAAACCAGAAAACACAATACAGGAGGTAATTCATGTAAAAGCTAAATATTATTCTTACAAAGCGAACATGTAAAAGCGGAAATATTTTCTATAGCACATCGAATGGATCGGTAAAAATATGTTGATATTCTAGCAATTTGGAGAGAACTCAAATTCTTTTTCGGAGCTTGAAGGATTGTTACTTTATTTACCATCTCAGGGAGGAAATATTATAATTTCCATTTACAACGAATAATAGTAATGGTTCCAGACTGACACCAAATATTTTTTTAAGAAACTGAATCAGAGTTAACGTACGAGTACATGTCTTTTTATATTTTATCGCTATTTTTGTAAACAATATTCTAGCGAAATATCTAGTTAATTTCCTTACGTTAAACTTTTCAACTCGCCCTCGCTCTTCTGGGAATGCTCATCAGTTTAACCTTCCTGTCGAAAACAGAGATTCTTTATTTAGCATTTCAACAGGAATTTTCAATGCGTGTCCCCTCCCATTTTGATATTTAGAATATTCTTTCTTTCTTACTTTTTTCATAATGCTCGCACTGTGTTTGATCATAAACAAAACTCATAATTATAAACAAAATATTATTTAATATTCTTAGCCGTTCGATTAACAAAAACTAAAATTGTGTTTTCAGCTTGCAATGAATATTTGTGTATTATAACATGTGTTCACATGGCTCTTGCAGTGTGGATGGTATGTGTAATGCGAATAGATAAAGATTGACACTTTATAACAATCAGATTGACCTATTTGTTTTCTCAGATGTATCTTTTTTCGGCAATTAAAAGGCATTGGCCCAAAATTTTAAACAACATATTATTAAGGCTTTTACAAGATACTAGTTAACAATTTACTATATATGTACATAGTAGTCTACTAACTTTTCATATATATTTTAAACCATTTGTTAACTAGTAAATAGCAAAGCATTTGTTTGTTGGGTTTGAATTTTGAAAAACACAATTATTGTGTTTATGCTTTGTAAATTAATTATACTCATTATATCATTTAACTTCATTATTTACAAAAAAATATGTGCACCAGCAGGATTTGAACCTTGGCTCCCGGGTGCAAGGCTGATATACTACCAGATGACATTAGATTTAGTACGATACTAAAAAATTAAAGTAGCCATTTGGTGATTTTAACTTTAGTAAAATGTTAAAAAGATAATTAGCAAAATCCTCTTTTTAATCTAGTATCATACTAAAAATGATTTGACATATTGCTAAATGGTTTAAAATTTTGCGCCATTTTGTCTAGCATTTTGTTTAGAATTTGTGAAGAATAATTTAGGTTTGTGAATTGTTTTATTCGTGCATTCGTCGATGGTTGGACGCTATTATCTGAATTGTACTTTAAGTTCTATTCAGCGAGGGACCATTGACCAATGAATTAAAGAATATTCGTCCATTTTCTATTGTCCATTGGGGAATAAAAAACCGCCTAGAATTTAATGCTTCAAAAACCCAATGCTGTCTTTTGTCGTTAAAGCGGGACCATCCCCCAATGCCGTTGTCCATTAGCGATGAAAGCATCGAGGAAACCGAACAACTTTCAGTTCTCGGTATGTGTATCAGCGACCACCTTTTTGTGGAATGAACACATATTCGACGTCGCCAAAAACGCTGCAAGATGTTTGGGTTTTCTGAGACGATGCAAGAAAATGTATTCCCCTTCTGATCTGGCTGTAATCTATAAAGCCTTCATTCGTCCAAAGCTTGAGTACAATTGTCATATTTGGGCAGGTGCTCCCATAACGCACTTAAGTCTCCTGGACATAATCCAAAAAAAGAGCTTTAAAAATGATAGGTGATGAAAGAATAACTAAAACAATTGAGCCTCTCGCGCACCGTCGCAATGTTTCATGCCTTTCATTTATCTATCGGTATTATTATAGACAGTGTTCTAATGAAATAGCCAGTTGCATTCCTCGCCCTAAACTATTTAACCGTAACACTCGCGCTTCTAGGAATGCCCATCAGTTTACCCTTGAGCCCAACTTGGGACGTACTGTCAAGTACAGAGATTCTTTCTTTTGCCGCACAACACGAATGTGGAATGCTTTACCCGACCGAATTTTTCCCTCCCATTGCGATAATCCGGCATTTAAAACCAATGTACATCGGTATTTCCTGTCTAATCCTATCCCATTTTCCTACTCGCTCGCACTGTGTATAAACATTTTAAGGGTATTCATAACCCCTTGAGTGCGCGCATAATTACAAAAAAAAATTCGCTTAAATGGCTTTTTTTTTATTCGTCACAATTCACAAATGTAGGTTGATAATCTGATTTTAACGTTAGACGCGCGCGAACAAATTAGTCGTTGAAGTGTGCATGGTATGTGGAACGCGAATAGCGTTTGACTGTTCGTAACAATCAGATGCAATTCGCGACTACCAATATTGTTTTTTAAATTTATCTTATTTTGGCGATTAAAAGTAATTTGTTGTCTAAACATTAATATAAAATATATTTATACAATTTTGTTTAGAATTTATGCAGAATTTAGGTTTAACTGTTTTAAATCGAATTTATTCTTTTATTCGTCGGTCGTTGGTCGCTCTCATGTGAATAGTCGTTTAGTTGTGCTTGTGATTTGTGCTTCGTTATGAATTGTTTATTACGTAAAACACCAGACATTCTCTCATTATTGAAATCTGCTTAAACGAAAATAATAATAAATACACTAAAAATATGGGCTTCACATTTTAATTGCTTTAGGCTGTCATTATGGATATCAAATCGAACATTCGATAAGTTGCGAATAATTGAGCGAACTTCGATTATCACAGTATTATTAATAGCGGACTTTAACGTTCGCTTAAAAACAAGTGCTGCCAAAATTAAATTCCAATAAGAAAACATTTATGTTAAACGTGAAATCCTGTTTTGCGTTAAATTTTGTGAAGTTTTAGTTTTATGTGCTTTGTATTTTGTATTGTATTGTATTTTTTGACGATTAAGAAAAAAAAGTTAGGTTAAGCAACAGTAATTTAATTTGAAAAAAAAAAAACAAACATTCGTGATATTTCTAATCCCTTAGAACTCCCGAACAAAACGTTGAAAATTTAATTAATTTTCCAAAAAAACACAATATTTTGTCTTCCATTTGATTTATTTTGTACTTAAGATTGTACAAGGCTTTTTTGTATGTAATGTGAATTAAAGGATAAAGCATGTAACAAATGCTACAATTTTGCTTATTAACGTACCTCTTTAACCAAAAGTGAGCAAAAACAAAATTTTCGTCATCGCGTCGCGATTTTCAAACGTTGTTCAGGAGTAAGTCTATTCATTATGAAAGGACAAACCAAACTGAAATATATCGAGTGATAGCTGTCAAAAAGACCACCTCCGAATAAAGTTTTGCCAGATTGAATACCACACGTCTTACTTTAATTTTATTTTCGATTATGGGTACATAAGGCAAGTTATTGATTCGTGCAAAAAAAAATGTTCTAACACTGTTACATGACATTACGATCATAGAGAACACCAAAAAAGTGTGTCCTCCAATTCCGTCTGTCTGTCTGTCTGTCCTCGGGTCTGCAGCCTAAACGGTTTGATGGATTTCCTTCAAACTTGGTACATATTTTTTTTCGATAATATGCCCATGCGTTTTTTAAATTTTCTTAAGACGACACATAACATTTTATTTTTCTCAAATATCAACATATAAAAATTAAAAAAAATAGTACATTAGTTCTTTTTTTTTAATTTTTTTTTTTTAAATGTTATTTTTGGTACCTCTAGTAGAACCATTTTTTTGGTTTCCGATTTTCTAACTAGAACTCCTAGAAAGTTAAAACACTATTGTAAACTAAATTTTTCATAATTTTTTTTTTGGAAATTAAAAAAAAACTTTTTTATTTTTCAAAAACTCAAAATTTCGAAAATGGCTCAAAACATTTTTTTCGAAACTTTGTATTTGGTAGTTTTTTGACGTTATTTTGAATACTTAAAATGAAACAACGGTACCTCCCATACAAATGTTAAAAAACCGTTTTATTTCTCGAAAACGGCTCCAAGAATATTTATAAAAAAATGTGTGTTCTTAAATTAGTACTGTCCACTTTTAAGTAAAATATTTTTTATTTTGCGTACTTATTAACAGTACTTTCCATAGAACCACTTTGTATATTTTCGAGATTATCACTATTGATTGGACCGGTTAAAATTATTAAATTTTCAAAAACAAAGTGTTTCGATTTTTAAGAAATAAATAATTTTTTTTTTTTTGAAAAATCGATTTTTCTAAAACCAGTCACTGAATTTTTTGAAATGTTTATAACCTAATAATATCTTCAAAATGGACTTTCAATTTTTTTTTTCGAAAAATGTTTTTAAAATTTTATACCTACATAAAAATTTATTTTTTAAATAACCGCTCCAACGAATAGAATCTTTGTTTTCTAAAAATCACATGAATCTTATGTATGCGTATTGCACCTAAATTATAAAATTATATGCATATGCAGTTGCAGTTTCATACATCTGTTCCATACATGTATTTAGGTACATGTTTATCTGTTAACTTATATAATTAAAATCCATAACCTAGATTTAGATACCTATACATTTGTAGGTACCTATATAACTATTCCTTGAATCGTCCATTCTACAATTCATTATACTAAAAATCAAGGTTATCTTAATTACATCGGCCTTAAACCTGCATAGGATAACTAGACAACCTACCTACTAAACAGCGCCAATGTTTAGCTTCATTAAAGTTGTTAGCTACAAGAGCAATTTCCCACGATCCATATACACATATAAAACATTTTTTTTCATGATATTTCTTTTTTATTATAAAGTTTGAACGTTAGCATTATGTGTGAAACACTACATCATTTAAATGACCACCACGCGAATTGTTGCAAGCATCGATTCTTTTGAGGTAATTTTCGACCACTTTTTGATACACATTGGGCGGTATCTCAGCCATAACTTGACGAGTGTTGGTTTTAAAGTGCTCAAGAGTTAAAGATTTATCTGCATAAACACGGCCTTTCGCGTAGCCCCACAAAAAAAAGTCCAGCGGTGTCAAATCGCATGATCTTGGTGGCCAGTTGATATTGCCATGACGAGAAATTACGGGGACAGGAAATGTCTCTTGCAATAAAGCCATATTCGCTCGAGTTGTGTGGCATGTGGCACCGTCTTGTTGAAACCACATACTCTCCAAGTCGTATTTTTCAATAGCAGGCAAAAAAATGTCGGTTATCATATGATCATAACGCTCCGGTGACGGTGACGGTGACAGTCGTTCTATCGTCGTTTTCGAAGAAGTAAGGTCCAATCACACCTCCGGACCAAAGAGCGCCCCAAACAGTGACTTTTTGTGGATGTAATGACCTCTCTTCAATTACTTGAGGATTCTCAGAACCCCAAATACGACAATTTTGTTTATTAACATACCCACCGAGTGAGAAATGTGCTTCGTCGATGAAAAAAATTTTGTTCGAAAAATCGCCGGCCACCGCCTGTTGTTCAAGCACCCATTCGACGTATCTACGACGTTGTGAATGGTCAGCTGGCTTCAGTTGTTGTGTGAGCTGGACTTTATATGGATTTAGGTGTAGATCCAAATGCAAAATACGCCATAATGTGCCGTAAGACAGTCCGGCAACACATTCGATATTTTCAGTGGTACGAGCGAAACGATGATGCACAGGCCTTACAATATCTGTAACCAATCCAGTCTTTTTAAATTTCTTCAGAATTTTGCCAATTGCTTGCGTAGTTGGACGATTATGTAAACCATAATCTCCTCTTAAAGCACGATATGTGGCTGTGGCAGAACCACCATTTTTGTAGTAGGTTTTAACAATTTTTATGCATTGTGGGATAGTTAAGCGATCCATTTTCGTTAATGTCAGACTTTCAACTGAAAAAAAAATTGGTTTAACAACTTAGTTTGACAGATGTCGAATTCCAGCCTTATGCTTTTGAAACCGCAAAATGTATAACCCTTTATATTACAATCACACATACATGGGTTAGATTAGCGAAGATTCGCTTATTGTAATCCCTCGATAATCAAATTCGCTAAAGTTTTGACATTTGGAGCGATCTAAGTTTGACCGAATCACTATTCGTAATACGAAATTTGCGAACTCGCAAGATTTTAAGTTCGATTCGCTATTCAAAATTGGGGCCTGAATCTTATTTTTCATTTTTTTTGTTCAAAGAACCCGCATACATCATAGCTTTGAAAAATTCAGATATACAAACTTGCCGGCGAACACAACATGTTTATGAAACTGAAGCAAAACAACGAAGCTTACCATCGACTTTGCCTTTTGTTCGGGCTAAAATGTGACATAAATCTATCCTGCAATTATGTTGGCGAAAAAAAAGTTTAAATGGGATTTATAATCGATTTTAGTCTTATGAGATGAAATGGGAGTGTAGAAGCAAGTGTAAGAACTAGGAAGAAAAATGGTTTTCTATTTAAACTTTGAAAGGGAACAATGATTATTCCACACATTTTAACGACATAAAAGTTATACATTTTGTGGATGGACAAAACAAATAAGAGAAGAAAAAATATTTTGACGTCGAAAAAAAAGGAAATGTTTATTTAAAGACAATATATGTATAACATCTCTATATCTATGTATGGTGAAATAGGATTAAAGTTTTAAATTTATCATTTTCAATTCAGGTTACCTGATGTTCGACAAGTTTATTAAAAAAAACTTAACACCTAAGTTTTACAATAAATTTTTACATAGAACCATTTTCTTGTCAAGGTTTGAATAGTCGAATACAATTGTCCAATAGAAGCCCTGAATTAAAATAAATTACTTGGAGACATTCCGTTCCAATAACATATTTTTTGGAAACAATAAAGTCGAAATGATAAGTCATTTTTATTTTCAATTTGATGAAATAACAAACCTCAAATATGTTTGTTTATACATGTACCAATCATAGAACAATTTTTTATCAAAAAAAAAAACATATTAAACTTTCATTAAAACCGAGAAAAGGTCGAATAATGCATGTATTCAAAGTACTAACGAAGAAAACTGTACTTTCTCAGTAAAAAAAAACAAACTAAACATAGATTACCTGGGATTCATCATGCATTTTTAATGCAATCGGGGTGGTTTCATTTTAAGTACTTTTCAATCTTAAGCATGTGCAATTTACCGCCCCTGTTTTTTTTTTTTTTTTTTTTTTGCTAAGCCAAGGGGTGGTGTGATGCTCTGACTCTACGCATGACCAAGCTTTTGAATTGTTTTGACAGAACTTACAAAATATTTTTTTGAGAATATTTTCACTATTAGATAGGGGATGTATCCAAGAAGAATGAGATGAGAATGTCAATTTTGAAACCCCGGTCAATATCATTCATTCATATACTTTGGTGGCATACGCGCATTCATATATGCACATACATACTTCGTGGCTTATTTAAATTCAAGAAAAAGTCTTTCAAGAATTAGAACATGCTTTGAGTTGTTTTCTTTAAACAAATTTGTTTTATTATCATATTTTTATTATTAACAACAATTCTATTCAGGAGCAATGCAAATTTCTTCACTAAGTTTTGTAAAGGGTCCGCCAAATAACTTTTTTTTTTCGAAAATGCTACAAAAAAAAACTACTGAATATATTCTCAAATTTTTTTTTTTTATTTGAAAGTACAATCCTTCCGGTTAATAATGGAAAATAATTTCATTCAAATGGCTGCCTCGGCTGGCCATTCAGTAGCCTACACGATCGGTCCAATTTTTAAGCACATTATCGATTGTGTGCAGCTGTATTTCACCAATGGCTTCACGAATATTGCCCTTTAAAGCGTCAATTGTCTCTGGCTTGTCGGCGTAACACTTATCTTTTACGACACCCCACAAATAATAGTCCAACGGTGTCAAATCGCAGCTCCGAGGTGGCCAAACGACATGGGGTGGCCGTGGCGCGATAGTTGTGTGTCCGCCTGTCAACCTCATGGTCACAGGTTCGATCCCTGCTGTAGTCTATGTCGTCTTATTTTTCCATTAAAAACCAATTCTAAAAAAAATAAATGTCATACAATGAGTTGCTGGTTTACTCATTACATGCTGTTTAGGCATAGAACTAATAACATGTGATTGAGTAAAACTAGTATACCGATAAAATATGACAAAGAATAAAAAAATTAATGCGAATTATAAGGGACATCGATAAATAAGACACGGAAATTTCTCCGCATTAGTTCGGCCGCCATCCCTGGAGATAAGATCTGAGACAACAACCACCTACAGTCTCCGAATATCGCGCCACACATCTTTCCTATCATTCTTTCTCTTCCTTAACCTCACCCTCACGCCCGCGCTGTGTAAAGGGTATTCATAATCCCTTAAGCGCGTGTAGATTTAAAAAAAAAAAAAAAAAAAAAAAAAAAAAAAAAATCAGCTCTGTGGCTGATAATGCGATCTTCAAAAACAGGTCGCAAAACATCGAGTGTTGCTTCGGCTGTGTGGCACGTAGCGCCGTCCTGTTGAAACCAAATATTGCCAATATCCTGCTCTTCAATTGTTGTGAACAAAAATTCGTTCAACATGGCCCGATAACCATTGCCATTGACTGTAACGGTCACTCCTTGCTCATTTTCAAAGAAAAATGGCCCAATTATGCCTCTGGACCAAAATCCGCACCAAACAGTGACTCGATTTGGGTGTATCGGCTTTTCAGTGTATGCGTGCGGCTTTTCTGTGCCCCAATTGCGACAATTTTGCTTGTTTACATACCCGCCAAGATCAAAATGAGTTTCATCTGAAAAGATGATTTTTTTTGGCAAAATCTGCATCTTCTCTAAGTCGATCGCAGGCCCACTTAGCGAAGCGAAAACGCATTGGATGGTCAGTTGGCTTCAACTCCTGAACCAATTGGACTTTGTATGGCGTCATACCAAGGTATTTATGCAAAATTCGTCTCAATGGTGTCTCCGAAATGTTCAATTGTTGAGAATGACGGTGAATTGATGTTGATGGCGCTTCACGCACACTTCTGCCACAGCAGCAATATTCTTCTTCCAAAATTATTTTCAAAGTAATGTCGCAATATTTCCCAGCGTTGTTCAAGCGTATACACAACCATATTCGTTCAGCGGAAGGATAAAACTAATTATCTGTCAAATCAGACATGAGCTAAGTGTTACCATTCACGAAATAAGCACTAGTTGAAAACTAACACGTTAGATGGCGGACCCTTTATAAAACAAACCAAAAATTTTTGACTGAGAAAATGTTTTTTTCATACCAATATCTGATTCTACGTTGGAGCAGCAAAACGCCCGAAATGCTACTTTTTAAAAAGATTTTCTTTTTCTAAATTTAGTTTTTAACACTTTTTTGATGAGCTCAATTGCTGGGGAAAATCAAATACTTTAACTTTATTTTTAACTATTTATTATATAACTATATAATTTATCATGTCAAAATAATATAATTGATATTCCATTTGAAAAATTAGACGTTCCATCCCTATTATGGTTGTCAAATATCAATACGATATTTGATGATATTGTGAATCGGTTTATAGTTAGGATCTATTGTGAATCGTCCTACTAATAAATTGGTTTTATCTGTGCCAAACAAAATTGTGATTTAGTAAGTAAGTCAATAACAAATTAATAAGTTGACACTTAAAATAATAAAAAAATACATTTTGTTCATCGATCGCATCAGCTCAAAAATTAAACTATTTGAAGCGTCTACGATTGAAATTTCCCCGAATTAATATAAGGATTTATGAATTTATGCAATGTTTCTGATACACTGGACTTGGAAGAATTATGTAAATAGGTTACGTTAATAATTGGCTGACAAATGATCTTTATATCTTTTTTACAACTTGACGTTGCTAGACCAGTAATTGACGAAAATTTTCTCATATGCCGTGAATCCAAGCTAAAAGATTCATAATCCTATGGTCCTGACGATATACCAGCCTGTGTTGTTCGACGTTACATTTATGTTTTAGCTCGTCCTCTATAATTTATCGATTAAAACAGGTTTTTTTCCAAATGTTTGGTCCTCATTTATTATGCCACTTTTCAAAAACGGAAACAAATGTAGTATATCCAACTATAGAGGCATTGCCAAGTTGTCGTATATACCAAAATATATATACCAAAGTTTGAAAAGATTATATTGGAAATAGTTGAAAATAAATATAAAAACGTCATTTCGCCACATCCAACATCAATCTATGAAGGGTAAATCTACTGCAACCAACTTCATGGAATTTTGTTCGGATGTTGTTGTAAAAAACCAAACAGGATTTCAAACTCACGTCGCATACTTGGATTTTTCCAAAGCATTCGGCTGTGTGAATCATACGATACTTTTGAAAAAACTAATGAACATCAGGCTGCCGAATTGGTTTTTATACTGGCTGGAGTCAAATTTATGTTGCATATCACAGTTTGTTTACTTTAAAAATAAAACATCAAAAAGAATAATTGTACATTCTGGAGTTCCTCAAGGAAGCCATATGGGTCCCTTTTTATTTTTATTATTTATAAATGATCTACATACTGCAATAAACTATTCACAACTACTTTTGTTCGCCGATGACGCTAAGCTTCGATTATCTTACAAAAATAAAAATGACTATGAATTACTGCAAAAAGATTTAAATAGTGTTTCCCTTTGGAAAGTGCAAGTGTATGTCCTTTATTCGCAAATGTGCCCCTCTCTTTAATGTCTATATGTTGTGTGGTCAACCACTCGAAAGAGTTGATCGTTTTCGTGATCCTGGCGTTATAATGGACTCTAAATTAGACTTCAATAAACATATTGATCATATCATTGACAAAGCAAAATTCAGATTGGGTTTCGTTTGTTGATTTTCAAAGTAATTTCGAGACCCATACATTTTAAAAACCTTATACTGCTCTCTTGTGCGATCGAATATCGAATACTGTACCTGTGTTTGGAGTCCGAGCTATCAAAACAATATTAATCGACTGGAATCAGTACAAAATCGATTTCT
This sequence comes from Philhelius pedissequus, assembly GCA_910595825.1. Lineage (NCBI taxonomy): Eukaryota > Metazoa > Arthropoda > Insecta > Diptera > Syrphidae > Philhelius > Philhelius pedissequus. Next base: position 124,117,871 of record OU343162.1, read on the forward strand.
TCGTTATGCCCTGCGACATCTACCATGGAATATCAACACACATCTACCACCATACAATCAACGCCTTGCTTTAATTAATTAACAGTCACTAATGAATAGAAGAACAGTTTCTAATTTGTATTTACATCACAACTCAACCTAAATATGTACTCACGATTCTTTAGATCTGGGGACTTTCTAAGCCAAAGATTTAATAGAACAAATTATGGAATTCATGAACCTTTGCTTGCTGCATGTGCAGATTTTAATAAGTATTTTAATGTTATTGATTTCAATTCATCAAAGTATTGTTTAAAAAAAGATTTATATAGAAACTTACAATCTCAGAGCTAATAATTTTTTTAAATTTGTAGCTAAATAAATAAATAAATATACCTTAACACTTAGATCAAGATAGATCCATTGTGATACCATGAAGTATTATAACTCCTAATTATGAATTGATCGGGATCAAGGCATTTAGAGAATATAATGAAGTTCAACAGTCTTTTTCCAGAAATATTTGAGTTTTTCCAAATCGTTGAAGAAATAGCTGCCCAAGAATTTGTTCCTTTATGTCCGAGTGCTGGACAATGATTGGAAAGGAGAAGTTTCCTCGTATTCGTCTAAGTTGTTGCAACCTATGCATAGGTCATCATTACGTCTTCTTTCCAATATTCTGTTTAGTAGCACCGAGTGTGACCTTAATCGACGCGACGGGTCTAACTGTCGGTCGGGGTCAAGTGTTGAACCACCCTTACTCACTAGCTCATTAGCTCTCTCGGTATATCTCTGTGACCCAGGAAGCAGCTGAGTCTTATGCTTATGGCGCGTGCCAAGAACCTTCAGCTCTTCGCGGCAGCAAGTTACAAGCTTCGACTTGATAACTGTGGCGGAAATCGTTTTTATTGATGCTTGGCTGTTAATGAAAAAGCTGATATCAGAAAGTGGTAGCACCCTCATTGACACATATTTAACAGGATTTTTTACTGCGAAGACTTTAGCTTTGAAGACACTGCTGTGATCAGGAAGTTTAAAGGCAAGTCTAAGGGTTTTTGAGAAAAAAACCTGCACCAACTTCAGTGTCTATATCTTTGAGCCATATTGGTGTAAATAGCTACTCGTATAGACGAATTATAAAGTACACCCATACTTGTCTATCAGGGAAGCAAGTTTGAAGGGTTTGCTAAAATCCAATTTTGGTGACTTTAAATTTCTGCAGAATCTAAGCATGGCTGATATGGATAGACCTCCAAATGTTAGTTTGCTTTATCCGTAAGGAACAGTTTGCTGCTGATTCTTTTACGTATAGATTAATGGGCTTTGGATTGAGTATTGTTTCCAATGATAAGAGATTTTGAGTGGGATTTGGGTGCTGAAAAATCAGCTTTTTCTTCTATTTGTGAAGATGACCTGTTTAGTTTTTAACACCCAAATTAATAAACATGGACTAGGGAAGGCTTAGGACTTATTCCGTTGACTAAGCTCAAAATGCTATTAATAAAACAGAATTCTGCTATTTGACGTTTATCAACTTAGTACTTCGCTAGACCATCTACAAGTAAGACGGTGGTCTAGTGGAGGACTAAGAATTGACACTTAAGAACAAAATTTACGGGGCCATAGAATAAAGAGATAGAGTTGATACTTATGTAGATTTTGTTCGATTCTTTATTAATAGGAAATTTTAGTCCATGGTCTAACTCTTTTTCTATTGTTTTTATAAATAGAGCTGTAAGGAACTAACCCCTAAACCACATTTCTTTGTCCAAGTACAGGCTTTGGATAGTGTTCTCTAGTTGCTCACTCATAGTGGTTGGGAATTTACATGACGCCAGGAGAGGTAAGTCATCGGAAGATCGGTGTACATAAAAATGTTTTTATGTTTTATGAGGTAATTTTGTTCAAAATATTCAAATTCGATTTTCAAATTTTTGCCGAAAGCTTCCGAAGATGCTTTTCTTGAATTGAAATATCACACAAAGAATATCTACATTATTCACAATATTTTTTTTTGTTGTCGAAGCCCATTGTGACCACAGTTTTACCGACTATTTAATTTAAATCGTTTCAATCATCAACTAGTAAATCATACAATTCTATATACTACTGAAATTACTCAACCAAGTAGAAGGTTAGGTAAATGGACTACCAGTTGATCTTGTTACCGGCACACTTAGATCAAGGTAGATCCGTTGTGATACCCCGAAGTGTTGTAACTTCGAATTGTATAACCTACGATTACTATGGATAGTCCTTATCGAGCCATTTAGAGGCTTTTATGAAGTTCAACGGGCTTTTGCCTGAAAGATTCGATAGCTCTTCTAAATTGTTGAAGAAATAGCTGCCCAAGAATTTGTTCCTTATATGACAAAGTGCTAGGCAATGACATAGGCAGTGAGTGGTGTCCTCTTGTTCGTCTTCGTCATTGCAGCCTCTGCATAGGTCATCATTACTAAGCCCCATTTTCTTTTTATGATAGCCCAGTAGATTATGTCCGGTGAGTATGCTTACAAGAGTTCGAAGGGAATTCTTGTTTATATGGGTAATAATTTCTGTTATTTTCTTTTTAAAGTTAGGCCATAGTTTCCTGCTTGTAGGACAGGTGTCGAGTCCGTTCCATCTTTCATTGTTTTTTAAAAGAATCTTCTTTGAAGTGTTCTGTTTTATGACACAGAGTGGGGTTTTAATCGACAGGTCTATTTGGGTACTGTCAAGTGTTGAACCCTTCCTCGCCAGTTCATCAGCTCTCTCGTTGCCCGGTACATTAATGTGACCCGGGACCCAGCAGAGTCTAATGTTGTGCTTTGTGCCACAGCTAGTTATAAGCTTTGACTTGATAACTGCAGCATCAATCGCTTTTATTGCTGCTTGGCTGCCGATAAAAAAGGTGATGTCAGTATGTGGTATCTCCAGCACTGATACGTGTTTTGCAGCATTTTTCACTGCCAGGACCTCATCCTGGAAGACACTACTGTGATCAGGTAGCCTAGCGCAACTGGCTACTTTAAGGTTTTCTGAGAAAAAACCTGCACCAACTTCAGTGTCCATCTTAGAGCCGTCGGTATAGATAGATACTGTCGACCTATCAGTATGGAGTTCTTTGTTTACCTATACTTGTCTGTTGGGGAAACAGGTTTTAAAGGGTCTTTTAAAATCGAGTTTTGGTGACATGTAGTCTCTGCACACATCGTTGCCGTAAGGAACTGTTTGCTGTTGATTCTTGTACGTATAGGTCAATGGGTTTTAAGTTGAGTATTGCTTCTAATCCCGATGTTGGGGTACTCTTCATCGCACCAGTTATACCTATACAAGTCATTCTTTGTACTTTTGTTAGGATTTTTAGGTACTTTTTTCCAGGGCATTCCACCATATCATATTAACGTTTGTAAGTATAGGTCTAACGATTGCCGTATACATCCACATGATAATTTTAGGATTTGGGCCCCAGTTTTTACCAAATATCCTCTTGCATGAATAGAATGCGATCATTGCTTTTTTAGATCTTTCTTTTATGTTTGGGCCCCAGTTTAATTTCTTATCTAGGATCACATCCAGGTATATGGCTTGATCCGAGATAGTAAGTGAGATCCCATCAATTGTGGGTACTGAAAAATCTGGTATTTTCCGTCTGTTTGTAAAGAGGACCAGCTCAGTCTTTGACCGTTAGACCACATTTTTTTGTCCAGTTACAAACTTTGGCTAAAGCCTTTTGAAGTTTTTGGGAATTTAACTGTTGCAAGTAGAGCTAAGTCATCGGCATAGGCTACTACCTTCACCCCACTATGTTTAAGTTTAATAAGTATACTATTCATTACGAGAATCCATAAAAGTGGCGATAGAACTCCCCCTTGTGGGGTTCCTCTTGACACTGATACTTTTATTTGGGCTCCATCAAGTTACCTGAAGATCTGTCTATTTCTTACCATACACATGATCCAGTTTATGATTACATTATCTACTTCAAGATTTATGAGGGCATGTTCCACTGCGCTACCTTTAACATTGTTGAGAGCTCCTTCAATGTTTAGAAAAGCAGCGAGTGTGTATTCCTTGTCATGAAGTGTTTTTTTCTATTTTAGTAACAATGCAGTGGAGAGCTGTTTCTACACTTTTACCTTTCGTATATACATGCTGTGCAGGGGAAATAACTTCCGGGTTTAGCTTGTTACGTATGTAAATGTCCATTAGTCTTTCAAATGTCTTTAGCACAAATGATGTAAGACTTATTTATCTGTATTCTTTGGCATCCGTATGGCAGGGTTTACCAGCTTTAGGTATGAAAACCACCTTAACTTCACCCCACGCCTTGGGTACATACCCCCATTTTATGCTATTAAGAAATATGTGGTCTTCAAATTTTTGAAGCATCACAGGAAAGATGCCATCAAGCCCAGATGACTTGTAAGGAGAGAAGAAGTTAATAGCCCATTTTATCTTCTCTTCCGTTATAATATCATGCGGTATTGCATGTTCGGAATAATTTGAGTTTTCTAATTCATTTATCACACCCTGGAAAGTGAGCGTTGACAAGCAGTTCTAAAGTTTCACTACATAACTGCGTTCAGTGTCCATTAGGTTCGTTTAAAGATCCGAGTGAAATTGGTTCTGTGGAAAGAATTTTATTAAGTCTGGCTGATTCGTTAGTGCATGTAATCTGCTGCAGAAATGTGTCCACGAGCTGCGTTTTCCACGTTGTGTTTCGGCTTTGAATTTACTTTGGCTGGATTTGTAAATATTCCAGTCCCTTTCTGCTCGCGCTCGTTTAGCAACATTGAAAAGTCTTCTAGTTTCTTTTCTAATATCACCGAGTTCATTTGTCCACCAGAGTGGCTTATTTTTTCCCTTCCCTGCTGATTTAAGTGGACATGATTTTTCGAAAGCTCTGTTCAGAATTGCTGAGAATTCTTCAGTCGATTTATCAATGCTTTCGGGTTCGTTTATTGTTCTAATGTTACAATTACTCATACTTATCTCTACTTCCCTATTAGACATTTTCCAATTTGTGTTCCTAATATTTCTAACAGGTTTTCGTAAATTTTTTACTGTTGTGTTAGGTATGAAGAATTCGATCAGTTTATGATCTGAAAATGATTCTTCTTGTAATACCTTTCACCTTTCTACCGAAAAGATAATCGAATTATTCGTAAGAGTAATGTCGAGTACCTCTTTCGTATTCTTTATAACAGCCAAGTAGAAGACTTAGCATTATATTTAATTGGACTTTTCGAATTATTGATTCAAAACAGCTTTTAACGGCTTTTAGGATACAAAATTTGCGTTTCGTCCCGGCAATCTCACTTGGACTCATCAGTTGGTTAGTGAGCGCCTTGCCAATACGCAATTTCTGTTAAGTTCAGTTCAACTTACATGCATTTTTTTGACAAAATTTGTGAAAAAATAAAAACGATTGGTAATGGTACAGAGGATATAGTTCTTCGCTGCTAAGTGTGAAGCGGAGTCGAATCTTACTCAGGACCGATGCCACTAGTAGGTTGTAATGAGATACCACTTTCTCAATCTCAATCCACTCTGCCAATGTATTCTAGCTTTTTTAGCACCCTGTTTTAAATATAAAAGATCAGCCTTCATTTCATAAAATGAATGGTTACTTTTAGTGCATCCATTTCGTTCTTATCAATGGGGAACACGTTTAACATTTCACACTTTTTATTTCGATAAACTCTTATAACTGTTATAAATAAACATAAACTGTATTGCGTATTTTTTTGGCATAACTATAAATTGCCCAACGTCAATAAATATTGTAGTAGATGAAAGCAAAAATAAATTGAGGAAAATCTAGTCTTTCAAACTTAAAAGCTCGTAAAAGCTACATCCCTTAAGGATTTTTTTTCATTTTGTTCCTCATAAATGGGAAAACACTTGATTTTGTGCACCAAGCACATGAATGCTTCCTTTTTTAATTCGCTCTGTTTGTCGCTCTTCCTTTTAAAATCGCCTTGTATTTGTATTTATTTCGCCTTATGAAATTAAATCGGTAATTGGCTTGGCAAAAAATAATTTTCCCGATTTTCGAATTTTTTGTGTGCTTATAATGTTTCAATAATTTTATTAAATCTATACATACAAAAGAGTCCTAATAAAACAATCGAATGCAATGAGAATTGAATGTTGTTTTGTATTCTTCCTTGTATTATCCTGACGATGACCTAATCTAAAAACTTAATGTGAGGTTCTCCTACGAAATAACTTGCCCGTTTTTGTTTGTATAAAAACTCGAATGAATTCCGGTAGTGAAAATAAATAAAATATAAAACGATACCTTAACAAATAAACAGAAGTATGTAATGTTAATAAACATTTAAATGTCGCGTCGCCGTCTATAAAAAAATCAAATTGACGGTGGGACACTCTTCTTTGCTTATTGATTTTCACGCCTGAACCCATTTTATTCTTTTTATGGTAGAATTGCTTTTCCATTAAACATATTAAGAGAACCACCCTTTTTGCTTTCTTTCTTTTTAAGTGAAGTGCACTTTTTTTAAAACAAATTTTTGCAATTTTACTTTATTTGTCTATGGATGTGTTTTTTTTGTTTTAACAATTTGTAGGTACGTTTTAGTTTTTTTTTTTTTCTTTTTATTAAAATCAGCCATAAAGCATTTTTTGTTTATGTTCTTTTAGCGTTGTTGAATTGCTGACCAGCAATCATTTCCGTTTTAAGAACCAAGCGAGTAACTGGCACTTTGATGAGTTAACATATTTTTGCATATGGCCAAATAATAACAGTTAAAACAACTAATTTTGCACCACTTCCTGCCACTGCAATAAATAAAACTGTGTTGTATGTGTATTTAAAATGTAATGTTTTAAATATTAATGCATTATATTTTTACCGAAAATATTCCTTACATTTTTTAGAGTGAACAAATATTAGCAAAATTAAAATTGGTTTTAAAAACATTTTAGGGAGAAAAGTGAAGTTTACCCTCCGTTTTATATAGTTAATTAGAAAATAATAAAATTATACAAAAAAAATAATTAAAAATCACTCACAGAACGAAAGAAGAAAGTATGTAAAAAAATGTCTAGAAGCAAATCAAAATGAAGTCATCCGTAACAATTCACTAGGAATACAAAATGTTCTTTTGGGAAAAATCCATTCAGAAAATACCTCTATTTAAAACCAAACGCCAAAACAAAAACGCAGGGTAGCTTCCTGTTTTTCAACTTTAAATTTTAGTGTATGATGCGTAAAACAAAGTATTGAGCATCCAATAAACTCGACACAAAATTTAAGATAAAATTATTATATATAATTTAGAAGTACATTTTGATCAAATTAAATATACCATATGGATTATAAAAACATGTGTTTTCAGATTCTGTTTGCCAGTTTGCTCGATTTGGCTTGTTTTAGGCATATTTATAACAGATTTTTTATACACTTTTAAGACCAAAAATAACGTTATACAAAACTTTCTAAGTATAAAACCCGGATAGAGACTGGCAACTAGTAGGATTTTAATCATTTTGTAAGTTGTTTTGTATGAATGTGCGTATTTTCGACTAGGAATTTTACAGATAGTATATTTTTACTTGCGATATAGGTATTAAAGGTCCAGTTTAGCATTTAAAAAAAATCGAACACGAGATTTTAATGAAACTTCATATTACGATGATAGAGAACACCAAAAAAGTGGGTCCCGCAATTCCGTCTGTCGATCCTACGACCGATCTACAGCCTAAACGGCTGACGCGATTTAATTCAAACTAGGTACTTAAGTGTTTTAGGTAATTGTCTAAAATAGATTTTTGAATTGATGTTTTAGTCCCAAAAATTACGGTATTTGCCTTACAATTTTGTTCTTCTATCTTAATTATCTCGAAAACTTTTTAAATATTTTGTACCTGCCATACAACAATTTTCTTGATTTTCGACTTTATCATACGGATTTTGATCAAAAATTTTATATAGGAAGTCCTTCAAATTCTAAATAATACTGCATACCAAATTTTTCGAAACATGTTTTTTTTTTTGTAATTCAATATTTCGAAAACTGATGACGATTTTTTTCGAAATTATATTTTTAAGCTCATATTATTAAAAAATAGCCGTTTTTACGAAAAAGAATGTGTATACTTATACAAAATTTAGTAACAAATGGCTTTAAAAATATATGTAGAAATATCTACTAAGAATCTTGGTGGGTACGATGTGATTGAACATGTGAGCAAGTACGTGCCATCTAGTCATCCAGTTTATTTAATAAATGTTTGATAAAAATGTTTGGTGACGATGTTTTTTACTTGCGACATGTAGTAACTATATGTCAAGTTTTGGATTCGTGAAAAAATCGAACTCGAGATTTTGATCAAATTTTGAATAAAAGCGAATACGAAAAAAGTGAGTCTCACAATTCTGTCTGTCAGAATGTGTAATATGCCCACACGTTTTTTTCATTTTGTTTAACACACAAAATTACGGTACGTATCTGCCATACATTTTTGTTAAGCTAAAGATGTAAATCTTATTTGTCTCAAAAACGGCTCCAGCGGCTTTTATAAAAATCAGATAATAAATTAAGGGAAAATGTATTTTTTCTTTTTTAATTTTTTTAAATTGTTAGAACCATTTTTTATTATTTTCGTTTATCTGGACAACGGTTCATTTGTTTTTTTGTTTGAAATCTTCTTTATGGAGAATCTCCTAAAAAGTTTAAACAGTTTGTAAACCAACATTTTTCAATTTTTTAAGTTTATCATTCCAAAACATTTATAACAATTTGTGTTGTAAAACAAATTAATAATCTTGTAAAAATATAAAACCAACAAGTTGTAAGTAAAATCGGTCTGTATTAATTGAGCCAAAATTGTCTTAAACTGTAGTTTAGTAAAATCTGGGTTTATCAGCGACTATGAATATGCCCCTTTGTATTTAGTAGTTTTTTTGACATTTCCCTAAAACAAAAAACAACAGTACCTACCATACAAATGTTAAAAAACGTTACGAAAAAGAAAATATTTCTCAAAAACGGCTCCAACAATTTTAATAAAAACATGTGTGTTTTTATTTATTTTTATTTTGCGTTCTTATTAACGGTAACTTCTATAGAACCACTTTTTATATTATAGACTTTCTCACTTTTGTATGCACGGATTGAAATTATTTTTTTTTATACAGATGCTTCTTAAGTGTAAATTATATTTCATTATCAAATTTTCAGAAAATCTTTTTTTAAGACAATTTCGACTTTTTTCCCCAATTTTGTTATGTGCTTCATACATTTATTTCTAACCTAATTATATTTCATTTTTGCCTTAACAAAAGTACAAACACTGCATTCCTACACTTTCATTATATGTAAATATATAAATAAATAAATAACTTCACAATTTACCTACTGAAAATCAATAATCTATTTTAAAATTTATTATACTATAAGAACCAATGTAAACTCACTTACATCGGCTTTAAACATGCTTAATTAAAACCTACCTACGGCTTTAATGTTTAGCTAAATTAAAGTCTTTAGCTATAAGAGCAAGTTCGTACGATCTGGTCGAGAATTGTATTTTTTGGAAATTTCGTTTTTGGCATATTTTAATTGAGTTACATCCGAAGCTCTAACGGCTTAAGTGCTTTTGATGATATTTTCTTTTATGATAAAACATTTTATGGTAATGATTGCAAATAAATACAAAATCACTTTAACGCCATGAATGCTATGATCGCTTAAACCTTAATTATTAAAAGAGATTCTGCATACGTTTCCGAGCTGATTTAACTTGCCTTGAAAAGTACACAAGCTAACCTAACCCTTTTGGAAAGATACGAGTATGTATAATTTTGGTGGGTTAGTATTTAAAAGTTTAGAAGAAAATACGCAATTTTATTTCGTAAAATAAAATATATAACAGACGGGCTTACTCTTCGGGCATTAAAACTTTAATGAAAGGTTTTGGTAATGTGATCGCTTTTATGATAAAAATCTTACGGTATTGATCTAAAGTATTATTATGTTTCTTATTTTTAAGTAGCCTGCTCCGAGATTCAGCTATTTCGGCGAGTGAAGTGAGATGACTCGCCAGTCACTGCTAAAATCCCAGGCGAGTGATCTGACATTCCATTTCACTCACTCACTCTCTCACTTTTACTAGCTGAATTGATTTTTAATCAAAAGTGACTCATCTCACTCACTCACTGCGGTTTCGAATTAGCTGAATCTCGGTGCTGGTTTTCGAATGATGATATTCAACCTGACTAATTTGAAGCAGATTTTTAAACGATAAAAAAGGAACTTAAATTAGCTCAATACTTAAAAATGCGGTTATTATTAGTAAACAAATTAGTGCAGAAATATATCAAAAGACAACTATCGATGGTATAAGGAAGCGTGGCGTCTTTTCTTGCCTGATGGCTCTAGAGCTGCATGTTTCTGTTTCCAATGTTTCTGCTCCGATATTTCACTTTCAAATTTGGCGAAACTAACTGCTGAGTTGAAACCGATTGCTTCTATATAGTGAAGTATATGCAGCCTGAGTTTGCGCTGACGTATGTCCTGATATAGGCGTCAATGAGTTTGGGAGGAAATTGCGCCGGGATATACCAAATGGATTTCGGCTTGGGTTCAGAACTTTTTAATTTAGTAAATTTGCTGAACATGTATTTCTTTGGACCTCTTTCTGTTGAATTTATTTTATCGATTGTGTGTCATCAGATGTTAGAAAATAATTTCTGGTTTTATTTATTGTAAATAAAAAATCAATAACTTCTACAAAAAGAATCATATAACAAGGATACTTACCGTTTTCCTACCTTTTATTTCTTTTCAATTTTTTTTAAAAAGCTCTTTTTTAACTTATGTATACTTTAAAGGAAAGATTATATAAAATGGTTTCCGCAATTCCGTCTGTCTACTTGTATATCTGTCTGTCTGTCTGTACAACGTTGTAAAGCTTATGGATGGCTGAAGCGATTTTCTTCAAACTTTGGACTTGGGTATTTTAGGTGATTGTCTCAAATTGATTTTTGAATCGTTGTTCCAGTCCCAACAAACAGTACTTGCCATACCATTCCTACCATCCTAATTATCTCGAAAACGGCTCTAACGATTTTAATTTTTAAAAAATTGGGCACTACTATAGTCTACATTTTTGTTTATATATTTGCAATACAACCATTTTTTTACTTGCAATATACATACATAGGGCAAGTTTTGCATTTGGAAAAGAAATCGAACTCGAGATTTCAATCAAAGTTGGCATTACGATGATAGAGAACACCAAAAAAGTGGGTCCCGCAATTCCCCCATCTGTCTGTCTGTACAACTCTCTACAGCCTAAACGGCTGAAGCAATTTTCTTCAAACTTTAAGCCTTTTAGGTGATTGTCCAAAATAGATTTTTGAATTGTTGTTTTAGCCCCAAAAATAACGGTAGGTACTTGTCATAAAAAAATTTCTACCAACTCTTAATTATCTCGAAAACGGTTCTAACGACTTTGATAAAATTGGTGTGGGTATGGCCTGCATTTTGGCCAAAATTCTTTGTTTTAATATTTTGTTATTAACGGTACCTGCCATACAATCCTTTTATTGATTTTCGACTTTCTCATAATAGGCTCAACAGATTTCGATCAAAAAAAAATTCAATGTTTCGAAAACGGGTGGACGATTTTTTCTGAAATTTTGCTTTTGAATTTATATTATTAAATATTTAAAATGCTCCTGCCAATTTTTTCTGAGAAAAAATTTAAGAATTTTTATATATACAAACATTGAGTGAAAAAACGATTTTAAAAATACATTTAGTCGTTTCTATTAAGAATATTTTTCATATAATGTAATCGAACACATGAGCAAGTATGTGCGATCCAATCGTACATTTTATTTGATTTTCGACTTCGGTTAAAATGTTTGATTAGCAGGTCCTGCATTCTCAATTGTACTGAATACCAACATTTTCGAAAAATAGGTTTTGAGATTTTTATAAAAAAAAAAATAGAACTCAAGAAATTTGATCAAACTTGATCCCGCAATTCCGTCTCTCTGTCTGTCTGTACGTCGATCATGATCTCAATTGATGAGTTAGCTAATACTACTTCAGTTAATCCTTCTAAAGTGAAAATAGCCTAAACGTCTGAAACGATTTTCTTTAAACTTGGTACTTATAAGTGTTTTAGTTGATTATAGATATATGTAACTTTTTGTGGGCTGTAGGTCACCAACGCCCCAGCGTTGTCAAATCGCATGATCTTGGTGGCCAGTTGATATCGCCACGACGAGAAATTACGGGGCCAGGAAATGTCTCTTGCAATAAAGCCATATTCGCTCGAGTTGTGTGGCATGTGGCACCGTCTTGTTGAAACCACATATTCTCCAAGTCGTATTCTTCAATAGCAGCCAAAAAAAAAGTCGGTTATCATATGACCATAACCGAATTGACGTACAGTCGTTCTATCGTCGTTTTCGAAGAAGTAATGTCCAATCACACCTCCGGACCAAAGAGCGACCCAAACAGTGACTTTTTGTCTCTTCAATTATTTGTTGATTCTCAGAACCCCAAACACGACAATTTTGTTTATTAACATACCCACCGAATGAGAAATGTGCTTCGTCGCTGAAGATAATTTTGTTCGAAAAATCGCCGTCCACCGCCTGTTGTTCAAGCACCCATTCGACGTATCTACGACGTTGTGAATGGTCAGCTGGCTTCAGTTGTTGTGTGAGCTGGACTTTATATGGATGTAGGTGTAGATCCAAATGCAAAATACGCCATAATGTGCCGTAAGACAGTCCGGCAACACATTCGATATTTTCAGTGGTACGAGCGAAACGATGATGCACAGGCCTTACAATATCTGTAACCAATCCAGTCTTTTTAAATTTCTTCAGAATTTTGCCAATTGCTTGCGTAGTTGGACGATTATGTAAACCATAATCTCCTCTTAAAGCACGATATGTGGCTGTGGCAGAATCACCATTTTTGTAGTAGGTTTTAACAATTTTTATGCATTGTGGGATAGTTAAGCGATCCATTTTCGTTAATGTCAGACTTTTAACTGAAAAAAAAATGGTTTAACAAGTTAGTTTGACAGATGTCGAATTCCAGCCCTATACTTTTGAAACCGCAAAATGGATAACCCTTCACATATACATATATCGGCAGCATTTACAATAAAGTTATATACCTGTTCAAATTGTTTAATAAAAAAAGGGTGATTTTGGGAGTTAAAATCTGTTGAAGACGCCCAGTATTCCCTGTCCCGGTACAGAAATGCATCATAATTTATCTTGCCTTAATTTTCCTAATATTACTTTGAGATACAGTTTATTTTTTTTTTTTTTTTCAAAATTACCTGTTATGAGGAATTTGTCCCAGACGATTCAAATATATTTCTAAAAAAATCGTTTTTCTCTTCCTTGCATCTTGGAAAATAATATAATTATTATGGATGCATGAAATATTTTTAGTTATATTTAAAGAAATAAACCTTTATCATAAGACTGATTGTTTAACCTTTCATAAGTTCCGGATAATAAATCAAACAAATTAAGTGGTTCCTTTTATTTATTTTTAGGCTGACGCTAGTTTGGGAATGCATGAACGTGAATACATTCAAGAATCACTAAGTTATGTCCTGCGAATACAAGAAGTTCAAGAACGGATAAAATTTGAGTTCGTTGAAATATTACTGGCATTCATATCAGGATGGTTAGTTTTCTATCATACTGCACATGAGCAGGGCGAGGATAATAAGGATTATCTACAAGATTTAAGGCATAAAGTTCAAAAGGTAAATATAAAGTTATTTATTCGGTGAAATGATTTGGTATTTGTAAAAAATAACTTTACAACAAACTTATCTATTGGATGAACAAATTTATAGTGGATTTATAGTTTTGCAAAGTTTTTTTTTCAAATCCTTATTAAGAGAGGTTGTTTTTTGTATTCTCTTTGAATGTATTTTGGGCGGTATTGACTGGCCATCTTTAGTGTTATACGTGTTTTATTTACTTTTAATTTTATTTTCTTATAATCTTTTGCGGTCAAATAAGGATTTGAAAAAAAAAAATGTTGACAAAACTTTTGATTTATTATTGATTAAATAGTTTCTTAATTTCTTATTTATTTTTCATATTCCATAATAACATTTTCAAGACAAGAGAAAATTTTGAAGAAGCTAGAGAAAAGGTCAATGAATTAAAAAGCAAATATATGGAAAAGAAAACGGTGAGTTTTTTAGCCTTTACATTTAAATAATACGTTAATGTTAAAGTTATTATTTAAAATTACTTTACGCTAGTTAGTAGATTGCCTTTTCTGTTTTTACCTCATTTTGAAATTCAGAACTTCAAACCTAGTGTACATCGTTACCTATTTTTACATCTATCCCTATTTTCCTGAAGCTCGCACTGTGTCAGCCATCTTAAGCGGCCCGTACACAGCACACTTGTGTGCATGCAAACGGTGTGTCATTCCGCGACAAACATAACACTGATTTGTGTACACATCATTTGATATGAATTCTTCCACGTTCCAACCGCACCGCAACTGATTTTTAAAATGAAAGTTTTCCCAAATCCCCATACATACAACACTGATCGAGACACCGACACAAAAAAATCGTTGCACACACACACATTTAGTGTGTATGGGCCACTTAAATTATAAAATTAGTCTAAATATTGTGGATATTGATATTCGGATGCAACAAAGGGAAGGCTGATTATTAATTTCCATTTTTTTAAAAGATATATTACATTAAATATTAATAGAAATTAATTATTATTTTTTGATATTTGTCGTTTAACCTAAAGTAGTTAATTTTAATGCCCAATTTAAATTACAATAATTATAGGCGGTATGTATGTACTATGTCAAACCAGCTGCGTACCAGCGTCAGTGCTGCAGAAACATGCATTCAAGTGCCAAACTGGCACTTTCAACTAATGGGGTTTCACGCCACTTTGACAGTGGCGTAGCTAGCATGGGTGACACCCGGGGCGGGATTAATGGTGTCACCCCCAGCCCCATAATGAAAAACATTAAAATTAATAAGATTCCATTAGGTTTTTTTTTTATTGAAATAAAAATAAGAATTCAGTTAAATATAAATAAGAATGGATAAAATAATGGCCAAATTACAAGATTATTGAACCTCATTTCTGCCCGCAAGTAGTTTTTAATTAATTTTAATTTACTCAAAAACTCGTCTCACATGACGCAACTGAAACAAATATTGTCATAAACAGTTTTAGTGCGAGATGTGCGACCATAAGATTCGTTAGAGTTTCTGTGAAATCCCATTCAACGATGAACCTTAAAAAGTCTAGAAATAACCAATTATAGCTTGAACTAATGCAGCTCTTTTCGAATTTATTTGCTCATCTCATTAATTTATAAAGATACACACAATCACCTTCCAGGGATGGACTTTATTTACATGAGGTATGCTCGTGGTTTGGCGTGCAGTTTTCAAAAAAGTATTTCATCTCTGGCATTGTAATTGTACTCATTAAATCATTTACGCACCATTTTTGTTCTGTTGAATCCTCTCCCTGCGCAAGTGACCGTTGGCAAAGTAATTTGGTTCAAGCTATAGATATTTGCGAAAAATTTTAAACGATTTAGTAAAATGTTAAAGCCACTTTTAGCAATTTACTAAGCTAAAAAGATGATTTAGCTAATTTTAAACTATTTTAACATGTTGCTAAAGTTAAAATCACGGAGTGGCAACACTTTTCGCAATTTGCTAAATCCATTATGGCATCTGATAGTATATCGCCGATGGACCCGAGGGTCCCATGTTCGAGTCCTCCTGGTGCGCAATTTTTGTTTGTAAATAATGAAATTTAAATGATAAACATAGAAATATCTTATACCTTTTTAAAGCACATGTTTGGTTTTCATCAACATATAATTAATTTACAACGCATATCAACAATAATTGTGTTCATCAAAATTCAAACCTTACAAATGCTCAGCTTTCTGCTTAATTAGCAATTTACTAGTTAAAAAAGGTTTAAAAATTTTGAAATGGTTATTAAATCAAAAAGTACTTAGGAAATTGCTAATTAGTAAAATGCTAAGGCCTTAACAATAAGTTGTTTAAAGTTTTGCGCCATTGTAACTTTGCACGCTTTAAAATAAATTCGCAAACTTGGTATCTCTGAGAGAAGTTCTATTTCTGATATACCTCATCATAAACAAAGCGAATTTAGAAACAGCTAATTTCAGTTTGCCAAAAACAAAGTATTTGGCTGCACAACCTCTAGCTCTCAATGAAACCACCTCCTTAACA
This sequence comes from Philhelius pedissequus, assembly GCA_910595825.1. Classification (NCBI taxonomy): domain Eukaryota; kingdom Metazoa; phylum Arthropoda; class Insecta; order Diptera; family Syrphidae; genus Philhelius; species Philhelius pedissequus. The sequence continues at coordinate 124,134,119 of OU343162.1, forward strand.
GACTTAGTTCTAGTTCGGAGTTCAACACTGAATCGGTCAAGAAACTCGAACATATCTTTTAGTCGTTCTGTTTTCAGTGTAAGTAATGCATCGTTGGCCAACTCACCGGCTATTCGTTTTTACGACGAATTCTCCTGTCTATAGGGATGTCGTATTTCTCCGATTTTGTCACGCCGTGGTCAATTGAGTTTTCTATAATTTTAGTACGCTTTTTTTATTTTAACGCGAAGGTTTTCTATTTTTGTAGCTGTAATGATCAACACTCATCTACCCCTTACGTTGTAATGTAATCTGAGCATAATTTATTTTCTACAGTACATCATTCCAAAAGATGAGATAAAAGAGAAATGTGAAATCGTACATTGCAGTTCTGACACAGCTGTTTCTACTAAAAATCTTGTGCTTAAGATGTGATCGAACATAAGAGCAAGTACGTGCGATCCAGTCGTGCATTTTATTTCATTCGGCCTAAAACGACATTACTGCATTAAAAACACAAATATAAATATTTTATTAATAATGTTATTGAAAATAGGATTTTCCGTCGGCTTATTAGGTCACTGTAGGTTTTGCAATAAAACTATTAAGTTACATTAACTTTCCCAACGTTTCGACAGGGGTTACTGCCTTCTTCAGGGGAATTATGCAAAATTATAAAATTATTTGGTTCCTTTAATAATACATTTAAAAAATAAATGATCATCATTTCCACACCAAACAGTACTTCTTTTGGAAGCACTGGCACCTCGCGTATCTCGCGTGTATTGCTGTGTTCCTATATCCGGCAATATTACTTATTCACGTACCCATTCGTCCAAAAATGAGCCTCATCGCTAAAGAGACACAACGCGTGCATCGTTACTACTAAAGAACACCCATTTTGATAATAGAGTTTTATCATTTGCACGTGTTCCTCGACGCTATAATTTGCCATGATGATTTGTCCTTAGTGACTCCTTAGTGATCAAAAGGCGATATTTTGGCAGAAAGTAAAAGAAACAATTTGGCCGCCACGAGCTGTCAAACCGTCCCTATTGGAAAGCCCTTTATATGTTTATATGAATGTGTGAGTGCTTTTGAATTCGATTCTTTTTTTTTCAAATCCAGAAGCAAAATTCCTTTCCTTTCAAAATCAGAACTGTTATTTTTTCCCAAGTGAACACTTTCAGGCAAGTCCAGAAGGATCCCGGATGCCAAAAAAAAAACGACATTAGTGTTTGTTGTACTAGTCTAACCGACTTATCAATTGACAAATGTATACCCTTAATTTTGGGAAATCGTTGTGTAGTTTTACTGAAAACTAAACATGAATTTTTACATACATATGTATCTACACTTCATGTATATAAATATTTAAGAACGCATTTATAAATTAGCAGTTGGACTAGTTTTTAATGTATAATATTTTTTTATTTTACAGAAACCCGAAGAGAAGTTCACTAAACGTGGATATTTATTTTTAATGGAAAAGAGTAAGTCTACAAATGAAAACAAAATTTGCATAAAAACATGAAAAACTCTCAAAAAAGGTTCCATTTTGAAAATATCCCTTCTAGAGCCGTTCAAGGCAACATGGACCAAATACTACTGCACATACAAAAAACAAAAAAAGGAATTTACAATGTTGCAATTCAATCAAATATCTGGTCGGCCAGAGTCTAATGATGAAAAGCTAACACTAATTTCGTGCCAACGAAGAGCATCAGAATTCGAAAAACGTTTTTGTTTCGATTTGACATTCAAAGAAAAACCAGGGATTGTATATACATTTCAAGCGCTCAGTGAGGAGGATCGCAAAGCGTGGATAAACGCAATGGATGGAACGGAACCAGTAAGCTTATATTATATACTTTTTATTTTGTCCATGCCATAAACTTTAAGACGTTTATTTGACACATATATAGACTTACCTAACTCCTGGTAAAACAAAAGGCTCCGAAGAATATCAATTAGATGAGACGGGCTTTGCGTTTGTTCGAAAATGCATCGAAGTTTTGGAGAACAGGGGTCTGGAAGAGGAGGGTATATATCGAAAAAGCGGTGTGGGTACAAAGATTACCAAGTTACTTTCACTGGGCATGGATAAGAAAAAGACTGATGTAGTATTTAGCGACGAACAATATAAAGATCTTATGGAGAGTAATACAATAGCAAGTGCACTGAAGACATACTTACGGAATTTAAACGAACCGTTGATGACATATCGATATCATAGCGGGTTTATTGAGGCGGCAAGTAAGTAAAATAAAAACATGTTTTTTTTAAGTGACAACATATTTTCATATTTAATATACAATTAAATTACCAAATGTCAACAAAATGCACATCAGACGTAAATTATACATTTTTAATGCTTTGCAATAATGATTTTCCTTTGAAATTGTTGACGTTTGGGAGTTGTATACGGGTCTACCACGAAATCTAAAAAAGTTTATAAACGGTGATTTTTTAAGAGCTTGGTTTTTGCAAATTCAAAAAAACACAGAAACTTGTAAAAAGTGAATGAAATTTTTATTTGGATCGATAAATCAATTTCTGCCATTTACTTTTTAAAAATAATTTTACTTAAATGTTGCCCGCGGCTACGCTTCAGGTGGTCCATTCTGAAGGTCCAATTTTGGCAAACTTTTTCACACATTTCGGCCGGAATCTCACCAATGACGCGTTCAATGTTGGCTTCCAAGGCAGCAATCGTGTTTGGCTTGTCCCCATAGACAATAGACTTAACATAGCCCCACAAAAAATAGTCTAACGGGGTCAAATCACATGATCTTGGTGGCCAATTGACTGCGCCAAAACGTGAGATCAACTGCTAACCAAATTCGCCTCTCATTTGATGCATGGTTTCGCGTGCAGTGTGGCATGTGGCACCGTCCTGTTGAAACCACATGTCGACCGAGTTCAATTCTTGCATTTTCGGCAAAAAAAAATCTGTTATCATCGAATGGTACCTTTCTCCATTGACCGTAACCCTGCGGCCTTCATCGACCTTGAAGAAGTACGGCCCAATGATGCCGCCTGCCCATAAGCCGCACCAAACAGTGCATTTTTCGGGATGCATTGGTAGCTGCTGAATTGCCTCTGGCTGCTCTTCACTCCAAATACGGCAATTCTGCTTATTCACGTATCCATTTATCCAAAAATGAGCCTCGTCGCTGAAGACAATTTTGCGATAAAAGCTTGCGAAACACATTTTTCACAGAGCACGAATTTTGATAAAAAATTTCAATAATTTACAAACGTTGTTCAGGCGTAAGTCTATTCATGATGAAATGGCAAACAATACTGAATCGAAATGTCAAATGTTCGTGGAATTTGTCATGTGTGATCTGTCAAAAATATAAACGTCAAAAACTAAGTAGCAAAAAAATCACCCGTTATAATCTACTTTTGGAATTAACTCAAGGTGCAAACAGCATGGCGCGTGCTGCCCTCCTACAACCACATGCTTGACTGAATATATGATTTGGGGTGGGTGGATTCTGGGTGCATGCAAAGTTTATTGTCTAACATTTATCAAAATACGAAACGGGGTAAGCGGGATTAAACATGGTTTTAAAAAGCAGGCTTTTGAGAGACATTTTTGTCCGCTCGAGATTTTTGTCATTATAGATAACTTAATTTCAAGCGTTTTGACCAATTCGATATATTCAATTTAAAAATTGAAGATTTTACTACTTCGGCTTTTTTGGTCGTGATAATTTATTAATAAAAGATATTCATTAGTGTTCCCAACGTTTCGACTGAGTTTTCAGTCTTCTTCAGGGACACTTTCTTAACCTTGTGTTTCTCTTTTTGTGTTTTTTGTTTCATGGTTAATAAAGTGCCCTGAAGAAGACTGAAAACTTAGTCGAAACATTGGGAAACCTAATGAATATTATCATTAATAAATTATCACGACCAAAAAAGCCGAGAAAGTAAAATCTTCAAATTTTAAAATTCATTATAGATAACGTCATGATTCCGTTGTATACATACATATTTAACTGATCTTACTTAACTTTTATTCTAAATAATCGTAAAAATGTCCCAAAATTTTGTTAAAATAAATCATTTCAAACGATTTAATCAATCATAAATATTTATGTCAACTTAAAATGTTTATGGGCGTAAAGTGCCACATAAGACTCGTTTCTTACTTATCTTATTACTTTAAACGATGTATATTGTATCATTGGTTTTTCGGAAACGACTCTAACGATTTGAATGAATGAATGAATGAATATTACTATGGGGTCGTTGCACTGCGACCTTGAGACCTATTGTGTCCCCGTCAAGAGCTGGGTGAGGATAGCTCATTTTACAGCTCTTCCTCCAAATGTATTTCCCTCATGAATTTGAGTATTTGAAGTATTTTTAGAGATGGTCACACATGTTCTGCATTCCGAGTGAAAATGAATTCAAAACGAATTTCAATTTCACTTGAAATGAAATAACGTGTTCTGCATTTCGAGTGGATTCAACTCCTTCCAATTCACTTCGAATTCATTTTCGAATTGTCAAAATGACCTGTTACAGATAATTTGTACAAAAACGGTTCATATTCAGAATGTAGAACACGAATTTTCATATTCAGAACCCCTAAAATTCCACATTCTGAATGAGATATTTACAAACTTTATTTTATGTGGAATACAGAACATCTAAATTCACTTTCGTTCCTCAAATTCACAAAAAGTGAAATACAGAACATGTGCGGGTAAGTCACTCTCTTCCACCTGGTATCGTCCAACGTGTTTTTTCCTTTGATGAACAAGTGCATCACAATTGCCCAGAATATATGTGGCACTTTAATTTACAGTGTCCTGTAAGGAGACCCGTTATTATTCTGGGGTTGTTCCTGCTTAAGGTTATACAGTCTGTGAAACGTTGTTGGTTAGAATTCCCAAGTAGTAGTTTGGACTGTCTCAGTTTGGGGAGTTTTATCTAATTGCTGGATCTTATGGCCTCCTCTTCTTTTTTGATTTTATTTCTAATCACATTTTCTCCTATTCCGCAGTATGGTTCAGGCCCCACTAAGAGAGTTGACGCACCTATTTTTGCTAAGGAGTCTGCCTCCTCATTGCCCCGGATACCTACGTGGCCAGGTACCCAATGAAGTGTGACATTATTATTTTTGCCGAGTTCATTTAACCTGCCTACACATTCCCATACTAGTTTAGAACTGATAGAGTAGGAGCTCAAAGCTTTGAGTGCGGCTTGGCTATCTGACATGATGGCAATATTTTGTTTATTGTTATTTCTTTCGAGGTTACGATCTGCACATTTTCCTATAGTTTGTAATTCAGCTTGGAAAATACTAGTAGACTGTACCATCGGTATGGAAAGTTTGGTTCTTGGCCCAAATATTCCTGCACCAGTCCCTTCCGATGTTCTCGATCCATCAGTGTACCACTTGATGGTGTTTGCTTTCAGAGTGTAGTATTATTTCTCTTGGGATTTCCTAGTTGTTAATATTTCGGTTCGTTTGTGCCATGCGACCGCACCATAGGTAATGATGGGTCTTGCCATCATGGTGTACATCCATCTAAGGATTCTCGGCTTGCTACCCCAAGATTTGCCTGCAAGTCTCTTGCATATCATTAGGGCCTTTGTGGCTTTCCCGACGGTTGATTCTACAAGAGCTTTGTTGACTGCATCATGAGAGGTGTTGTCAAAAGCACCTTCTTTATTTAGGAAGGCAGCTAATGCCGTTTCCTTTGCATTTAAAGCTTTTCGTAAGGTGTTAGTGAGTTTGAATGAAAATTTTAGAATTTATTTTTATGAGGAAGAAAAAAATTTAAAAATATTTTAAGTGATATCCGTTTATAATTCATAATTTATTTGTATGAACAACAAAAACAATCCGCCTACTGCCACGGCGCTCAATTTTATATTTTTTTTTATTTACAACTCTAACGATTTGAAAGAACATCTAAGAGTTTGTTTTTATGGGAAAGGCATTTTACAAAATATTTTAATTAAGATCCGCGCGCTGCCGCACCCACTTATATAATTTCTTATTGGGTTTTCAGTTAGTAACAAAAATCAATTTATTTTTGATTTAGATCTGTCAAGAAACTGATTTTGACAATTTTTGCCTTCGATTGACCAAACAAATTGATTTATTTTTTTATTTTAAATCAATTTTGCAGATCTGGATTTTTCGCAGATCTACCCCTCTTTTACTAACACCACTATTCATCATAATTCACAGCCATCAGTCTGACAAATGGCTGATACCCCTAGCTGGTTCACAGGCACAAATATACACAAATACTATAGCAAATAAAAATCAATCCGAAAACGTATTCGATTCCTTACGACAAAATCAATATATAGATCAAAATATAAATTTATAAAACGATAACCCCATTAGTTTCTCGAAATCGCCTTGACCGTTTTAATGACAATCCCAGTATATTTTAATAAACAAGAAAATATATATGTATGTATATATTTTATTATCGTAGAAAAAAGCTTTACAATTATAATAATTTTCACAACTTACGCAGAAATATTTCTTTTAGTTTACATAATTACCTACTTTCAAAATGATGATATGGATAAACAAAACAGAATAACTTTTTGAAGGAAAACTATACGTGGAAAAACCTTTATTTGAAATTTTTCAATGTATGGTATGGACTTCTTTCTATAAATCTGTTAGGTAAACGAGGTTTAAAAACTAATGGAATTGCCAGATAATTAATTTTGTTTATTTGTTTGCACTAATATCTTTATTGATAATTCCTTCTTTATGCGAATTAAAACAATTCCATATTTTCTCAATACGTTTCTTTGATGTTTGTCAACTTCTTCAGGGGCAATTATTTATTGGATCTTTATAAAATTATAATAATCAGCTCTATTCTGCTATTCACGTGAATCGAATATTCGATCCACCCAGTCAAATCGTTTTCACACTGCCTTTGTATTCTGCTATCCATCGGGTGAACTGCACTATCCCAAGTTCATATTACCATTTAAAACAGATGCTCATGCGAAAATCGTCGAAGTTTGGATAAAAAGGTGTATGTATGCATGTATCGGACTTTTTTCCCTTTCACAAACATACATAAGGAAATTCCCAAATTGATAACTACGGAGGAATGACATAAAGAAAAACTTAATAGGCGTTTTTCTTTTTTAGTTCAGAGCAGAGTCTGAGTTGTCAAAAAATTTGTTTGTGTTTCTTTTTAACTCAGAGCATGCAGAGCTCCAAATGTGTGTTTCTTTTTTCGTTCTGAAAAGTGTAGATCGCACTCGACGTACTCGAAGATAATTGACTGGGCATGTGAGTATAAATTGCTGAACGCACCAAATGTCATGTGTGTCAAAAAGGAATAAAAAAATAATTAGATACATAAGTTGACGAAAGAAGGTGATCCTTAGTTGATTTTCTGTATCTGGGTGTGAGTCAGTCTACAAAAAAGGGTAGGTTTTGGGTTATATTGCTTTGTATGATTAATATAAAAATGTGTTCTGATTTGTGTTGTTCAAGTATGTTTAAAAAACATCAGTGTTCAGAACATGATGTTTGTTTTTAATGTTTAAATAGAAAATTTGTTATTTGAAGCTTTAGATGTACTCGTCTTTATAAACAACTCCATCAGAGTTTTCTAGCAAATTTATTACAATTCAAGACTAGATAATCTTTTAATACTCAACCATACATAACCAAATACCAAATCCGCAACAATTGATATGCGGGTTTCAATTGTATGGAGTGATTGGGTTCACGTGAATAGCAGATTAAAGCTAGTATTAGACGGTCCTTGTAATGTGTCATTGCCGTGACACTCTGACGTCACAACAAAATAGGTCCTACCTATGTAACTATGCCCAACTGTGACAAACAATGACATTGCGAAAATTCCTGCCGTGTCACGGTTGGGACACAGTCCTTGCAGCGACAGGCTACGTGTCACGGTGTCCCATCAACAATAAAAGGGCTATCACACGGTCACGGCAATTTGTCATTGCAATGACCTGAAAGTGACGTGTCACGGTGCCTGTCATTGGTTTTGTCACGGCAATGACATGCAAAACAATGACGATCACACGACGTGACACTTTTAGGACAGACAAATACGTCATAGTGACGTCAGAGTGTCATAGCAATGACACATTACAAGGACCGTCTAATACTAGCTTTACGCACAATATTATCGACTTTACCAATGTATACAAGATTCACTTCGAATGAATATAGCAGAATAGTGATGAGTGAAAATTCAAGAAAAATGCCCCCCGATGAATAGCAGAATTATGCTGAATATTGTACCTGCCATACATTTTTTTACCATCTTAATTATGTTGAAACTTTGCTTTGGGTATAGGTCACATTTTGGTCTTAACATTTTATGTTTTACATATTTTGTCATTAATGGTACAAGTCATACAACCATTTTCTTGATTTTCGACTTTCTCATAAACAGCTTGACGGATTTCGATCAAAATTTTTATGTAGGAGGCCTTGTGCATTTGTGAGGCAGTTGTGCATTTTCTTTATTAACCAAACTAGCACATTTAAAGCAAAGAGCTTTTGATAATTTACTTCTACTAGTTTACTAAACACCGTTTATTTGAAAAAAGTCGTAAAAGTTAAGTGAAAGTCAAGCAATAACCTCCAAAATTTGATCAAATATTGACTGTATCAAATTTCTCTGTATTACATATCGTATATTTTTTTTATTCTTTTCCAAAAGAACAAGACAATCTTAAGCAACGAGTTCATGAAGTTCATAAATTAGTCCACAAACTGCCAAAGCCAAACTTCACAATGCTGGAAATGGTCATAAAGCACTTAACTGAGTATGGATGAATAAATAATCAAGATCTGTTTGAAATTAATATGTACTCTTATATTTATTTCTTACAGGGTTTCCCGCAAATACGAAAAGAATAAGATGTCGGTATTTAATTTAGGAGTCGTATTTGGACCAACACTTCTGCGTCCGCAGGAGGAGACTGTAGCTGCCATTTTGGATATCAAGTTCAACAATATTGTAATAAACATTCTAATTGAAAACTATGAATTGATCTTCAGCAATATGCCGGGAACCCTTGCTGGTATCACAGCGAATTCCAGCCCACCGACAAGAGTTCCCCGAGCAAATCAAACAGGTGCAACAGGTGTGGGGAATCGCCCTACAATGTATTCACCTCAGCAGCCAGTCTATCGTATAGTTACTAGTTACACAGAACAGCCGATGTCGTCTTCGTTACAAAACATTCCCAATGGAATGATATATCAGCCCAGCAGTAGTGCTTCTGCGAGTAGCACTAATGGAACTCCAAATTCAAAAGGCATGGCTCCAAGTATACCAGTACATCAACACAAATCCAACCATCATCAGATGTCACATATGGCATCATCTGAGAGTGACATAAGTGTGCGGCGGGATCCAACCACATATGCTACTGTCGGCGGTTCTGTGTTACCTGGAACTAATTGTCCACTTATAGCACATCATGCAACTCCGGCTAATGCGACAAATTTGCGACATGAATACCTCACTCAACCAGGTGCTGTGCATACATACAATGGTCCAAGCCCACCAAGCAATCGAGTTAATATTTCCCCACCACCGTTAGCCCTGCGGCCCGAACAGCTTTATGGAACAAACACCGCACACCCGCGCTCCCATTTAAGCTATGCCCAAAACAAACACTATCCGGGATCTTCGCGTGGTGATTCTAACGATCGAATGCATTCGACCAGTAGTTCGAATGAGTCTGTCTGCGATTCGGTATCTTCGTCTAGGGACAAACCGAGAGCATCCATCGATTATTCGACGCATCAGGGACAAGTAGGTATAGCCGGTTCGGTAACAAATCTCTTGGGAGGTGCATCAAATGCAAACAGCTGTGATGACGTTGTTGTGACATCTAGTAGTAGTGTAGTTTCAACAAACCATACAGCGAGTGATTATGTGCCAAAGAAGGTCCACCGGACAAAGGATTTCGATCAAATCAAAAGGGATCTAAGTGCAGGAACAGCGTAAGTTTTTTTTTGTTTCAAAAATATTTTGCAAAAACAAAAACACTATAAAACTATAATATTATTTTTGCAGACGAGTACGTACACTATACGCGTGTTTGGGCGAAAGCGAAGGAGAGTTGTCTTTTGAACCAAATCAAATTATTACCAATGGTAAGTTTATTTTCCGTGCCCCATATTATGGATGTCAACTATGGTTGAAGTTGCTATTGAAATTTTAAGAATAGGTCGCATCATAAAAACTGAAGAGCTGTAAGGTTATGCCGAAAATCTTAGTTTCATTAAAATCATACATAAAGTTTAACATCTAAAACGAAGAACTGAAAACTGGGTTGCACTATTTTTAATCGAATTTACGATTACGACTTATGAGACCCTTAGACCACTCAATATTATTGGGCAGATAGATGCAATATTTTTGGAAAATATTCAGTCCTATCACGAACTCCACCGTAATCGGAAACTTGTTACGAATCCCGAAAAACTTTGCATAGAGTACAAATTCTTTGCAAATTTAGTTTATTACAAAGTGATATTTGCAAAGAATATTGTGGAACGGAAACACTTATCACTTTTCCAAAAAATCCAATTTGGTAAGTGAAAAGTTGATAAGTTGGTTTTATGGAAAAGTGCCCAGGATTACTTATACCAAGCGAGTTTTATTCAAATTTCAAAGATCTCTTTTCAAAGTCGAGATTTCATCTTTTCAATGAAACTTTTTTCCAGATTAAATTGTAGTATTGGACGCGTTCGGTGGCATACCTTAGCAAACCGCATTGATTTGTGTTGTTGTAACGCCTAAGAAAAACCAGATGATAAACTAAACATTATGTTGTCAAACACAAATCCCAAGTCACCCAAAAATTATTATTAATTTCATGAACAGCTGATTCAAAACTTCAAATTTGTATGCAATACAACTGACTTAACAGAGGAAGCTACCTGGATCGTTCGAAAACAAACCCGCTACTAAGGTATTTTGGCTAGCCTAACGGCATTGCACCGAACGCGTCCAATGCTGAATGACTGACACACACATTTCTAAAAAAAAACATATCTTCAACACCAGATGATGAGAAAGATGAAGGCAAAGCAATAAAAAACTACTAAATTTAAAAAATTTAAATTATTCTTCTTCGTCTGTTATTTGTTTATTTTTTAGTTTAATTTTTTAGCAGGGACTGGCACAATTTCACAATAAATTAATAACAAACTAGTTTCCATTTGATGTTTGACAAAAAAAACTTTTTACGTGTATGCGTGCATTCAGATCAAATCTGCCTACCCAACAAAGATCAGATCTTTCGTGTTGAGATCTGATCAAGATTTGCTCTTTTTGTTGGAATGAAACTCTCAAAATTCAAAAAGATGAAATCTTTTGTCACAAAGAGCAGATCTTTTCTTGAATGAAACTCGCTATAACATACATTTCTGAAAAAAAAACACATCTTCATCATAAGATGACGAGGAAGACAAAGCAATCAAAAACTTACTGAATTTATAAAATAAAATTTATTAACTTCTTCGTCCATTACTTCTTTATTTTTAAAGAAATAATGGACAAGTTCACAACAAATTAATTACAAAATATTTGCCATTTGACCCTTGACAGAAAAGACTTTTTACATGTACATATGTCTGCATTCAGATCAAATCTGCCAAACCATCAGAGATCCAATCTTTCGTGTTAAGATTTGATCTAGATTTGCTCTTTTTGTTTGAATGAAACTCTCAAAATTCAAAAAGATGATATCTTTTGTCGGAAAGAGGAGATCTTTTCTTGAATGAAACTCGCTATTAAAAACACTTCCGCACTACTTAGCAATTATTGAAAGTGCTGACATATTGCTGTGGTTCTAGTTTTAAAACAAGCTTATATACACTGTAACTGTGTAACTCAAGAACATCGAGAGGTTCTTGTTTTATACAGCAGCATATCCGATTAAGAAAATTCCTAAAAAAATCTTCCATTTGCCTTTAATTCTTGACAAAAACACAAATTAGTCCTATTAATTAAATGCATAAATGTAAACCTGTAAACCTTAAATCATTTAATTTAATATGTAATAATTTATTTTCTTTCAGTTCGTTATTCTCACGAACCCGGGTGGCTCCAAGGCACTTTGAATGGAAAAACTGGTCTGATACCAGAGAACTATGTGGAACATTTAAAATCATTTCTCTAAAAAGTCAGCAGCGCAAGTATTGAACTTCGAAGTTAAAAAGAAACCAATAAATTCAAGTGTGAACCATACATATGCAAATACATACATATATAGTACCGATACAAATTTTAGAAAAAAAAACAACAAACAAAAAATATTCATTCCCTGTAATCTTAAGCACTGAGGTGATGTAATTTAATTAAATAATATTATTTAAGTGTATCATATACATATATTTAATATGTAACTATTATATAAACGAAGGATATTTCCTGCAATTACTGTGAATTAAAATGTAATAAGAAAATAGAACGAATACTGGGACTAGATGTATTCAAGTAAATAGAATGTAGCATAAATAATTTTTTTTAATCTTCAAAAATAACTAAAAAAAATAGATATAGTTTTTCTTTTGCATTGATTTTGTTTTTTTTTTAGTTTTCAGTTTTTTACATAATTTTGATAAAAATTCAAATTGCATCAAATTTCTTGAACAACATTAATATGACTGTTTTTATGTGTTTTGAAATGAATACAAAAATCAAAAATCTTTTCAAAATCAAACTAAAATATTAAATCATTAAACAGTTTAAATGCAAAACATAAAACAACGCATATAAAATATTAAAATATATCGGGACTGAAATAAAGCTTAAGTATAATTATCTTGTACTTTAAAATGTACCTACAGAAGTACAATTCCTTGGCATTTTTACTTAAAAAAATTACAAAGGAATTTTACTTGTGTTACCTACTTATGTATTTTGTTTATTTCTAGAAAGATGTATATCATAAGCAATAATTTTGTCCATTTTCAGGAGTATGGTATTCATTTATTTTGCCATTTTCAGATCTATAGCAAAATTTTGTTTACCAATAAATAATTTTATGACGTAAAAATACATATTATGTACATCTTATATGCTCTTGGCAGTGTACGAATAAAAATGTCCCTGTTGAGGTAAAATTGACAAAAAGTCGCAACTTTTATCTTGAAGCATTTTTTTATTTTTAAGAAACTCGTATTATGATATTAAAATAGTTCTTCCTGATTATTCATAAATGTAGAGTTATTGTTATTTTATTATGAATATAACAATAAAATTGACCTGGGAAATTTTAAAGCGGTTTCTGTAATTTTTCAAAACTTTAATTTATGGACTTTTATTTACTGGACTTTTTTTTTTTAAATTTCCAAACGTTTCTTTGTCTTTACAATATATATTGTACATACATATACTTTCTTTTAAATGTAAAATTGCAGGGCAAACCTATAAGATCTGTCAAATATGAACAAATACGACTTGAAATTTTTAAAAGATATGGTTAAATTAAATACAATTTTATATAGCGAAAAATGTTGTTTAGTTTACATCACAATATATTCCATGTTCAAGATGAATTATTATGTTTGTAAGTGAAACATTTCAAACACGAAATATAGAAGAATGAACTAAACAGTTCTTCTACAACTACAATTTGAATTACATACTCTGTTTTTTTACACAACCAAAAAAAAAATAAATTATAAAAAAATATTAGTTATGGTTTGAGCTAAATGTTGCATTTACATATTTTATTGTCAAGTGTTTTACCCTATTATTTCTATGACACAAACAAAAGTTTTTTTTGTTTGTAATTTTTTTATCGAGTCATAAAGCTTATTTTATTTTTATACACACAAGCGCAAAGATTTATTTAAAAATAATACTTAATATTTTATTTGATGCAAATATCTACATAATAATTACATAAAACGAATATTATTAACACTTAAAAGAACCACGCACGCATTTGAATTATAAATTCAATTTATACTGATTTACGTTTAATATTACATATTTTGACAATAGTTTCCTGATGATTTCATTCCATTTGTATATTTAAACTACAGAGTAGAATAACCTGTAAAATCCCATCGTAAGGAAAATGATAAATTCCAAAAAGCAAAATAACAACTAATATAAAAATTAGAAAATTATCTTAAATGTAAATCAAACATGTATAGACAATTTATTTAGCTTATACATATTTTAAGCTTATAAATATAATGTAATAAATATTATTTAACAAATTATACATCAAGTGTATTATTTATGAGTTAATCAAATTTATACTTTAACCCTTCCTTTGCAAAAGAAAATTGGAAAAAAAAAATCCCAAACGTATGTCCCTTTATGTAAATATGAATTATTTATTATTACATAATTTTTGTTAGAAAGTTTGTTTTTGTTTATTATTATTATTTAAGTTATATTGTTATTTTTGTTAAAACACCATTAATCCTCATTGTAAAGTGAAAGAAACAAAAAAATGCTAAATAAAACCATACCATATAACAAAGAAAATAATTGGTTTTAATTTTCACAGAGTTTCACAATTGAACTTTATTAAAGTAAACCTCAATGCATAAGTACACATCAAAAATTAATACATCACATCATATTTTTAACAGTATTTCTTTTTAGAGATATATAACAAACTATAAAATAAAATAAAACAGATAAATTGTATCAATTACCATACAATTGATTTAATTTGAAAAATAATTCCTTGCCATTTTTAATTGACTATGATTTCTGGCATATGGTCACCGCAGTTGGTTCGGATGTATTCCAATCTTTAAAGTCCAATTTCCGACCACTCTGCAGCATTCGCAATAACGTGCCGAATACTGTTTTCTAAATCGTCAATCGTCCTTGACTTATCGGTGTAGACCAGTCACTTCGCATATTCCCTCAGAACGCACGATCTCGGAGGCCAACTCACATACTCACATGTCCAAAACGGTAAATTATGCGCTCACCAAATGTTTCCTTCAAAAAATCAGCTCCCCATATTAAAGTTATTCTATTCAGGAACGACAAAGTCTATATATATTGACTAACCCTCTAGCCGGCATCGTTTTTAAAGAAGTAACGACAAATGGTGCCACCAGTCCATAAAGCACACCAAACTGTCAGTTTTTCGGGATGTACCGGCTTTTAAACAATGGTCCGGTGGTCGTGCGTGATGAAATGGCAAACAAAAGTAAAGATAAATCACACAGCAGATGACAAATGGTTGTCAATTAAATGTCTGAAAAAAACATCTTTAACATATACTTTTAACTCACACTCGCAGCTTATTATTAAACCAAATATAGTTTTGACGAAATTTTGGAGTTTTAAAAGCCTAATGAGGCGATACTAGCAATGCGTTTTTTAAATTTTATTTTAATTCATACCAACTCTGGCATTTAATTGTAGTATTGTACTATAACAGCTCATTTAAAACAATTCAAAAAATGATCCTTCAATTAAAAACAAAATTGAATAATGAATTATATTTTTATAAATTAAATAAATTATGCCGTTTTACATATGTACAAAAATAATCAGTCCTATCACGAATTCCATCGTTATCGGAAACTTGTTACGA
This sequence comes from Philhelius pedissequus, assembly GCA_910595825.1. Taxonomy (NCBI): domain Eukaryota; kingdom Metazoa; phylum Arthropoda; class Insecta; order Diptera; family Syrphidae; genus Philhelius; species Philhelius pedissequus. The sequence continues at coordinate 124,149,689 of OU343162.1, forward strand.
ATCCCGAAAAAATCATCACAGAATCCGTCGTAGTGGAAATGCCCATACAAATTGCCATTACTTTTTTCGGGGTGCATAAAACTTTACGATTATGATGGAACTCGTGAGAGGGCTGAATATTTAAAAAATATTCAATAAAAGTTATAAATAATTGTAATATCTACATATAGGTACATAGATCATTAATGTTTTGAGAGAGTTGTACAATAGGAATACAGCATGCATATGGGATGGTGTTAATTTATCGGGCGAATTTCCAACAACAATGGGTCTTAAACAAGGTTGTATCCTAAGCGCCCTGCTTTTTATACTCTTCATAAATGATATAACAGATGATGTTAGAGGCGGAATACAAATTGGAAGAGTAACGATTCCTGCACTTATGTATGCAGACGATATAGTCTCCTTCGCCGACACGGTCAATGGAATGCAACTAATGCTGAATAGGTTAGGAAAGTACTGCAAAACCTGGAATCTGGAAGTAAATCTGAAGAAATCAAAAATGACTATCGAGGAATGAAAAATGGTGTTTTAATGGAGAGGCTGTTGAAACTGTACGGGAGTACAAATACCTTGGAATCCTTATAACATTAAACCTGAACACAAAAAGGCACCTAGACGGAAAATTATCCGAAGCAAAACGAGCACTTTCGGCGGTATGGGGGCGATGCATCAAGAGCAAATACATCGAACATAGTGCAAAGCAAAGGTTATTCCGCTCTACCGTCAATTGCGTCAATTCTTTTATATGGAGCGCAAGCCTGGGGTTATTATTTCGATGAAGTAGAGAAATTTCGGCGGTACTTTATTAAAAAGATTTTTCGTTTACCAAAAAATACTCCCAACTACATGCTTTATTTAGAAACTGGGATGCCCCCTATGATAATGGACACTCTTAGCATGCACTTCAACTATATAGTTAAAATTATGCATATGAAAAATGAAAGGATACGAAAAATCATTCTTAAAAACATGATTGAGACGAGAGGATCAATGATGGTGGAATGGGAGAGCCTGGCAGCCGAATGCGGTGCAAATTTAATGATTACTCAGAATGAAAATCCGTCTTCACTAAGAATTAAGTTCAACACCATGCTTGAGAGGATACTTATCATTTAATTGCGATATGTCCAGTTTTGAAGGAGTTTCGGTTGAGGTATTTTGCAAAGAGCTGCCTGGATGACGACGAGCTGCTTAGTGTACTAAACGGAGAGAAAGGATTGGATGGACTGAATAGTTATGTTGTTACTGCACTACGTTATAGAAAATCCATAATGGAAGAAGCATTTTAAAATCAAAATTATAATTGCATATATGTACATATATTAAGATCTTTTTTTTGCTTTTTAGTATGTTTATAATAAAATTGTCAGTCTGGTAGACGGCCTTAGGCCAAACCATTTAGACTTCAGTGTATATAACTACATATGTATAATCTTTTATATGTTGAAATAAAGTCAATTTAACTAACTTTTATATATATATAGGTACATATCTATACGTCGCATTTCAGTAATTAAATAATTAAGTTAATTTTTGTTCTTTACTTTCTCCCTCTCACAATCTTAATTACATTAGCCGGTGTTGCAACTGCAACCCTTTTACTATGATATTTTAAATGGTGTCAAAATGGTACAAAGGAATCATATACAAAACATTTCGCTGTGCCGTATCCAATTCGATTAGCAAATTTGATGATTCTGAGTTTTTTTTGAGACGACTGCTTAATGTCGCGCAGAACTAATTGCAACTGTTAGGAAAAAACCATTTGAATATTTTGTTTGTTTCTTTAATTACATAATGGATTTCTATAAACGTTTTTATTTTTTGCAGTTGGTGGTTCAATAAATTTTTCAAAATCTAGATATAGACAGCCCTATCATAAATTCCATCAGATACTTGGCCAAATTCCTAAACGCAAGATTTGAAAGGAAGTCTCATGCTAAGCAAATGCACGAACACGATAAAAATTGAAAAGCAAGTGAAATTGAAACACAAGTTTAAAACTTGTAAAAACTACTAAATGAACTGCGTTTTGGGACAGTGTGCTTAGCAGAGATTTTTCTGTTTGCGTTTAGGGACAGTTTGCTTAGCATATTATGCGCAAGATAATTTACCCTTGTACTAAAAAAAAGAACGGGAAAATCGCATACAAATTACTATTACAAATATTTTTTGCGACAACTTTTTCGGAATTCGTAAGACTTTTCGATGGAACTCATGATAGTGCCCATTGAGTATAAGGTTAAAGTCTATGACCTTTATACAAGTTACTAAGACCTCTCGTCAGTATTTTTCATATTACTACATACAAATAAACAGGATCTTCTTGTATCCACACGGCAGGATTCCCCAGAAGGATTTTTTTCAGATTTGGTACATATTGATGTTTTTTGGGTAATATGCGCAAACGTTTTTTTCATTTTTTAAGGCCAAAATAACGATGACTGCCATACATTTTTTTAAACGAAAAAGTAAATAATTTTTCTCAAAAAACGATTTTTTTATAAAACATCGACTGAATTGAACGAACTTGCTGTTATAGTTAAACATTGCCTTGTAGGCAGGTAGTCTAGCTATCATTAGATTAGGCTTAAAACCAATGTAAGTTTAACCTTTGTTCTTAATATAATGAATTGCAAAATAGATTATGGATTTGAATTATGTAAATTATGAAGGTACTAGGTACCTACATGCATAGGTGGATGGATAATGTATATATATATGTGCATGCATTACATAATGAAAGTGTAGGTTGTAAGTAGATATGCATATACATAATTTCATATATGTGCAAGGTACATGATATTCATTAGATTTTAAAGGACAATAGGTATGGGAGCCTACAATATGTTGGTGTTCACTGATGTAGGTACCGAGGTAATGTGAATGTTTTTAGGTTGTAAGGAGAAAATAAATTGATGAAACTCATAATAAAACTATTTAGATTCCTTAGCTGATAGGTACAGTTTGAGGAAATGAGATATAAATTCATTGGACATTTTTTTTTAAATAATTAAAATTTGAAAAACCGGTTTTTGTAAATAAAATTTAATACGTAGTATATTTTCTCTATGGCTTTATGTATCGATTTAGCTCGATAAAATGTATGTCTTATAAAGGGTGAACTTGATGTTGGCAGCACTGTATTCACTGGCAGCAATTTATTTGGAAAGTACATTCCAATAAAAAAGACAAACAATTATATTTCAGATAAAGTATCTAAAGTTTATGGCAATAACTATAATATATCTGTTTTATTTAATTTTATCAGCCCTATTCAGCTATTCACGTAAATCGTATATTGGGTCCACCCATTCGATTCCCTTTCACAGTGCCTTTGTATTCTGCTATCCATCGGGTAAACTACATTATCCCGAGTCAATTTGATATTCAGCATTTGACATTCTTATGAATTCTTTATAATTTGTTTTGATTCATTTATAAATTTGTTTATTTTCGTAATTAAATATGGAAATGGATAGTATTGGCATTTTTTTCCAATTCTAAGCAGAGGAATAAGAGAATATTCGAACAGGGAGCTTCGGTGAATGAAACGTGGTACGTTTTTTCTTAATTTTCAAATAGAACATTTGTTATATGAAGATTACAGATATATTTATGAACAACTCCATCAAAGTTTTCTAGCCAAATTATTACGTTTCAAGACCCGATAGCCTTTAAACACTGAATCAGACATACATATATAACAAATACCCAATCCACAACAATTGATATGCGGGTTTAAATTTACTACGTTTATATGGAGAATTGAATCGGTATTGAATCAGGATTTAGGTCTTTGTATACTTGAATCGGATTAAAATAGGATTACTCGATCCGATCCCACTAGAAGAGCTGAATCGAATTGAAAATGTACTTATATACCTGAATCGAGGAATTGAAGAATCGAATTCACATCTGATTCTTGGTGTGTGTGTGCACCAATAGTGTTTTTTGTGTTCAGTGGGTTTCCGATTTCTTTGTGTTTTTTTTCTGTTGCATGTTTTTGCTGTTTATTCTGTAAACTCAAATTGTCACTTCGATTCCATTTTAATTCAATCTTCCGATCCCACGAGGCCATATACCTGAATCGAAATCTCAATTCGATTCGATTCGATTCCTCAATTCACTTATATAAACGGGGTAATTGTATGGAGTGAGTGGGTTCAATGAATAGCAGAATACTGCACAATATTACCGGCTTTACTAATGTATACCAGATTCACTTTGAATGAACAATAGAAAGTGAACAGTGAAAATCCAGCGGAAATTCCACCCGATGAATAGCAGAAGAGCGCTGTATAGTAATATACTTCTAAAAAAAACACCCTTTTTTTTCTTCCAAAAGGAGCAAAATGCGGCTGATCTTTTGAATTGTTGGAACCACCAATGACCTAATTTTTGACCCACACTGTTTGTAACAAGCTGGGTTCTTCGTCTATTACCAAACTTCATTGCCTGCACACAGCCCACTTAATTTTTTTTCTGAGTATCCACAAAAATTTCCGCTTGTGTAACCAAGTGCATATAATGCCTTTTCATATACATACGATAGAAAAATAACCTATTTTGTACCCAAGGATGTGAAGCAACTCATTTTAATTAAAATTTTCCTTATTTATATAAGACTTAAGAGAACTAGGTAAAAACGCTTTTAGAATATTTTTATGAAATCGGACATAAATTTGGTATTAACTAGTAGGTATGTATTTTACATAAAGAACCCTTTTTACCTTAAAAAAAATTTAATACTTTATTTTTGATTAAGTGAAATAGGTACATACGTAGAAATACGACGACGCATTGCGATGGATATAAATTTCAGGCAGATGTGCAACTTAACTGATATATCGAAAATGCGATATATTTTCGATAGTTTTTTTTTATTAAATAAACACCATAAGCGTTTTACACCATGAAAAATTTGCGAGATCGTAATTTATTGTTTATAAAGAGTATTTCTTTTCAATTATAATGTGCTAGCGTTTTTAAGAAATGTAATTAGATGCACCGATTTGAAAATCAAAACGATCGAATAAAGTCCCTTCCCTATTTCCTATTTTATTTAGAAAATAAAAGAACATTGCGAAACGAAAACAAGTTTCGATGTTTTACGTGTCAGACGTTCTGCGACGGCTTAATTTGTTTTCTATACGGTGGTAATCTTCGTTTTGTTATTAAATAAAATGCACGACTGGATCATACGAACTTGCTCTTCTAGCTAACAACTTAAGTGTAGCTAACCACTGATAGAAGGTAGGTATCCTAGTTATCCTATGCAGGTTTAAAGCCTATGTGGGTAACATTACCTTCATTTTTAGTATAATGGTTGAATACATGATTCAAGGAATACTTATATGGGTACATAGATACAAATGTTTATTTAAATGGATTTTAAGAACAAAAATGCTCCAACAGCATTTTCTTTTGGCAATCCGGAAGCCTTCTGGGCTCTTCTGAAAGTGTTCTCTTGGGAAAAAATGACAGTTCTGATTCTGAAAAAAAGAGAATTTTGCTTCTGGATTTGAAAGGAGAATCGGAACCAGAAGAACTCGCAAATTCATATACTTGAACGGCAAACCTTTGTATATACATTCCTATAGTACTATCATGAACCCGAATGATCGAAGCGGCATGCACACAGACTTACCAAACGACCCTTACTCGGTAGAGTTATGGGAGGCTTGAGGATATATACAGTGAAGGAATAAGATAAGAATATGAGTATGAAGTAAGAATAATAATAATAATTGAAGAATAGGAATGTAAATCATGTAAATAAAAAAGTCCATCCCTGAAAGAATATTGTGTATCTTTCAAAATTAATGAGATCAGCAAAGAAATTTAAAGAGAGCTGCGCAGTAGAATAGCCACTGAATTGGTTCAAGCTACAATTACATTATATACCGATTATAGCTTACGATAATGAATGCATATAAATATTGCCAGTAGAAATGAATCAAACCAAGACGTAATATGCAGCAGTTTTATAATAATCATGAGTAATAAACTATGAAGCTCGAAGCAATAAATTACCACCTCCAAAAGCAATCGTAAAAGGAAACAAGTATCGTTTAAAAAACGACTATCGTAAAACTTATCGATATAAAACGATAATCGTAATTCTGGGCCGGCTCTGTTCCGACTATTTTTCATTAGGCAAATGTATTGTCATTTTTAGCGATCGAATTTAAACAAATAGTAATTATAAAAATTGTGATTTTTATTATATAAGATATTGTTTTGATTATAGTTTGAGGTGGTCAAATGGTTTTATATTGATTTTTTATAATTTCTGTAATATTGACTTAGTTTAGTTTACTATTGTTAACATAAGAACACGGAGCACACATAAAAGGCATTTCTGACTTTGAAACCAAAGCCGGCCGCAAATTGGCACGATTTTCTACATATCTGCACAAAGAAATCTCACGCTTGTGGAAATTGGTCCCGCTCCCGGGAAGCTCAAAATATTAAGAAAATGTCTAGTACAACATCGTAGTTCTTTTCATATAAGACAATTTATTTCATTTTCTCAAAATTTTACTTACTGTTTAAACAATCGTGTTATTTTAAAGTTCCTTCAATGTATGTATTATTTTTCGTTACTATTTACTGGTTTTAATATATCGATATTTTACTTCAATTTAAATTTTTGAAACCTGTACGAATAAGATTTCGTAAACAAATTTACATCCAATTTTAATAATTTGAACTATAGGAATTATGTATGTCTGTATACAATTTCCATAAAAAACTAAACTAATAAAATTTTATTTAAATATTTCCAAACCGGCGGGAGATATAAATAAATTATAAAAAAAATGATAACCATCACCGATTCAAAATTAAAATAAACGGAAAATATAAGAATATTTTAATAAACGAAATAAGAGAAAATATAAATGCTGATTGAAATATAAACATTTTAAATCTATAAATATTTTATTTTGCTATTATTAAATAAGGACAAAAAAGAAGACATTTCACATAATAACATTAAAAAATAATCAAAACATTTTTTATAACACTCAATGAAGAGTTTTCATCTCATTTCTTTCTATCTACATTTACATTGTTTGAAACTACATATGTATTGAAATAATATAATTAGAACATAAACAAAATATCAAGCTCGTAGAATAGATCACAACAGAAAATTGTATTTTTATACAGGTGAAAAATAATTTGTTTTTTGTTAGGTAATATTTTGTTTAAATAATATATAATTAATTGTTATTTCGATTAACTATTAATATATTAAAAAAAAAATATTAAACAATTGATGTTATGCATTTATCATAATATAATCATTAATCTTTTAGGTACTAAATATTTCCCCCATAGATAGATTTGTTAAACAGCCTATTTGTATATAAACATTAATAGTTTTCGATTCACATTAAACTTCATTTAAGTTTTAAAGTTTATTTGTGAATTTTGATATCCAAGTTTTACTGTTGATAACCACCAAATTGATTAGGATTGTAGAATTGAGGGGCCCCCTTAATTAAAATGAAGAACAAATAAAATATATTATTATTTAATGCAAGCTTATTGAATCGGTTTTAAAATTTACTTCCTGTGTAGATTGCTGCTGTTGTTGATATGAAACGTCACTAGGAGCATTTCCTGGCACAAAGAACCCACCTGATGGAACAGCCGCGGGCGGTACGGCTGGTGCTAGAACCTGCTCTGTCGGTTTTGGTGGTGTACCAGATGGATTAAAAACATCAACATAGGAGTTTTTAAGGGCTATAAAACACAAATATGAAAAAGATATATCAAGTAAGACATAGTTTGTTTTTGATAGTTAATGGAGTTAAGTAGCAAAAAAAGTGGGTAGCCGAATCAGTGAACTTAAAGCAAACACCATCAAAAGGTACACTGATGGATCGAGAACAAACGGAGGGCCTGGGGTATGAATTGTAGGGTAAAGAACTAAAATTTCGTTACCGGTGGCACAGTCTACAAGCATTTATCAGGAATTTAATACCATGGGAAAGAAACTACCGTAACCAAAACATTGACATCATGTCGCACAGCCAAGCCGCACTCAAAGCACTTAACTCCTACGCCATTAGCTCTAAACTTATATGGAACTGTGTGGATAAGCTAAACGAACTGGGTAAGAATAACAATTCAACACTTCATTGGATACCAGGTCACCAGGGACAGACTGCTTAGCAAAAATTGGAGCAACAACACTAGGGGTGTTGTTGCTCCAATAGGCCCAGAACCCTATTGCGGTTTAGGAGAAAATGTGATTAAAAATAAAATCAAGAGAGTAAAAGAAGCCTAAGGAAAGAAGAAAAATAAGGAAAGAACTCCCTGAGACAGGCCAAGCTACTACTTGAGAACTAGAACCAAGAACGTTTCACATCCTGTATTAGCTTTAATAGGAATAACCTAAGAATAAAACGGATATCCTCAAGGGCTACTGCAAGCTAAGTATTCTTGGCTTAAGCAGCTCCACTTGTAGATTCTGCAACACTTATACATCAAAGACACAAGATATCTGGGACGTCACCAATTAGAAGAGAGTGAATTATCTTCTCTAAAAAATACTCCAAGAATACTAAGGTTCCTCAAGGGAAGACATTTGGGAGAAGAGCTGTAAATAGGAGGTGTCATTTTGGATCTAAATGTACGCGCAATAGACCTAAAGTCACTGTGCAACTAAAAACCCCAAATTATTTATTCATTCAAGATAGCATGAATTTGAAAGTGTCAATATGCAATCTATACAAAATACTAACATATGTAAATATCTGTACATACACATAGTCATTAATTCATAAAATGTATATTTGGAAAATATAATTTATTGATATAATATTTTCTTTATTATTTAGAAATTTGATAAGATTCAATCGTCTTCTGTGAACTTTATTCCAAATAGCTCACTATCCAGACAATTCAAAATCTTAAAAACTATAAGAGCCCTGAGTACGATTTAATAAATTCAGAGAAGAACAAGTAATCAAACTTTTTTACATCATGAATACGTCAATAATGTATTCATACATTGCACGTCAATGGAAAGGTAGAGAATCAATAACTCTTCCAAAATCGGGAAAATCCCTGACTGGGTATTATAGACCGAATTCTTGATCATCAGTTTGGGTTACTAGTTTCAGGAAAAATCCACTCAACTAGGTCTATAGAATAACTAATTAAATTGAGGATACAAATGTGCGTCCCAGCGCATTTTTAGGAACACCAGCATATAAAGGGAAATAAATGCTGGTGTTCATCAAGGAAGATTTTTTGGTTTTATCTTGTTCGTTCCATACACTCGCGGCATACCTCGAAAACAAGATGCCGTAGCAGCCACATGTGCAGATGACACGTCTATACTTTCAATATCCGATTTATGCTAATTCAGTACAAATAACGTCTCCTAAGGAAGCAAAGTATTTTGGAGTGATATTATTGGAATGTAATGGAAAACTGACGTGACCAAGCTTCTCGACTGGACGACGGTATACAACTCTGGAAATGTACTAAACCAAGCAATAGGCAGAACAACCGTAAATGCTCCCTAAAAACAATGACATACATAGAGACTCAAGTATACTACCTATTAAAGATGATATAGCATTTTTCCTTGGCAAACTAGGAACTTGCCTAATAGCTCATTTTGAACATTAGCGCAATAAGTAGTATCCGCATTTACATACCTGCAAGTCCCCTCACTATGGAGCTCCTGAAATTTAAACTACTTGATAAGGTCGTAGTGGAACACTAATAAGGGTGGTGTTTTTTTTATGCATGAATATTCTTCACCTGCCCACGCAATAAAACAAAATTTTTGAGGAAATTTGTTGATGATATTGATAGCATATTCGCAGTTTTCGCACAATTATACGAATATTAAGGGTTTGAATGAAGAATGAAGTATCAAGAACTTGAATGGGCTACCACAATTTGGAGATAAATACATGTCAGTCTCGTTTGGTAGAGCTAAGTCTATTATCTGCATTTTAATTGAAAAAAAAAACTTTTAATGAATTAAACGCGAAGATGGACGATTGGTCGGGTGATGAAGGTTTTATTCTTTATAAATTGTAGGTATTGAATTTCAAGAGAATAGGTAATGTACAATATGATCAAATTAAAGAACTAGTTAGTCATATGATTCTAAGACACAACACATTAAAAAAGTGGAAGGACCAAATGAAATAATTTAAATAATGAACTTACTTCTATTCCTTTGCATCTTAAACATGTTCGATTGCAAGCTTGGTGGTTTTGGGGCTTCACCAGTTATTGGGGAGGAAACAAAAGCTGTCGCCGCATTATATGTCTGTAAAGGGTCCTGTGTTGGCATTGTCTGTACAAGCTGCTGTGGAACTTCCTCACGTGGCAAGACTTGTTGTTGATGTTGCTGCTGCACTTGTGGCACTGAAGAATTTTGTGGTACTCTGGAAATTAGATCACTCATTTTTGGCGGTGGTTTTAAGCTTTCTTCATTCTGTTCTTCGCCATCCGTGTTAACCCATTTCTTTTTTTCCGAATCCCACACAATAGCAGGATTTTTGTCATCAGGCAAAATCATTTGATTTTTAGGCTTTAAAGAAAGTTTATTCCAAATGCCACCAAACCATCCAGAATTTTGGTTTGAACTCTGTCCTCTGTCGATATATATTTTTGTAAACAAAATTTCATTTGATATATAAATTGCTATATATACAAACCCCTTTAAAGCATTTTTCGAATCAGCTTTTGATAAAGTAGCAGAGGATCCCTGATTACCTGACTTCCTTGCCTCACTGTTTTTAAAGTCATCTTGGTGCGCAACATCATCATATGACACAGATTTTTGTGATTGCGAGTTTGGCATCGATATTGTTGGATGAGCGGTCTAAAGTTATGTTTAATGGAACTTATTCTTCGATTCTTAAACAATTATAATGCTTTGAAAATCATTAATTATTTTGTGTTAACAAACTTCTGGCTTTAAATATCAAGCTTAAGAAAACACAAAGTAAGGTACGTACAACATTAAAATGACGTGAAATATAAAAATGTTAATAAAAGAAGCTTCTAGTTTATTTTGTATAAGGATAAGAATAAATAGAAAATGAAAATTAGATATTAATTATATTGATAAAATATATCAATTCCGATATAATATTGTATTGTTATTTGTTATGTGCTCATAAAATACAATAATTGGCATATCAGTGGGTTAATATTAAATCATCCAAATCAAGATTATTATTGTAAAATTTCAAACCAATATTCTCAGCCGAGAAAATATCAAATCTTAACAAACTACACCGCAGAGGATTCAGCGAATTATAGATTTTTATAAATTTGTGTCAGTTTTCCAGAAACATAAAAACTATTAAAATAAGATGTACTTCATTTATAAGAAGAAAAAAAAAACACTATCAGAATATTTTCTTGTCGTTTCTTCATGAAATATAGATACCGTGCGAAACATTCTGGGATGTTATAAGGAATAGTCGTACAATGCGTACTGAAAAGCTGATCAAGTTGTTCACAGTTCTAGGTGGGTTGAGAAAATATGAACTGAGACGTGGTAAAATATAAATAAAAAATTTTGTATAGTAATTATCATTATTTTAAAATCTAAATACTCTCAGTGTTTATACATTGATTTTCAGTCGTTAATATTGTGAAAGTATATACAAAAAAGTAGGAAATTTTTCGAGCATGGAGGTGTTTGAAAAAATTCAATTACAACCTTTGAGCAAAGCCTTTGATGGTTTAGGCTATGGGGTCAGGTACATATAAGGCGTTTTCCTTTTTTATCTCTAAGTAGATCACTGAACAGAGCCTGAGCGAACCGAGTTAGCTCTGAGTAGAGCATGATCAGAGCCCTTCGATTTAATTTTGAAATAAACCTCAGCGCAGAACCGTCGTAAGTTATTATATTACATATAACTTGTTGTTTTTTTAGGGCATTTTCCGAATTCATTTTTGTTTTTAATTTATTTTACTTTCGTGATTATTATCAAAATTATGAGTGAAGTTAGCCGCGTTTAGCTTTTTGCTCCGTTTGATCGGGCATTTAATTCCAAGCTAATGGAGCATGCTCCGATTAAGCTCTGATTGCAAAAAAGAACCAAGTGAGCTAAAAAAAAAAACAATACAATGGGGTGTAGAAACGATTTATCGAATTTCTCCATTATCGTAATGTAAGAATTGAATAAAATTCGCATGCTATAACTGCAAACATTTCTGTTTTTGATGTAACTTGCACTTGTTTCATAGAGGGAGTAAGAACTTTAATTTATTTTGCCCGTCAGTGAAAATTTCTGGCTTTCTGAAACTGTTTATATTTATTAAAGTAGTGGCAATGACACAGTGGATATAGTGCTTCAGTCCGAATTTAAGCAGCATTTTTTTCTACACGTCCATTTTTAATTGAATAAACACCTAATTATCCATCATCCACCAAAAATTCTTTATTATCATTTTATATCTTCTAACTACTGCCGTGCAATTTGCGCGGATTGCCTTAGGTCTTACAGGCATGTTTTTTGTTTAAATTTAATATTATTAAAGAGAATCCGATTCAAATATTTTATTCGTGATAGTACTCGTAGTAGTTACTTTTCATTGCCTATATTGATGAGTCATGTTGTGTTTAAACTCTTGTAATTTTCAATCATATGCATCTCTGCGCGTATATAAAATATCTGCGAATTGAAACATATGATTTTGACCTCGTGCAACGTGACATAATTGTTGAGATTTGAGAATTTTAATTATATCAAAACTTAGAGCAAATAGCAATAAGCATTTCTTACTCTTTCCTCATCCAAGCATATACTTCTAATATATATTTTAATCTACTTTACTTTTCAACGACCAAATTTAAACTAAATGAAATGGAATATAATGGTACATTTTCCATATGAAACGTGAGACGTGACTGCTAACTCGAATTTTATATTTTCTTTATGATTTAGTTCGTTGCCGAACTTTAAGCACAAAAATGTAAGCACTGTCATTTTTGGAAGGGGAGTGTAAAAATCTCTGAGAGCGACAAAGTTTCACAAAAGTACGAGGAATGCATTGAACAAAATCATTAGGCAATTTTTAAACGTCAAAATAAGTGTATTTTTTGAAACTACACGCACCTGGCCAGCTTAATCGTATATATTGTTCATTTTTTCTTTTCTCCTTCATTTGACAATCTTTTGTCAAAAGAAATTTCTTGGACTAAAATTCTCAGCCTGGGGAAATATTTTACTTCTGTGAAAAACTACGAAAATTTGGTGTACGGGAACATGATTTGACTGTTTTTCGTAGATATTCGTAATTTTTCTTATCCCCGATTTTAGCCACAACCTATCGTCATGGCGGGAGTATTGAAACGTTATAATCAAACATTGTCAGGGACTATGTGGTAGGTACATAAGGAGCTGATATTAGTTTTTTAATATTGAAATAGATAATTATGAAATTGTATGATTCAAGTGATTATTTTCTAAGTAAAATCAAGTCCTTATTCTTCTTAAAAAAACACGAATCTCCAAAACTATATTTTATATGTGTTTTCCATTATTTAAAATATGTAGTTTTGCCCAAGTATTCACATTCGAGGGGAATCATTTGTAAACGGATGAAAGAAAAAATAATTTCATACGCCGAATACCATCAGAGTTCACAAGACACATTACGTAGTATATAATATATATTTTTATACTTTAATTTAATAAAGTTATTTATTTAGTCAATTTCTTATTTAATACTAAAAATAAAAAGCGCCATATGTTTTTCTATATATGACACCAAACTTAAGTAAATTTTTTTTACATACAAATATACATTCCTATTTAATAAATTTATACAATTAATATATGTATATAAGATTCAAGTTGTAATATTAGTTGGGTTTTGAAAAAATAATAATTCAAAATGTAAGCTTGTATCGAAATGTTTTATAAAAAATGTACATATGTCAAACAGAACTTTATATGTCGAAAGCTCTTTTTGGATTATGAATATGACTATCTCATTTTCAGATATGATACTTGAATAGTTTTTTTTTCTCTTTATTTTGCAGGTCATATGGACGAATGGTACTCATGTAATAAGAAAGTATGAATTTATCGTTAAGATATTAAAAAAAACCTACATATGTACATAGATTGCATGATATATAACTAACTTCTTTTAGTAACTAATATTATTCAGGGCTATGAAATCAAAAGAAAATGTTAAACTCCATCAGATTTACGTTTGAATAACCTGAAAATTGAATTCAGATCAATGAGCTGAAAACTGACTGTTAAGCTTTTGTAATATTTTTTTTTGTTCTATAATTTTCGAGTGTAACAATTTATAAGGGTATTCATGCAACGGCGGAAAACCGGGATAAACCACCAGATAATTTTATTTCCACAGAAATGAACTGTCAAAGCTTGTATCGGAAAATTATTCTGCAAAGCAAATTTGGAATTTGATGTAGAAGGAGAAGAAGAAATAAACCTCATAAAGTTAGTTTAGCGAACAGCTGATTATTTCCCACATTTACGCAAGTATTTTTAATGTCGAATTCCAAACAACCATTTCAAATCGATTTTTTTATTTGTAAGGAATTTGCTAAAAATAGTGCACATGTAAAGTCTATGAAATCTTGTTAAAAACGCAAGATCTGTTTTACAGCATAAAATAGATTTTGTTTAGAAAGAATTCGATTATGTTCAGAAAAAATATGGAATGTTGGTTGTTTGGCACCCGACATAACACGGTGTATCCACCTTCTATATTTTATAGTATACTATCTGTCATTTTGATAGAAAGAAAGAAAAATAGAATGCTACAAAATTTGGCATTGGGCATTTCTATTTGGGCATACTATTTCAATTGCACAAATATCGCGAAGGAATACGTATTGGTGTGTTCTTGCTCTAGTAACATTACAAGACTTTAAAAACCTTCAACAAAAGTAAATAAACAAAAAAAAAAACAAGGAATTATATCAATACACACACCACAAAGGTTCACCAGCCACAAACGCTAACCTCAAAATGAAAATGGCAGCCAAATAGTATACTCTCGATAGAATGCTATGAGCTGTGCAATGTCTAGTATGATTTTTTTTTATAGAATGCCATTTGTGGTCTCCATGAGCAATTTTCATAGATTGCGACCTAGCTTACTAGAAAATCTAGATCGTGGAGACCCCATGTAAGGGGGTATTGGGGTGGTCGTTATTTTTCGACTTTTGAATTATCCCCCAGGCACTTTCTCATTTGATTATATACCTCTAAATATGAAATAAGTTTTTTTTGTTTTTTTTTTCTCGTTAAGAGTTTAGAGGTCGCTACCTGCTGTCAAAATTTTTACAAAATGCCTTGAAGTACATCTTAAATGATGGTTTCATAGACAATTGCTTCTATCCCACTCTTCTGTACCGACGCGTCGATATATAGCGTTATTAAATATAGATTTCTTTAGAATATAATAAATTAATTACAACAAATGGAGAAATGTTGGTGAAAGAGTTTTGGAAAAAGTACCCTAATACTTACAAGTAAAACATTGTATCTTAAAAATAAATGATTCAAATATCTACATGATATCTTTATTCATAACAACAACAATAATATAATTTTGTTAATATTTTTAATATTCTGGCTATAAAAATAAAAGAATCTAACAAAAAAATTCAAACCTTGCTAGCGAACTCTAAATATCATTTGGAAAATTCAAAAAAAACTACTGAAATACTTTCTAATGGTATATAATCAAAATACGTGGTGCACCGCGAAATTAAAGAAAACTATTTTTTTTTTCTTAGGAATAAGGACCACCCTAGGGGGTATAAGCGGAAAATTATATCTTTCTGGAAAGTAAAAAATATCTCGTTGCATGAATACCCTTCTTGCTTATTTAAAGACAAAAATAAACGCATACATGTTAGACACATGTGTAAGTTATTCTATTAATTTCGATACAAACAAATATTTTGTGTCATACCTACAAATATTAATTAACACACAATTTAATTAAATTTAAACGGTATGTTAAATTTATTTTTGCTATCTAAATATTTTTCTTTTCTTCAAAAATCGGTCCATCGATATCGAATGTGCGAACTTCCCTTTCTTTGACTACATTTTTGCTATCTAAAAATTTTTCAAAATTCGTTAAACTAGTTTCCACATCGGTACACATTTTCTTGTAGTTTAATGGTATCGTAGGGTCGTTATAAAGTTCTTGCATTGTCCAAGCTGCATGATGATTTTCATCATATTCTTCATCATCGACATCGTATTCGTCATCATCATCAGCGTCATCTTGGTTATCATCATCATCGTCCTCATCATATTCGTCATCATCATCATTATCATAAAAAACCTTTTTGTTTGCCTCTGGATCATAATCCTCTAAAATTGCATTGAAACGACTTTTAAGAGGCATATCAATGGGATACGTTCCATTAAAAACAATATTTTTATAGCTTGTAGACATCCTTAGATTGCGTTTGATCAATGTTTGATTAGCAAACTTACTGGAACAAAATTTACTACTAACAAATTTATTACTAGCTGGACCACCCTCTAATGATTTTACTTTCTTTTCCCCCGAATTTTTTGACAGATCAAAATTTACTCGTTTATTATTCGTAACAACTTCACTACTTATACTAGATGGAACATAAGTTAATTTAGATACTGCACAAGAACTTAAAGAGTTTGAATTATTAAGGTTAATTTTCGTTACTAATTGCTGATCAGTTAGATTACGTGGAATAAGTGAAAGCGTTTGGCTCTTATATTGACTTGTTGTTTGATTCGATGATGCAAGTAAATTTTTGCTTCGTACTTTATTACTTACATCTGTGGATTTAGTATAAGGCTGCTGCTGTTTTTGTGGATTTTGTTTTGTTCCGGCACCAGGAGATTTTTGGGGAATTTGCGAATGCACAATTGGCGAGTTGTTTTGTAACGTTTTTAAGTTTCTTTCATTTGGTACAAAGCTAATGTTTTTCAAATGCTGTTTTTGGTGCAATTCTGTTGATTCCACGACTAAATGTTTTGGGGATTCCGATATATTGGTTGTGGATTTCGTGGCTAAATGATTTGATGAGCTTATTAGGTTGTGAGGACCGTTTATAAAAGGGGGTTGTGTTTTGATGGTACTACTCATTGAATCGGAGTTATCTGATTGTGAAGTTGATTTTGAGTTACTTTTGTCCTCAAGCTGCATTCCACATTTAATTTAATAGGAAATGTCAAATATAATTACTTAGAGTTACGCTAACGTTGTTTATGTTAGCTTTTTAACACAAATTAAAAAAAATCGTTGATACCAATAATTGCATTACTAAGAAAAATTCAAAAGCTAGGTATATATTTATTTACAAAAAACTATCCAAGTTGACCCATGGTTTAGACAGACGTGTAAAACGAGTACGAATTATTTTATAGTGTTAATTTTATTAATTGCTTTTTATTTTCAAGTAGTGGCTTATTTCAAAAATAGAAGTAATACATACTACCAATCGACCAACTAGCAAACAAGAAAAGTATGTTATCAATGCTAATAGTTGGTCTTAGCTTATTTGGGTAAAAATATATAATCATAAAATTACTAATTCTACACGCTTGTCTAAGCCAGGTGTTATGTAAATTGTGTCATCTTCAAATGTCGTCCTAATTAAAATAGTTTAAAAAGTTTTCACTCTGGAATTTTTCTTAGTCTTCTTATTGGACATTTTAGTTAGAGGGACAAAATAATGAAAATAATCTGATGTACACCACACTCTCAGAGCTTTAATGATTTATTTTTTATTTTAAGTTTTATATATTGAATTTTAAATTTTCATAAATATTTCCTCACTTAAGTTAATATCAAAAAAGGTGACAATTTCTAACAGTTCTGTTTATAAAAATACTGTTTATGAGGCCCATTATGAGGGACATTTGATTTCTCCAACTAAGGCGCTGCGGCGGCGGTCGAATATTTGACAATTTTAATGGCGAACAACGGTTAAGAAATCTCAATCTCAAAAAATTGAATTAAACAAATAATTGCAACGTATCCACAGAAAAGAATTCTACTTAGCTCAGGGATTAGAGCTGTGTATTTTACTTACTAGCGTAAGTGATACAATTATTGACACTGCAAAATTTCAGCCAGCTATTGACACCCTCTTTTTACAGAACGTTTCATTGGTACAAATCTGAACGGTTCCCATAACTATTTCTTTTAAGTTCTTCCCTGTTTCTTATTCTCTCAATCTTTATTTTTATATAGTTAGGAGCTAGTCAGTTTTGTTATGAATTCCGAAACATAAATATGACTGTTACGCGACTGTGTATTTTGTGAAAAAAATTGTTTATTTTGTTAAAGAATCCGAATATTTAAATAGATAATTATTTTATATTTAATACAAGCAAGTTAATTATAATGAAGGAGGAGGATTTAACTTATTTTGTATTGTTTTTCTGTTGATATATATTTAATAAAATTTGGGGTGTCAACTATTGTGTTAAGATTTTAACAATTCCTATAATTGACACCTCTGTGTCAATAACTATCTTCTATTGGAGTACAAACGTTGACACAGTGTCTATAGTTGTACTCATAAAGAGTATCAATAATTATATTATTCTTTTAAATTAATGTTTAGCTGGAAAATGCTTAAATGTACTGGGATTTTTTTTTATATAATTGAGCGCGCACTAAA
Organism: Philhelius pedissequus; assembly: GCA_910595825.1. Taxonomy (NCBI): domain Eukaryota; kingdom Metazoa; phylum Arthropoda; class Insecta; order Diptera; family Syrphidae; genus Philhelius; species Philhelius pedissequus. The sequence goes on from OU343162.1 coordinate 124,168,374, forward strand.
GGGTTTTGACTATCCTTAGTATGTCAAGCACAGTGCGAGCTGTAGGAAAATATGGAAGGATTTAAAAGTAGATACCAATGTATATGGTTTTGAAGTTCAGAATATCGACATGGGAGGAAAAAATAGAGCCTGGTAAAGCATTCCACATTCATGTTGTACGACTACAGAAAGAATCTCTGTACTTAATCCAAAGTTGAGCTCAAGGGTAAACTGCTGAACATTCCTAGATGCGCGAGAATTACGGTTGATAATTTTAAGGGCAGGAATGCAACTGGCTATTTCGCTAGAACATTGCTTATAAAAATAGCGATAAAATAATGAAAGACATTGAACGTTGACGGTGTTCGAGAGATGGAAATGTTTCCATTATAGTTCTATCGCCTATCAATCTTAGAGCTGTATTTTGAATTCAATCCAAGAGACTGAAATGAGTTTGGGGAGCTCCTGCCCAAATGTGCGAGTTATACTCCATTTTTTGACAAATGAAGGATTTATAGATTGCAGCCAGATCAGACTGGGAAAAGAATTACTTGCATCTTCGAAGAAAGCCCAAACACCTTGCAGCATTTTTGGCGACATCAAATATGTGTTCATTCCACAAGAGATGAACTGTGATGCACATGCCAAAGACTGGAAGCTTATCGGTTTCTTCAATGCAAGTACCGCTCATGGATGTGGGGTTGGTTTTGGTTCTGCTGTAACGACAGAAGACAGCACTCCCCATTGCACAATGCTGTCGAGATCAGAATTTAATGAGCTTATCATACCCTGCATGTTGCAGTTCCACATCCGAAGAACAAGGAAGTGAATCTGCAAATGAATCTGAAAAGCTTAGGGTATTATTGTCAGCAAAAGAATTTAGTGGATTAGAAGTTCCAAATAAGAGATCATTAATGAAAATGAGGAAAAGAGTCGGAGACAGAACGAAGCCATCCATAAATGCACCAGCATTTATTTTGTGAATGTCAGACTTGAAACCGGCTAATACAACTTGTATTGAGCGGTCGGTAATTTCTAATCCAACGAAGAAGAGATTCATCGATTCCAAATAGAAGAAATCTATAAGTGACAAAACAAAAAAAAATATAAGTAAAGGTTCCGCCATCTAACGTTTTTTTTTCAACTACTTCTTATTTCGTGAATGGTAATGTCTGATTTGACAGATAATTAGTTATATTCTTCCGCTGAACTAATATGGTTGTGTATACGCTTGAACAACGCTGGGAAATATTGCGACATTACTTTGAAAATCATGGTAATGTTGCAGAATGTGTGCGAAAATTGTGTATGGATTTTGGAAGAAGAGAAGCACCGTCAGCTCCGTATGTTCGTTATCTTGTGAAAAATGTGAAAGAAACTGGCATCCTCATCGATAAACCAAATCGTGAAAACCCAAAAACAGTTCGTTCACCCAAGAATATTGCTGCTGTGGCAGAAAGTGTGCGTGAAGTCCCATCAACATCAATTCACCGTCGTTCTCAACAATTGAACATTTCGGAGACATCACTGAGACGAATTTTTCATAAAGACCTTGGTATGACGCCATACAAAGTCCAATTGGTTCAGGAGTTGAAGCCAACTGACCATCCAATGCGTTTTCGCTTCGCTAAGTGGGCCTGCGATCGACTTAGAGAAGATGCCGATTTTGCCAAAAAAATCATCTTTTCAGATGAAGCTCATTTTGATCTTGGCGGGTATGTAAACAAGCAAAATTGTCGCATTTTGGGGCAGAGAAAACCCGTACGCATACATTGAAAAGCCGATACACCCAAAACAAGTCACTGTTTGGTGCGGATTTTGGTCCAGAAGCATAATTGGGCTATTTTTCTTCGAAAATGAGCAAGGAGTGGCCGTTACAGTCAATGGCGATCGTTATCAGGCCATGTTGAACGAATTTTTGTTCACAAAAATTGAAGATGAGGCAACCTTAATATTCTTGGACTAGAAGGTCGTTTTAAATTTCCACATAATATGTGTGTAAGCTTAATTGAAATTCAAAATAGCCACGGTTTTTGCTATTTATCATATCATTTTGACATACACCGTTGATTTCGAAAATAAGAATATTATACTCGGATTTTGTGAAAGCTGTTTGTCGTAGATCGTGGCGTAACTGTCCGTGCGGAGAATTATTACAATGGAATTTGTGATAGGGCGGATTACCAGCAGAGACAAGCTCTGAAACCTGTTCTTTTTTTACTGTAGCAGTCTTATCAGTAGCTATTTGCCGAGATTTGTAAGTTCTCGGATGTGGATCTACCCTTTAAAGTTCAGCAAAAGAATTACACATTGTCGTTATGTGGGGTTGTGTCTAAGTGATATGGAGAACTGTTGTTCTTTTTATTTGGCAATAAGGAATCCTTCTGGGCAATTCTGAAAGTGTTCACTTGGGAAAAAATGATAGTTCTGGTTCTGAAAAGATGAGAATTTTGCTTATTGATTTGAAATCAGATTCGAAATCAGAAACACTACTTGAACGTCAAGCTCGACTGTTGTCATTTTTTTATATTATAATTGTGCAACAATCATTAATTTTGATTTCGATTATTTTCTCGTATACAATTATTTTCACATAAACAATCACATTAAAATTCAGAATCAAACAAAAATGTTCACTTGCGATCCCGGATCGGAAAGGGATTCCGGGTTGCCAAATAAAACGTCATTAGGTTTCTGAAGATAGAGATTCTGAAGACAATTGACGGCCTATGCTAAGTTTCACTTCAATAAAAAATGACATGGCCGATGTGCAATTTGGAGACATCATTGTAAAGTTGGAAGAACCATTGAAAAAGATTAATTGAAATAATATATACACAGAATTTCCGAAAAATATTGACTTTTGTGAAAAATAATAAATAATATTCAATAGAGAAGGATACTGACTAGTAGTATACGTTTTTTTATCTTATCTAGTTCCTTTATATCGTTTAATTGATATAAATAATCAAAAAAGTTAGACGCGTTGCACCCGCGATAATTTGATGTTGCAGCCGCGATTGCTTTAAAATTGAATAATTAATTGTTTATTTTTCTTTCTATTTTTCTTTCTTTAGTTGATCGAATCAACGACATTCAATATGATGTAAAAATATCATAATAAATATTTTACAATTAACAGACTTTGAGTTTTTCGTACTCTAATCTAGAAACCTTTTTCTGACTATTTATTTATTTATTTAATTTAAGTTTTATAATTTAATTCAAACTAAATGGATGAAGATGTAGTCCTTCAAGTAATAATTTCATTAAAATATTTTTTTTATTTTATTATAAATATACTTCAAGTGAGTCTAAATGTTGTACCCGCAATAATGGAATCGCCCCTTGACTAATATATGGGTGTTTTTTTAGACGTGTGGTTTTCAAGAAGAAAAAAAACGCATATAATTTAATGCTATGGCCAAATTTTTGATAGCGAGTTCTTAGTTTACCGAAAGGATCGTCATGTTGATATTATGAATTCAGTTGGTGGCGGAGTACTTATTGCTGTAAGAAGTAATTTCTGCTCTACACAAATAGTCTTCCCATTCAATCTGACAATTGAATTGTTGTGCGTCAAAATAACTAAGGAATCTTTAGTCTTATTTGTTTTAAATGTTTATATTCCACCTAGAAGTCCAGTGTCAGTATACACTGAACTCTCTTTAGCACTCGACTTTATTTTTAGCTTAGCTAGCCTTGAGAGTAATATCCTTCTATTAGGGGATTTTAATCTTCCTCACATTGATTGGGTTCCTTCTGATGACGAATCCTATTTCGAGGCTTCCCCTAGTTCATCCCAACAGGAGCTCCAAATGTTAGATAACATTATCTCTACGGATTTATATCAAGTTAACTCTGTACACAATTTTAAAAATAGACAACTTGATCTTGTATTCTCATCTGACGCCGTTAGTACAGTAGTGCTAGAATCTACCTCTGCTTTATCTAACATAGATCGTTATCACCCGCCTCTTGACATTTTTCTTGACTTGAGTGGTCATTTACTAGAAAATAGTAATCCTCATGACTGCTCCCATACTTTTGACTTTCGCAAAGGTGATTTTCAACAGCTCTTAGATAGTTTAATAAATTCTGGTATAGAACATTTACCGATTTCTAATGATCTTGACTCAACTATCTCCAGCTTCTATTCTATTTTGATGAGATGCATTAATGAAACAGTTCCTAAAAAAAGATCTATTCCTTCCAATTCTTCTTGTCATCCTTGGTTCACAAAAGAACTGAAATGTATCCGAAATAAAAGAAATAAGGCTTGGAAAAATACATAAGGTTCATGACGGTAAAAAATCAAGTAGTTTACATTTCCCTTTTTGAAGAATTCAAAAAACTCTCTTTCGAACTCTATAACCAATATCTGGAAAACATGGGGCGTTCTTTGAAGTTAGACCCGAAAAACTTCTGCAAATTCATAAATTCTAAAAAGAAATGTGACGGGTATCCAGTAAACCTTATTTATAATGACATAATATTGAGTACAGCTTCTGAAATCTGTGAGGGATTTGCAAGTAATTTTAGCCAATCCTTCATTGATTCACCTGTAGTTGTTGACGAAAACTATTTTCATTTTTTACGAAATTGTCCTCAAGTATCATTTAACAATAGCTGCGTTTTATTATCTACGGGTCTGGGTCTGGGTTATGTTTTAACACATATTACAAAAACAACACGAGATCCAGGTTTCTATCGGGGTTTCTATCTGGGTTTCTAAAGATTAGTATTAAATTCGGCAAACAGAGTGTACATGTAAGTACATAACCCAGATCGTTTTATTTTCACGGGGTGAACCATATGGGTTATTGGCGATAATAAAACACGACTAATATTACAATAGAGCGTGAAAAAATATTGAGCTTTTTGTCACATTTAAAAGAGGACTATTCTGTTGGACCTGATGGAATACCACCTGCTGTATTAAAAAAATGTAGGTCCATTTTAGCTCTTCCTCTGAGTAATATTTGTGAACTATCTTTGAAATTAGGTAAATTTCCTTCAGTTTGGAAGAATGCATTTATAACCCCAGTATATAAAAAGGGAGATAAAACCAATATTATCAACTATAGACCAATTTCTAAACTTTCTTGCATTCCGAAGTTATTCGAACAAGTTGTATGTGATAGTTTGACATTTATATGTAAAAATATTATTTGCAACCAACAACATGGTTTTATGCAGAAACGGTCTACTGTTACTAATCTAGTTTTCTTTTTGAGTAAATGTTTAAACTCCCTAGAAAGTGGTCAAGAAGTTGATTGTGTATACACAGACTTCACGAAAGCTTTTGATCAATTGTCTCATGAGATTATCAAGTTTAAACTTAATTCATACGGGTTTCCTCCATCTTTCATCAAGTGGATATCATCGTATCTTGAAGATAGGTCACATCAAGTCAAATTCAGAAATTCTTACTCAAGATCCTTTATTGCCAAATCAGGTGTTCCGCAGGGAAGCCATCTTGGACCATTACTCTTTACATTGGCCATTAATGATGCTCCTCTTTGTATACGCAATAGCGAAATTCTTATCTTTGCAGACGATATGAAGATTTATAAAAATATATCATCCTTAAAGGATCGAACTCTATTGCAAGAGGATATTAACCACTTTGCCTTGTGGTGTAAAAAGAACAGTTTGAATCTTAACCCGACAAAATGTCAAACAATGACATTTTCAAAAAGACGTTCTCCTTCTTCTCATGACTATATTATTTCACGGCACATTTTAACTCGCGTAATAACTGTACGGGACCTTGGAGTTCTTTTCACGCAAAATTTAGACTTTTCTGTCCATATTAATATCATAGTTAACAAAGCCAATTCAATGTTAGGATTTATTAAACGTTGGTCCAAAGAATTTATTGATCCCAATGTTACCCGTGCTTTATACAACTGCTTGGTTCGTCCCCATCTTGAGTATGCATCACAGGTTTGGACTCCTTTTTACGATGTTCATATTGAGAGATTAGAATCTGTTCAAAGAAACTTAACTCGTTTCGCATTGAACGGGCTTCAGTGGAGTGATCCTTCTAATGCCCTCCCTTACGACCAACGTTTATCTATTCTTCAAATGCAAACACTGGCACAGAGAAGAACAAACAATGATTTGGTATTCTTCCACCAAATAATAACAGGTGTCACAGATGCACCCGACCTACTATGTTCAGTTTTTTTTAATTATTGGGGTAGAGGTTATAATCTTCGTGGACTCGACTTGATTAAAGTCCCAACACATAGGACCAACTATGGGATGCATGAGCCATTGACACGTATGAGTAGACTTTTAAATTGTAATTCAAACGTTTTTGATTTCAATATCAGTAAAATTAAATTAAAAAATCTACTCAAAACCAGTGTTCCACGCTCCTAAATGTTTTTTGTTTATTGTTATGTTCTTGTTTTGTATTGACGTAATATTATGTGTGATATTTTCATGTTGTACTTGTGTTAATGTTATTTGTAATAGAGTTTGCCTACTAACAACTAACACTGCACTAAATGATGAGCCGGTGGTATAACACAGTTTTCTGTGTTGGCAAACCATTGGTCGCAAGACAGAGCTTACTATAAGCTCTCTTCGACCAATTCTGATAGTGTGTAAAAAAAAATTTAGCTTTATTTGTCATTATGTTTTAAAAATGATTTCGAGCAAGTGACCGCCGCGGCTGGCTCGAATAAATTCCAGCCGAGGCCCAATTTTCGAACACTTTTTGCAGCAATTAGGGTCGTATGTCAGCAATAACGCGCCGAATATTCTCTTCCAAGGCGTCAATCGTCTCGGTCTTATCTACGTGGACAAGCAAATTCATGTAACCCCACAAAAAATAGTCCAGCGGTGTTAAATCGCTATCTTGAAAGCCACGCCGCAGACCCACGACGCGACGCGAAATAATGCGCTCAGCAAAAGTTTCCTTCAATAAATTGATTTTTTCGTTGGCTGCATGGCAAGTCTTGTTGGAATCAAAGGTCATCCAAATCAACATTCTCCATATCAGGAACGAAAAAAAGTCATTAATTATGGTTCTATAACAGTCCCCATTGACTGTAACATTATGGCCGACTTCATTTTTGAAGAAATATGGACCAATGATTCCCTCGGGCCATAGAGCACACCAAACAGTGATTAAGAATATAACATTAACTAATGCGACAATTTTGCTTATTAACGTACCCATTTAACCAAAAGTGAGCTTCATCGCTGAACAAAATTCTCTTGTGATGCGTCGCGCTAACCGAACCATTATGTTGGTAATAACTTTGAACGATTTGCAAACGTTGTTCGGGAGTTAGTCTATTCATTATAAAATGGCAAACCACACTGAGCATAAATCAAGTGACAGCTGTCAGAAAGACCAACTCCAAAAAATCATTGCCAGATTGAAAACCACACGTTTAAAAACAAACCCGCTATAAATATTATTATAGTTGTAGGTTTTTATTAAGGGTATTCATAAAACGACGGAAAACCCGTACAAGCCTCAGAAACCAGATAATTTCAAATAAATTATCTGGTTTCTGAGGTTTATACGGGTTTTCCTCCGTTACAGGAATAACCCTTATTATATTAAATCCAACAAATTTACCCCAACTGATTTGATAAATTTGAATCTATGGGGAAACAATGATAAAAATATATGTACATTTTTTTTTTAATTTTAGCAATTAACATAATGTAAGCAAATAAAATAGATTTACACATTTTGAAAACATTATGTGTACGTTCGTGTAAATTGGTTTTAGCTTGGTTTTTTTGGCTGTGGGTTTGACTCGAAATAAGTTGGCTCGTACTATGAGTGTTCACGAGATCCTTGAGGTTATTTTTTTTTTCTCTGGTAAGATTATTTTTTTTCTCTGGTATTTTATAGCTGGTCGGACAGGCAGATTGCGAGGCCCACTTTTCGAGTTTTCTATCATTGTAATCAAGGTCAAATTTAATGAATATAATCGGCTTTATTTTTTTTACGAACAAATAACTTTTCATAATGTATTGTATATATACATTTATATTCGCACTAACATAAAGTGTGGACAGTTAGAATTTTCAGGACTATCCAGAAAGCTGACAGTTAGCACATCCCTGATCCCAAACGATCCCATTGAGAACTGTTACCGTAAGGATCATCGATAATCAGCCCTATCATGAGTTCCATCGTAATCGGAAAGTTTTATGAATCCCGCAAAAAGTTATTGCAGAATCCGTTCGTAATGGTAATTCGTATGAGCATTTCACTCACAGAAATACTAGAGTTATTGAGTCACCAAAGCCTTGATTCCTACAAACTGTTGCACCAATTCTTGTATTCTTTGCACCCGCGGAGACAAAATTTTAAACTTAAATTTTATATATGTAGGTATGTAGACTTCGAATTCGTAAAAATTTGTACAAATTTTCGCAAAATGCTGTTTGTTAACAATAAAGTATTACTACAAAGACTGTCAAAGCAGAGGGGAAAAACTTCCCCTACGTTGAAAAAGTTGCGAATTCTTACAAGAATTTTTGTGGGTAACTGATGCAAAAACTGTCAAAGCAACAAGACGGCAAGATTGTTCTGCCATTTCCTGGTGTTAGTGATGGGCACATTCGAAAGATATGAGAATTTGAAGGAAAAGTTCATTATTTGTGAACCAGAATGAAATATTTGTATTGAAAACTAGAGACAAACATGAATAAAGAAGAAAAACGCCGATTGGCAGACGATATTTTGCTGAGGCCAATTTTTCTTGATGAAAAAAGAGTTTATAGTCTAATACAAAAATTATTAAGAACAATTATTTCAGTAAGAATATCTTCTACATTCATATTTTTCCTTAATAATTGTACTAGGAACAATATATAGCTTTTTATTTTATTTTATTTACATCGAGAAACATTTTGAACTAAAGCCACACAACAACCGCTTTCAGAACATTTGAAAAGACCTTCCATGAAATATTGGAATAAAAGCGGATCGCGTTTAGGAACACGAAAATACAAGAGCGCAGTCAAAAGCGATTCGCACCGTTTTTAGGAATCAGCCTACTGGTAAGGAACTTGGGCAACGGTTGGATGCATCGAATGAGAATTTCTCAAGCGCGATTCCAGTTTCCAGTGTCTAGTTTCGGCTTTGCCTTCTATTGGCAATGATGATGATCAATAAATCGCAATGTAATCGTTGGAATTTTGTCAATTGAACATTTCATTTACCAAGCGTTAATGAATTAAATATACCAACAAATGATTGTCAAAACAATAAATTCCGATTTATTTTAGGTTCGTTTGGTGAACTTTACCCAGAATGTATCCAGGTTTCTTTGAGATTTAAGAACTGGATTGCAAATTCATAACAACGACTTAGTTTCAATGAGGGATGTTATTTTTTTTTTAATCAACAAATGTATCCAATCTCTGAGTAGATTATTTAGATTTAAAATAAAGAACAGATTCAAAACTAATTAGCAGTTAAGTTGGGTAGAAGGAAAATTATAATTGAAAAGTAAGAAAAAGAATTGTATGAATAGATAGAATATTTTACATCGTGAATGAAAAATAGCGAAATGTCTCACTTTTAAGCGATTGACAATTATTATTGTTCTTTGCATTTCCATAATTTAAGCATCGCAATGCAATACGCCAGAAAGTTTTAGGTGAATGCATAAAATTAAATTGAAATTAGTATGAAAAATATGTCATTCAACCAAGGCATTAAAAAAAACGTAAAACATATAGCCACTTATACAAAAACAAGCTAACAATTTACAATCGATTGTTTTTTTTTTAAACTGGCTTTAGGAAAGCTATAAAGCTATCGATAATAGAGTTAAATGTTTTCGGAAATAAAAATAAATCAATTATCTTTATAAGGTGTGCGTTGATTTTAATTATTACGTTTATTTTAGTATATATGTAACATATAGCTGATTTAAACGCATAGTCTTGTAATATACTTACAAATCGAAGTTCGCATAGCCAAAAAAGTTCCAATTAATCACTTGTATAGATTTTAAAATAGTGACTAGCGATAAAACAAACAGAATCATCGCTATATAACTTCTTCTTTGATTGTGCAGAATGTCAATGGAGAAATCTGTCTGCACTTCAAAGTAAACAAGAACGAAAAAATTGAGTCCACGCAACGTTTAGTCAATGTACCTCTTTAGCATCTTTTACAAAATATTTTGAAGTAACTCGCCAGTTAGCTTTTAAAATGCTTTCAAATATTTTAATTATTGAATCAAATGCGAAAAACGAGGACAACGCGAATTGCATGCAATCATTGAGAAAGGAATCTCAACATTGTCTAGTCGGACAAAACTTCACGATGGATAAATACAACTTCGAAACATACAAGGATTTTATATACGCTGGCAACTAGAGTGTTTTCTCCAACTGTATGCATATACATATCTTGCAAAATGAGATCACTTAATTCGAAGAAGAATACATCTTTAAATACCTCCACGCCATCTTACAACAAATATATATCAAAATTCGGTAAATTTATGTGTTGGAAATTATTTTCATATTTTAATTTCATATTATTTTATCAGTCTCAACATAACATTGACACTCAAATGTTTTAGAATATGAAAAATTGTGTGAGGAAAGAGATTTGTAGTACACCGTGAGATTCTGAAGATACTATAGAGGTTTTGTAGGTTTTTTCGCCAATAAACTCAAATTTATGTGGTCGCTTGAAGAGTTGCGGGAAGAATATCCACGCGACGTACCATCTTTGGAATATCGTATCAACTCCTAATTAAAGCAGCCCAGAAACAGCAGAACAACTTTAGCTTTAGAACAACTTTAGTGTTTAGCTAGAGGCGGATAGTTGCCTGGCCGGCTGTGGAGGCTTTTTGGTTCATTCTTATATTATCATTTAACAAAAACAGGAAGAAGCGTTTGAATAATCAGAACTAGCTCAATAAATTGGTCTCATGTTCACAAAATAAACGCAAATACACTAACAAAAATTGAGTTACAATACTTCATTCATTTTAACTGATTTTCGAAAATAACGGAATGATTTCCTTTGGATGGGCCCTGTTTTATATTGGACTTTTTTTCGAAGCATAATTAAATGATAGGAAATAAAATCTGTAAAAAATAAGACTGTAAAATGATGCTGCATCAATTGCTTTAGTTTAATGAAAAAACTCTGAGACGGGTACTTCGCACATCAGATTTCCCGTAGTGAATATATATTTTTATATGCATTTGTCATGTATATAATAAATAAAATGGATTTTTTGTAAAAACAACTTATTGCAAAATGGATAAACAAAAACAATAGTTTAGCGTACCTCATCGTTTTGTATATGTGGCTGATTAGCCCAATAATCTTGCTGTTCGCCTTGACCATAAGATGAATATGCATGCTTATTCTCTTGATCGTAAATTGGTTGTGTCAATGGTTGTTGGTATGATTCTTGCAGCGGCTGCACATATCCATTAATATTCATTATTCCGTCCGTATCAACTTCATGCGTTGTTTGACCATCAATTGAATTGTTGTAAAATTGTGGATACATCTGTTCATTTGTAACTGGAATATTGCTAATATCTGGTTGAGTATTATATTGCACTTGCGTTGGACCCGTTTGAGATTGAAGTTGTTGTTGCTGCTCCTGCATAAATGCGTTATTATTCTCATATTGCAAATTGATCTCTCTAAATTGTCGATTTATTTCCGCAAATTGCTGATCAATCGAATTAGTTGCTTGCTCATTTATATCCTGAGAACGGGATTCCAGCTATTTAAAAAGATATTCAAAAAACATTTAAAATTACATTCACATAAATTTCTATTTTTTTTATTTTATTACAGTGTTTTCAACAGCTAATGAACGAAGCTCTTGTAACCATGGTTGTTCATCAAAAGGTGCATCATTATTTTGATTTGAACTTTCATCGGCAAGGATTTCATCCATGGACTTTTCCAGAACCGGATCGTAGTACTTCAAACGATCAGCAAGTTCATATACCTAGGTGGATTGAAAAGATGATTAAACAAATTGTATTATTATTTTAATGTATCAATATAAGAAATTATTTTTTCATGTATACAAAAGTATACCTGCTTAATAAATATTGGTTCATATTTCGATGGATCACGTTTAATATGTGAAGAAATTTGTTCCATATACATTAAACACTTCAATTGATACCCATAATCTAGCATTCGAGTAGCAAGTAAAAATTTGAATGGCTGAAAATTAAAAAAATATATATTATTGGTTTTGTAATATTTACTTTTTAGAAGTTAACCTGTAACTCCACAAGGGAAAATTTGTCGTCGTTTAAAGAACATGCATATTCGTAGACTTCCGTCATCATAATTGATTCGTTGGTTGCAAATTCTTCGAATTCTTTTAGATGTGAAGATCCCAAGAGAACTAATCTGTAAGCGAAGAAAAAACACATTTTTTGCAAAGATGCACTACTACGTCAAATTTCAGAAAATTCAAAATTTTATAGTTATTGGCCAAATGAAATGTTGTACAAATCGCAGTTTTGTAAAGATGAATAATTCTCAAATAAAAAATTATGCTTCTTATTCGAACTTGAGAATCTTCATACAATTGTTGGGATAATTATTTTACTTGAAGGTAAAATCTTTAAATAAAATTTGCAAATAATTTAGTATTGATTCACGGTGAGCTCCCTACTTTTTCATATCAGCCCTATCGGAAATTCCTTGGGAAATATTTTTCCCACGGAATTTTATAGCTCCCGGGAACGCATTACCCAAGATTATTCAAATCCTTTGGAGCTTCCAGACTCACTGTAAGTTGAAACATTTGAGTGACTTTGATAATTATGATATCGTTTTGACTTTCAGATTCCATCGTTATTATAGAGTTAATAGCCATTGTTTATACATTTGATTGATACCTTGTCTGATTTCTTGCTACTATTACTATAGCTGAAAACTCAAACTGTTTCTTTAACTTTGATAATGATATAATTTATGCCGTACCGTTTCAAGGGCCATGGAGAAATCCAAGAGCACCAGCAGTGGTTACATTATCACTATCGCGATGTTTGATTTGTCGGAAATTGTAATAAAATTTGTTCAGTGACTTGTTTTAAACTGTTGCGTGCCCATGTTCTGTAACTCGGGAGAACTTTTCCTCACTTAATGCTTCTGTAAAAACGGGTTTCTGTAAGTTGAGGCTATACCTTAAACTGTAAATTTGTTTGTCTGGGATTTTCCAATGGAAGGCGATATATTAAAAAAATCATTTTGGCATCTTAAAAATAATTTTTTGTTTCTCGACTATTTTTATCGATTCGAAAGTTACAGAACATAGGTGCTGGGCAGAAAAGTATGTACAACTTTTTGCTGTTCAGTGAGGAATTATCTGTTCTAAGTTGTTATATTTTGTTGTTCAGTGAAGTGTTGTAGAACAGATTAGAACAGAAAAGAACAGGATTTTCTGCTCTGGCTGTGAGAACTATCAACATTATTTGTTTATTTTTCTTTTTTTTGTTTCTTTTAGTTCTTTTTTAGTTTTTGGTCTGTGATTAGAGTTAATCGATCCCTCTTTTGTATTAATAATTATTTATTAGTGATAAGAATGCATTATCAATGTAATGTAATGACCTTCAATTCTTATAATTAAATAATAATGAACACAACTATTCCGTTGACAACATATTATTTTTCTATAACAGTCTCCCGATATGACTATACAGTATATGTATATTAACTAATTACTTTAGTAACTTAATCAATGTGATACAGTGTATCTTCCACTGACAATGTCGCCACAATCAACAACAACAAAAATTAAGTTACGTATAGTTTATGTGTTTGTTATTGTTTTGAAAACTGATGTTTTATTGACTGCCCTATCTTTTTCTAAGTTGATCTGCCTTTTATGTTCGAATCTGTTGTGTGCTGTGCTGCTATGTCCTGATTTTTCACAGTGAACAAAGCTATATAATAAATCGGATTCTTTGGAACTTATTAAGAATATCAATAATTTGTTAATACCTCCCAGGTTAATGTAAATTGTATGTGTAGTTTATTTTGTATGTGACCTTTTTGTTTAACTGAATAGAAACCTGCGGGCAGGTCAATAAGATATGTTAACGTCGTAAAAAAATAACATCTTTTATTGACCTAAATCCCGCAGGAAATAGTTTCTATTCAGTAAATTGTATATGGCTTTGTTAGCTCTAAAGGCTCTTAAAGCGAATATTAATGAATTAGACATTATTTTTTACAAATAAAACTAACAAATATTGTACCGACAAGATCGTAGAAAAGAGATTAAAAAGATTACTTCCTTGGGTGAAACTAACATGCATTTCAAGAAAATTAGAATTATATTCTGGGCCTAACTTTTATCTTATTTAATTTATTACAAAAGTAGTGATTAAGCAACTACCAATACCAAATAATATGTACGATAGTGGATAATTTATCACACTGAGACTGATCTATGTATTTTTATCTTTTAGTTACTATACAGTTAATATTAAAAAAAAGATTTAAGGTGTATTTCTTACCTAATTGAGTTCTGCGAAAGAATTGTATCACTCCGTTCCTCTGGGTATTTACTAAATCCAACTTGTGCCATTAAATAACAGAAATGCGCTGCAAACAGATCTCCGCGACTTAATAACGAATCACCAAGGGTTGTAATTGCTTTTCTATCTAATTCGGGTTTTTGTGAAGTATTTGATAATATCATTGACAAATGTGGACGCCAATCTCCCCATTTCTCATCTAAAACACTTGTTACACTCGATGGCGTACGACCGCTCATTAATTGGTATAAAGTTTGGAGCGGATCGTTCAACGATAATTTATTTGCAAATTTCATCATAACATTTGCATGTGAACGTCTATCAACTTTTGAAGCTAGGAACAATGCATGTCCCCAAAGGTTTTTGTCTGTTGCCCATTCTAAGGCTTCATTAACATTTCCGTAGAGCAAATAGTTTCTAAATTTTTCGGTTATTTCATCTTCACTAAGTGAAGATGTTTTTGATGTTGGCTCATCCGATTCATCTGCTATTGACTCATCCAATTCCTGTTCTGGTTCGCTTGGGGTGTTCTCTTTTGATTTTCTCTGTTCATCTGCCTGCAAGGATTCGCCTAAATTAGAATTTGAAGTTATCGAGTTTTGCACAGTTTCGTATGGAAACTGTTGCTGGTTTTTAATAAGAAGTTCTGCTATATCAGTTCCAACAACCATCTGAAAAAGATATTTTAAAAGTAACGTTGTTTAAAAATATTGGTTTAAGATATTCAAAAAAACTTACGCCATTTTGTCGTAATAAAAGAATTAACAAATTCCACATTAAAGTAAATGATGGTTTATTAGCTTGTCCAACTACAGGTAAACTGTTCGTTGAACTGTGTCTCGAACGATTTACACCGGAACATGGCCCTAGACGAATCTGGTCCTCACAGAATTCTATTATAGTTTTCTTGTGAGTAAGACCACGAACCAAAGGTCCAGGGAACGATTGAAACAGCTTATTGGTAGCATCATTGCAACCCATTCTAAAAATCTTCACAACATTCGATACCCCGTTGTTAGAGTAATTTGGTTGTACAGTCACCATTAAACCTGGTCCTAACGAAATAATTGGATGCTCGCTCGTAAATTTGTATGGTGTCAGGCGTTGAGGATCTTCTTGAGTTGATGAATTTACCGCATCAACTAAATTCAGTGACAAATTGTCGGGCCTAATTTGTAATTAATCAAAAACATTAAAATACAATTGATTATTTCTTTTTAAATTCAAGCACAAATCGTGTATTTTTTATTTCAAAAAGCGAATAATGTATCTTAGTGAAAGTAACTAAAGAAAATTAAAAACACCAAATAATAAAGAGTATACTGTACAAATACAAACATAAAGCATAATGTAACATATGAGGCGAATAAGGAAGATTTCGGAAAAATGATCACAGTTATTTTTTTAGGAAATAATTGTAAAACAAGATTAATGATTTTAATCTAATGATGATATGAACTAAATTACGTTTAATATAAACTATGTTTTTATTTCTATCATGTATCTTATACAAAATGAAAAACCTTTAAATTTGAAATAAAGTCAAAATATTAATGTTAAAATTCGTTTGACGCGAATAGTTATAATTTAAAACTACAAACATATTAATAATATAAATAAATTAGTAATATATGAAATGTCTGAATGAAATTTGAATATGAAAACTTACATACAAATCAAATACTATTACACGAATATATTTACAAATATTTTGTATTGAAAGAGCTTTCCCACGGGTCGGTGAGGTGAGTAAACTTGAAATACACATATTTTTATTTTAATCCATGAAAAATTACGTTCGTGAAATAATTAACAAATAGTCCTTTTATACGTTGATCTGTATTTTTGCATATTTTGACATAATTATACAGAGATGAAATTCGTCTCGATCTCCTTTGTTCGTTCAGAGCAGAGGTCTGAACAGAGTTTAAGTGCGTAGAGTATGGTGTGAACTTGTTACGATGCTCCGAATAAGCTCTGAATACTGATTTGTTTAACAGATTTGAACCCCGAAAATCAGAATACATTTTCATTTTAACCATAAAAAGCAATATAACACAAAATTATCCTTATTTTGTACATAGATACACACCACACCAGATACAGAAAATCAGCAAGCAACCAACTAATTTTTCCATTTTAATTGTATCTGATTATTTTTTCTTCACATTTCTTCGTGTGATTAGCAATTTACTCATAATGCTCAGATGATTATGTTCAAGCACATCGACCGCGCATTACACATGTTCAGAACGAAAAAAGAAACACACATTTGGAGCTCTAAATTATCTGAGTGAAAAAGAAACACAAACAAATTTTTTGACAACTCAGACTGCTCTGAACTAAAAAAGAAAAACGCCTTAAGTGCGGAGCCACAATTGGGAAAAAGTGCACATTGTTCGAGATGTTTACCGTGTAAAAATGTATGACAATTTTGGCGAAGTATGTAAATTTTATTGATTTTAATGCATAATGGGGTTCCAAAATAATAACTAACCCAAATAGATAAAGTCCTTTTACAAGGGATAAAATGAAACGTGGGTCACCATGAACCAGAGACAAAGCCTGGTTTTAAATACATTCCATTACCCAGTGGAATCAAGGTGTTTTCATAAGATGGAAAGAAATATTGCATGACAGATTTAAATGTATCATATTTCGATAATTCCATTTAAGGAACTATTAGTCGCTATTCTTATTATTTAGTGTTAAGATCAATAAACGATAATGTATCTATTAAAAAAACATAGCATAAAAACTTTATCAACCCCTTCAAGGGACTGTAACCTTCGTTTTAGCTTCAGTTAAAATAACATATGAGTGGACTGCTCCACAAATAAAATAAAAAAACAATATAACTTATATGTAAAATTAGCAGATAAGGTTAATTTCTCTAGCACAAAATTTAAGCCTATCATACCAGCTAAAAAGAAATGAGTAACAAATACATATCTATGGAATACTAATTTCGTAATAAGTATTTACTCGTATATGATTAGATTTACTTAATTAACTAAGGAAGTCACTTTCTATAAGGATACAATTCAAAAATAAAGTTTCAACAATACAATAATTGGTATATTGTATAATTGTAAGTTTACGAAAAAGAACTCATGAATTTATTAAATTAGTTACAATATGGGATAGTTAATATTAAGTATGACTAATTCCAAAATTGGAGACACTTAAAAGTTTGTCAATAAAATATTATAATTAGATTCCTAAATTAAACCCTACTCTTTGTGCTAAGGTACCTGGACCTGCGCAAATAATATACACTGCTACTAATATTAAAGGAGCCAAATATTGCTATAACATATTTGAATGCATTACAATTTACTGATTTAGTTTTTTGTTTTTGTGTAAACAAATTAAATTATTGTAAGCACCTTGATTCAGTGTATTCACTTCGAGCATAGTATGAACGTGCCGCTGACGCATAATAATCGGCCCCAGATAATTGATTTATTTGAGACAAATTCCCAGTTGATGGTCCTCCGCTTAGACCGTAACATCTCTTGTTGTTTGACTGGTGCTCTGACTCGTTCATTGTAGAATTCATTGAAGCTGACGAAATATTGGCCGCCATAGACCCAGAAGGCATAAAATGTCGTTGATAATCACTTGGATGTGGAATGTATTGATGATGTTGAGCAGTATACCTAAATTGATTTTGTTTTCAAGGAACTTATTTTTGAATCCTAATTATGAAATGTTTTATGTACATAATGAGTAATACATAAATTAAAGTTTCCCAAGATTTAAACTTTTATTTATATATATGTATAACTACCTAATCTTATGTATTTATTATATTTGAAGTATTTTAACTTTCAATCTTGAATTTATGAATTCAAATGAATTTTTTAATAGAAATGTTTTGATGAATTTAAACACAGGAAATGGTTAACACAATAAGAACTAAAACATTCAGTGGCCACTCAAAACAAATTTTGTGCAATACTAAAATTTTGCATATATATTCAACTAATCGGTTTATAAAAATTAAAAAAAAACATCTGTAAATAATGTGTGAAGATATTTTTAGGATATAACCCATATTTGTTTCAAAATTTAATGATTCTATATGGAGGTCGTGAAACTTACGATGAATGTAGTAACCATTTTCATAAGTGTGTATATGTTGAAATGATAGTATAAAGGAAAGGGTCAATTACCAATACATATAAGAATTGTTTGTCCTCGATCTAAAGACCGCATCCGTATTAGTTTATTTTATATATGTATATATATAATGATAAAAGCTATCCAACTGATAAGTTGAAAAGAAAACTCTGAAAGAAAGTTAATGATCGGCAAATGGAGTTAGAAAACTTAGAGGTAGCCGCTGATTCCTAAATTAAGTCTTAAGGACCGATCAATAGTAAATAATGCAGTGAAACAGTAGACTGCAATACATCACTAAGTATCGTAATCAAAATTCATATTAACTCTATTTTAAATCAATTGAATCACAAACAGATTAATGACAAAAGTTGTTTAAATTTAACTGCTAGTTAAAGTAATAACCAACAGCTTGGAAAATCACCAAAAAAGTGGTTGCCAGCAAGCATAAGATAACTTAATATAAAACACCTTCACACATCAATTAAAAAAAAAAAATATTTTTTGTATCGCAGCAACCAAAAATAACCGTTTTTAGGCTTTATATTTCAAAAAAGGGTTAAATTAAATAATTAATTTACAGCCACAACTACCAATGTATTGAAATGTTTTTTTTTTAGTTGTCGAAAACTGTGAAAATGTACAAAAGCATTTTTGATTACAAATTGTCACCATTAAGGTGTAGAACTCACCGATCTTTGTCATTGTTTGCTGAGCTTCGCCCTGAATGAACCGATTCCCTTCCGTTGTTCGTAATCGATTCTGGTGCTGGCGCTTGTCCGTAGTACTTTTTATACCATTCGGAATACGCCTGTGGATTTGTACGTACCATCTGTTCATAATAGTAAGCTGCATAAGGATCATATCCATATCCAGAATAGCCACCGTACATGCTATGGCCAGCATAACGGGTATCCTTTTCGCGTATACGGGAATCTTTTTCAATATCACTTTCCCGTGCGTTTCGGCTGCTCGCTTTGCGATATTCTTCATATTCATTTCGAGGCTTTTCGCGATTTTCCTTGTGTCGACGTGTGTCGCGGTCTTCCCGGTAATCCCTATCTGCCCGACGTCTATCTCCATCTATTCGAGGTCCTCCACGTCTCTCGTGGCCGCCACGTTCTTCGCGGGGATCGTATTTGCGATATTTTCGATATTCTTCGTACACTTCACGTTCAACACGATCACCTCTTTCGCTGCGGTCTCCACCCCTTCGACGTTCATGTCGCGTGGAGCTCTCAGTTTCGTATTTTGAATCCGCGTCATAGCGGCCACCCACATATCGACCACCTTGTTTGCCCTCACGGTCTCGGTAGTATTTTTCCCGATATCTATTTTCACGATCATCACCTCTGTAACGTTCTCGATCGCGTTCGCCACCAACTTCTCTTTCGCGCTTGTCACGCCTTTTGCGCTCTTTACTATCTCTTTCCCTGTCACGTTCGCTACGCACACTGCCCTCCCGATATCGCCGCCGTTCTCTATCACTAGAAAACTCAGATTCTTCGCTTTCGTATCGTTTTTCTTTCGATTCGTGACCGGGACGTCGTTTTTTATTTTCGGCATCAGCTCCTCCACGACGACTTTTGTTGTAGTGACGATCGCGTTGATCACTTTCGTCATTTCCAGTGGATATGTTAGATAGATCTTTTAAATTTGTTTCCTGACTCATATTCGATCCTATTTCTTTATTCTTGTTTTGACTTCCTTGGACTTGGCGATCCAGGCTGTTGGCTCCATCAAGTGATTCGTCACGAACATTTTGTACAGGGCTGACTGGGCGATGTTGAGATAATGGCAGAGGCTGCTGTGGCTGATGTTGATCTTCAATGTTTTCTCCATCCAATTCTAGTTCTCTCTGCTCAACTTGAATAGGAGGAACTGGGACTGCAGCAAAAGAACCATTTTCTAGACCAGTAACAACTCGCTGTTCATGGACGTCACTTTCACCAGGCACCAAGTACAAGTTTCGATCTGCTGTTATGTCAATCTGGTTTGGCAGAACATTGATTTGATTATTATCCGAGGACGATGAGAAATTAGGTCTCATTTGTTGTGATGGATCAGTATCCTCGCCATCAGCTTGGCGCTCAATATTTAAACTGTTTTCGTTTTCTGTTCCAGGCACTTGACGTGATTCGTTTTCTGGCTGACCTAAAACTAGTCTCGATAATCCGGGAGGAGGGAAGTCATCTGATTCGTTAAATTGCTCATGGGTTGCAATATTAAATGAGGAATCATTATGATCACCACCAATCTCTGACAAATGACTCGTCTGCAGGTATTCGTTTCGATCGTTGTTGGGAGCGATTTCTTGGTTTTCGTGTAAAACTTCAGAATTATCTGGAGCAATTACCTCGTGATTTTCTACTGAAGGATTTGCAAAATCTTCAGGTGGTGGTGGTGGGGATGCATAAAAAGGAGCTGGCGGATTAACCAAATTAGACGGTTGCACATTAACCGGTGGTGCAACGATACCCGCTCGGTGGTGTTGGGGTATTCCAGTCCTTTTAAAGGGATTATTTGAGACAGTGGAAGTACTACTTAACATCGGAGGAGGCTGTGTTGTGGGATTGGATGTTGGTGTTGGAACCGTTGCAACAGTAATTGGCTGAAGTTCTGGTCGATTTTGAAATGCATGTGGTGGAGTTGTGGGTCCAATCGAGTTAACAGCATCGTTAAATGTACTTGGAGGGCTCGCAAACTGGCGCGGTGGTTTTGGAACCGGCTTAGCTTGTGAAACATAAACTGGGCTTGGTGTATTATTGTCTGGTAAACTGGTAACGTCGTTAAGGGGAAGATTAGATGGTTTAGTTATAACATTCGATTCATTAATAGGTTGTGTCGGAATTGTGGTCAATGCAGGCTGTATGGTAGAACTTTTTAGTTGTGGTGGTGGAAGGCATCCAACTGATCCTTTAGTCGCGTCGATATTTTCACATTGAGATTGTTGAGAATTCTGATGTAGACCTTCAGAAATCATATTATTTTGCTGCGTTTTTTCTTTACTTAGCCCCCATTGCCAGTTGTCATTCGTTTCCATTTGAAAACTATCATTAATGCTAGTTGTATGGGTTTGCAAATTCCCTGTTAGAGAAGTTGCAACAGATAGCGGTTGCTGCAATAATTGATCTTGCTGAAGCTGTTGTTGTTGTTGATGTTGCTGTGACTGGTTTTGGTGCTGTTGATGTTGTTGTTGTTGTTGCTGCTGCTGTTGTTGTTGTTGTTGCGGCTGCTGTTGTTGTTGTTGTAGTTGCTGTTGGTGATGTTGTTGTTGTGGAATATTGTTATCATTCCAGTCCCAATCTCCCCAGCCATCATTAGTGTTATTAATTTTATTATCAAAATAATCTGTTGCCTCCTGGACATTATCCATCTGTTGCGTATTTTGACGAGAATATGTGACAGGAACAACAGGAACTAAAGGAACAATAGGATTAGAAGCTACTGGGGCACTTGGTGGCAATTCAGCAGCTTGCTGAATACTTTGTGGTTGGTATTGTTGAGAAGGTTCAAACCCGGGCTGCAATATAGAGTACTGCTGTTGCGATTGATTAAAGTTGTCTTGATTCAAAAAATATCCTGATGTAGGTAAAGCTGATTGTTGTTGGCGTGAAGTAGATGGGGTATGGAAGTCTTGCGACCAATTATTATTTGTTTGTTGGTGTTGTTGATGAACAGGTGGCAAAACATTTTCTTGTTGTTGAAATGCATTGCTAATTGGATTTGTAGCCCAATTGTTTGGTGGAGGTTGCTGAACTGGTTGCATGAGTTGATGCTGATTTATGTTTGAGTTCCAAACCGGCTGAAAAAAATATTCTTATATTACAAAATAATTTCAGAATTAATATTTTTTAAATTATTTTAAGAACAAACAAAATATGGAAGAATATAGTATTTAACGTATTTTCTATAGAAAAATAATCACAAATCATTGAGCTAGAATTTCACGGTTAACGTAAGCGGTCAACGCGTGACGCTCTGTCATAGAAAATACGTCAAAATCTGTGTTAATTGTGCCTTATGTCTTGTCAATGTGTTGACGTAAATGTTAACACCTTCGTTAACACGAATTTTTCATTCAACGCATTGACGCATTGTGGTGATAGTGTGAATATAAATTTTATGATGACGTCAGAGAGGTAATGCTATGACCGATTAAGTTGACAGTATAATTCTAGTTTAGAGCAGTATTTTTTTTAAAATAATGTTTTGCATACAAAATACAGTTAACATTTTTTTATAGTTAGAGTTTTTTTAAGCCCAGAATTAGATTTTAACTACATTAGACTTTAGACAAATTCCAACAGATAGACAATACTGACAAACACAAATAGCTGCACGCGATTTACCCGTTTTTTTTTTTTATCAAACGTGAGTTCTGATGAGAGTGCCAACAATAAAACTAATACTTTACAATTTGTTTGCAATGAGGTCGATTATAGTTCTCTTTTCCATCAGCATGCCATTCGGAAGTTTGTTTCAACAAAAGTTTTCAAGCTTTTTGAAACATACTAATTTAAAATATGTATTCTTAAGAGTTTATATACTCTGCGCGCCTTCAAACAAGACTACTACCCCAGCCGACCGAGAACCATGGAATTGAGATGCAGTAAGAAGAATACCTGTGTAAGACTAAATTATTAAAAATATTATCGTGGAGTGAAGTCTCTCGACAAATACCAATTATAGATTATAATAAAATCGGAATATTGTAAAACTTTAAGCTATAAAACTGGGTTTTAGAAAATTTAAATTACACACTTTCAGGGTTTCTTCGACTATTTTAACAATAATAAGGAAGCTCAGTTAACTAGAATTTAACCACTACTTACTAAACATTCCGAATTGAATATTTAATTGAGAACATTTAACTCGTTGCTGCAATCAAATTTTTAACCAATTACAATGTATATGTATATCCTACCCATATTATGTTAAAATATAGAAAGTGACTCTAAAGATGCGGTGTTATAAAACAGTTCTGTTTATGCAATTTTTAATTTTATTTATGCGGCTGCAATTATGCAGAAGGGTAGTATACTTCCGTATCTTTGGCTAAATTTCTAAACGCAAGATTTGCAAATCAAAACTCATGATAAGCAAATCCACGAACGTGGTTTAAATTGAAAGGAAAGTGAAGTTCGCGACATAGCTTAAGATTTATAGATTAAAATAAAATGCATGACTAGATCGCACATACTTGCTCTTCTGGTCGATCACATCGAATGCAAAAATTCTTAATAGAAACGGGTAAATATATTTTAAAGTCGTTTTTTACTTAATGTTTTATATACAAAACTTTACTTTAATTTAACTTTTTCCTAAAAAAAAAATTGGCATTACAGTTTTAAATATTTAATAATACATATAAACATAATTCTTTTTTTCAAACATCCAAACAAATATTTTTCGAAAATTTTGGTAGATATGCAGTAATATATTTTAAGGGACCTCCTACGTAAAAATTTTGATTGAAATTCGTCTAAATCCGTCTAAAAAGAAAATCGTAAATCAAAAAAATTGTTGTTTGGCTGGTACCGTTAATAACAAAATATATTTTTAAAAAAATGTTGACTAAGATGCAGATTATACCTAAAGTAGTGCGCACACTTATTTTTATCAAAATCGTTAGAGCCGTTTTTGAAATAATTAAGATGATTGAAAAAAATGTAACGTTATTTTTGGGGCTAAAAAACCATTCAAAGCTCTATTTGAGACAATCACCTAAAACACTTAAGTGTGCACCAAGTTTGAAAAAAAATCGCTTAAGCGTGAGAGCACTGTACAGACAGACAGACAGACGGACCCACTTTTTTGTTGTTCTCCATCATCGTAATGTAAAGTTTGATTATAATTTCGAGTTTGATTTTGTTTCCAAATGCGCAACCTGTCCAATAGTACCTATGTATTTCGCAAGTAAAAATATACTACTATAGTGAAAGCTCGAAAAGCGGACACTCATGGTTGCCCAATTTTTGTCCAGTTATGAGAACTGTCCGGTTAAGGGAAAGAATAAGAAAACAAATGACTGTAAAAATTAATAGCAGAAGGAAAGAAAATGACATGTGCAATAATGGAACACCACCAGAAAATGGAACCAAACACTTCACGGGAAGTCCCCTAATAAGTTTTCAACAAAACATTTGCTTACGTATAAAAAATAAAAGATAAAATATTCTGAGAATGGTCCTTTCGTTTTTTTGGTTGTTTAATTTGTTGATCAAAAATAATCCCTCAATCAAATTATGTGTCCGCGTATGGTTTTCCATATAAAATGAGCATGAAAAAGTGTCCAAGTTCGTTTATGGGAGTCTCCGTTTATAGGAAAGTAATTTGTATGAGAAATTAAAAAAAGAAGTTTGTTCTCGAAAATGTGTCCGTTTAAGAGAATTGTCCGCTTATTGGAGCTGTCCGCAAGTAAAGTTTTCACCGTATTTCATTCAGTCTGCTTGCAGATATGTTTTTGTTTGCGTTTAAGGACAATTTGGCAGATTATGTATTATTAAAAAAAGTAAAAAAAAAAAATTGTAAAGCTATTTTGTTTACATTTTTTTTTTATTCTATTTGTCTTATGTAATTTTGTTGTAATTCCCATACCAATTAGTGTATTGCTGAAGAAGAGTCACATCAGACTCGAAATGCATTCATTTTAAATAAAAAGTTAAATAATAATTTTAAATTAAAAAACGTTTTTTATTTTGTTTTTTCTTTTTAACTTTTTTAAAAAATTTTTGTGGTCAATAAGGTTATTTTCTTTCGCTATATTTAATTAAATTAAAAAAAATTTAAAAAAAAAAAAAGTTTTCAACAATTCATATTTTAACAATTTGCAAGAACTAGAACTAATAATTTTGATAAAAATACATCAAAAATGTTTATTATTTCGGATTGTTTGTGATACTTTCTACAAAAACAAATATTAAGTGGTCGGAAAGCTGCTTTCCTAGCCCTTTCTAGGTTTTTTGTGGCATCAAGTTTAAATTACCTAATTAAACTTTTAAAATAACAAAATTAGGTACATTTTATTCGCCTTAATGTATCTAGTGGTTTTAAAGGTTTTTAAAATAATTTATTCACTAGCAACTCGGGAGTTTTAACCTGCATACTCCTTTAATCACCCCTTTTTTTATGTGCTTATAGCATAAGTCGCACTATAGTTTTGAAACTTTCTCTTTCGATTTGCAAACGTTCCTTGCTAAAATTATCCAAATGACAAAGCTTAATTTTTTTTCATTGCGCTCGTGATGTTTTCCAATTGAAATTGATACGGGAATGACAAACTTCATATCGTCACCTGAATGCAAGAACCAGCTAACTAGATTTCCGTAGTTTTGAGAAAATTGCAAAAAAACGATATCATCTGTTTTTCAAACTCCTTTTTTTTCGTGAAAATATAGATAAATCTACACACTACTTC
Source organism: Philhelius pedissequus (assembly GCA_910595825.1). Classification (NCBI taxonomy): domain Eukaryota; kingdom Metazoa; phylum Arthropoda; class Insecta; order Diptera; family Syrphidae; genus Philhelius; species Philhelius pedissequus. The sequence goes on from OU343162.1 coordinate 124,194,433, forward strand.
TGCTCTACTGGCTTAAGTAGTGTGTAGAAATTTGAAATCTATTAATATTTTTATAAGGTTGATTTTGAGAAAAAAATAGTTTTTTGAAAAAATAGACAGTTATCCACTTCTTGCACCAACTATTTTTAACGAAAAGAATCTTAAAAAATCATTTATCTACTTATTCGTATTGATTTAATTGTGCCTTTTTATTATTTTTTTCATTAATAATAGAAAACAATTTAATTTTGATATTAATTTGGAAATATTTTATTTTAAAATATGTTAACAGAAAATCTTTTTTTTTTTTTAGATAAAATTTGTTTTTATTTATTCAAATTTAAAAGTTATAGAACCATTTTCATCTCAAATGTATTGCTTTCATTCGTTTTCATCAGCTTTAGCATTCGGTAAATTAATGTAACCAAAACTCATTACTGGAGGCTTCATTAAAAAGAGATATCAAGTCTTTATATTTAGCGCTTGTAATAGGATGTCCTTCCGGGTAACAAGCGTGGAGCTTTATGTTGGCTGCCAATTGAGTTATTCGTCAGTAAACATTTTCAATCGATTATATTGTCAGGCCTTATATCGTGGACGATACAGGGCTTATGTCTGTGGGTTCCAGTCTCCTGGCCAAAATGCCTCTCCAACAGGCTTTAATTCCATTACGATCGCTGAGTGCATTGAATCACAATCCATTTCACTGTGCCCAGACACTATACATTTTAAGTGTATTGTTTTTAAATTTTCAATTTATTGCACTGCGTACATACACATAGCGAACACAAATTGGTTAAGATTTTGCCAACCACATCGATCGCTAAAGCACCTTACTTCCTCAACTGCTTCTGGGAGATATTTGCAATAAGAAAAGAGGGGACTCGCCACCTCTCAACTTCCCCTACCACCTTGTCAATCGTGCCAGATATAGCAATCTCCTTGCTTTAGGCGTTTTTCTTTTTTTTCATTCAGAGCAGAACAATAAACAGACTTCGAACACATAGATTATGCTCTGAACTTGTTCCAAACAGAGCGAGCTCTAAACACTGATATGTTTTTTTTTAAACACACTTGAATCGCGCAAATTAGAAAACATTTTAGTTTTAACCATATAAAGCAATATAACAAGAAACTACACGTTTTTGTACATAAATATAGAAAATCAACAAGCGATCAACTTCTTTCGTCAGCTTAATTGTATCTGAATATTTTTTTCTTCACATTTTCCTTCGTGACACACATGACATTAGGTGCGCTCAGCAATTTACTCCCATGTTCAGTCGATTATATCCGAGCACATCGAGTGTGATCTTCCCATGTTCAGAACGAAAAAAGAAACACATATTTGGATCTCTGAATGATCTGAGTTAACAAGAAACTAAGACAAATCAAATTTTTTGACAACTTAGAGTCTCCTCTGAACTAAAAAAAAAAGTTACATCATAAACTGTAAATTTTAATTTGCAAGTCTACGCTTATAAAAAAGTGCATTGTTTGACGGGTCACAAGGGCAAAGCAAAACCTGCTGCAATCAAAATTGCAACTGACAATCTATTTTCCACTTTTTGCTGCTTCCTCTTTGTGTTTTTTTATCATTTCGAGCCTTATCTTATTTTCTTATGTGGGATTAGTGCTCACTAAAGTCAATTTCAGTCTTATTAAAGTTGTTCTCAAATGCAACACACAGTCTACTTTGATCTTTCTTTGGACTGTGAAAGCCTAGATTGAAGTTGTCCTGAAAAATTTGTCTGTACATTGAGAGTTTTGCGGATGCCAGGTTTTCTTCTTCACAATGTTGCTGGTACATCCTGTACATTGTTGAAAGATTTAAGGAGGAAGAGTCCATATACTTTCAGGCAGTCCCTTCTCGGTAATAATGTGACGGTACGCAAGGAAAGCTGATGATATGCTTCTTAATTCCTTGAATTAATGCCGGATAGCAGAAAAAAATTAAGCCAACTAACGCAAAATACAGCGAAAGCTTGATTAATGCAATCATGTGAAGTTCAAATATATGAGTTATCTACTTATTGCACGCCAGATCGATACATAAAATCATGCAAAAAGCAGGTACCTGAAGATATCTACTTCTTGCACTGAGTTTTCTTTGATTGGTCTGTTTTTTTCAACACCCCAATAGATGCACAAGGTTCGGAACACTAGTTATCTGTTTATTACACTTAAAACAAATTGATTCAACGAAGCAGAAAGCCCAGATATCTCAAAAACTAAAAAAATACAAGTTAGCTGGTTCTTGCACTTAGGTGACGATATTATGCGTGGTGTGAAAGGCGATAATCACAAAGCAGTAATTCTTGATTCAAAGTAAAAAGCAGTGTATTCAGTAAATATGTCTCTTTGGAAGGTGAATTGTTGTTCACTTTATAGCTAAGTAACATAATTTGTTTTTTATTTCAATTTCTTTCTTTTTATAAGTGTGCAGACAGTAAGAAACTTTTCACACTAAATTCGTTCGATTTGGTTCAAGTTCAATTGGGTTTTGTCGCTGTTTATAAAGTCAAAAGTAATTAAACAGTTTTAGATAAAGAATTGTTAATAGAATATTGAAAGGAACTGTTGTTAATAGAAGAAAGAACTCGTACTATACTCGTTTATAGTTTTAGGAATATTTCTATTCAACAACCTGATTTGAGAAAGGAAAAACCAACTTAGTTATAACTAGGCTAAAGAAACAAATAAAAGCAACAAACTATTTCCAGGACTACAATGTACAACTACAACATGAGACATTTACCTGAGACCCAAAGGGTGCTGCAATACTATGATCACTAAAACTACCAGCAGCAACACCCAACTGCTGTGGTGGTGGCTGCTGAGGCTGCACCAATGAAGGTGGCGGTTGTTTGGCCATGTTCACCGGCTGACAATTAGAAGCCCACGACATGTCCGCGACTTTTGTTAATTAATTGAATAATCGATATTATCTTCGTGTTCCAGTCTCAATTTCAACTTTCAATTATATGCACTAAAAACTCGTCTCAACTTACCCCCACTATTAAGGTTGAAAAAAATTACCTATCGAGCATTTTACAACAATCACATTAAACTGGATTTCATAATTATTTTAATTTGTATTCGAAGATTGTGCAAGCTAATCGTAAAAGTGAATTTTAATAATAAATTGTTGCGAGGTGTTTGACGTTCAGCGACGAGTTTACGTGGATGTTTTCGTTAGGTTGCTTATTGGTGAAGTTGGTTTGGAGAAAAATCTATTTTCCAATCAGAATTTATCAATTCTTTTAACCCAAAAACAACACACACATACCTTCTGATCGATAAGAACGGAAAATATATAATAATCAATTAAAATTTCAAATTTGGTTTAGTTTTTTTTCTCAAAATTAATCCTCACACAAAAAAATTAAACGGCAGATTTTATTTTCTGAAAAAACACTGGTGCTGGTGCCAAGTTGACATTCTTAAACTGGTTGTCTCTGTCTAATAAATTTGATGAAGGGGTTGAAGTTGGGATCAGATGGCACCAAAACAACAACACAACTGTTATACTTGCTACAGAAAAGTGTAGGCTTTCTTCTTCAAGCACAAGGACCAGGCGAGTCGACAGGTTTCCAACACAAATTTCGAAACAAAAACAAGTTTTCTTCCTTTTTTTTTGATAAACTTTCACGGAAAGAAAAACAAAATTATTTACCTATATATGCAGGAACATATATTCGTAACACAATAAATAAATTGTAAATTTTACATAAAATGTGATTATTTCTTCTTTTATATATACTGAGTTGCGATCGGGTAAGAAAATTTGCGATTGATAAAGGTAGTTTTGCTTACTGCTGAATAAAACGAAGAGAAATTAGACCAACAAATTTCAAGTCACGGAATTTTACTGCCAACTTGGAACTTTAACTTTCGTATATTATTTTCTTTTCCACCTGTCATCTCACAATTAGCGGAAGGGCTGATATTTAGATAAAAGATAGAACAGGACGGTAATATTTTTGTGTGCTTTCTGTTTTCTTTGATTCATGGCTTACTGCTATGACGGCAAATATAGTGAACAGGGGTGTAAGCGTTTGGAGTAGAGTTAAGTGCTCCGAAAAAAAAATATATAAATGCACACGGAAAACTTCTATTTATCTGAGTTGTCAACATTTTTTTTTCACTCACAGCGTTTAGAGCTCCGAATGTTTGTTTCTTTTTCCGTTCTGAACATATGTTCAGTATCAATGTGCGATAATTGCCTACGATTTATGAACAAATAGCTGAGCACACGAAATGTCGTGTGTCGAGAAGTAAAATGTGGAGAAAAAAATATTCAGATGCAATTAATAAAATGGAGAATTAAATTGGTCACTTGTTGTTTTCCTGTATTTTTTTTTTATTCATTTTTATTTAATCTTAACTTATAACTATCTTAAGGCTAGACAAAAATGTTTAAAACTAGCCTAATTATCAATAACTTACAACTAATTTACTGGCCCTTTACGTGCGCTCTAAAGTCCCCTTTCACACAGGAAAACCAGTTGCTGGAGATTTTTTTGACGTTTTCCTTTAATTGCCTTGTAGCTTTCACATGAAGAAACTGGCACCGAGAAACTGAGGAAGAAACTGGGAAGATTTTGTTGGGCTAATTGGAACGCAAAGCAAAACGTCAAATAAATCTCTTCAAATCGTTGACCGGGGAGATTTTTTTCATTCCCCTTACTTCTTGCCCTTCTCGCCAACACACTCCCAGTTGCCGGCAACTCAGTTTCCTTGTGTGAAAGGGGACAAACTAAACTATATCTCTTAATACTAATGTCTTTCTACCTTAAATCTATTTTAATTAATTCTAATTATTTTATTTTATTTTTGTTTTACCAAGAAAACTTTTTTTTAAAAACTTGGTCTCGTATCATTTTTCATTTTTTACTTACAAACTACCTAAATCTAGACTAAAAATAATTAAAACTAGATACAATTAACTTATATACTAACTAAAACTAACTTGAACTACTTAAGATACTTAAAAATACCCAAAACCACTTAAAACTACTTAAAAACTAGAACAGCCACAGCAGCATTTTTTTCGTTTTTTTTCGTTGTTTTCCTGTATCTGGTGTGTATCCGTGTACAAAATAAATGTAGTTTTGCCTTATATTGTTTGGTATGGTTAAAATGAAATTTTATTCTCGTTTGTGTGGTTCAAGTGTGTTTCAAAAACAAATCATGTGCCGAGCTTACTCTGTTCGGGACAAGTTCACAGCATATTCTATACACTCAAACTCTATTCATTGCTTTAAAATCCACGTCTATTAAAATCTTTTTTTTTAGCAACGCGTATATCTAAAAACTTAATTACAAAACCTTTTTTTTTAAAACCAGTTTGTCAAATACTAATTTTTCTATAGTTTTGTGTGCAAAAGCTTAGGGCGATCTTTTATTCCGTTCTTCTTTTTTAAGCTTAAGCCTAGTACGCTGCTGATGCAAAATGGAAATTCCGATACAAAAATGACTGCCTTAACTTCATTTAAAACACATTTGTACAAAAGTAAAAAAAAATTGTAAAATTTTAAATATTAGATAGGATATCAGCAGGATGTTAGAAAAAGACGAACATTTTTTGAATGTAGTTAAGGCTTAAGGCCTAACTATTATTTGTTAGAGGCGTTTATATGAGCAAATATTTTTGTTATTAAATCGATTCAGTACGTTTGGAGTTCGTATATATTTATACCTATATATTTTCCAAAATTGATTTGATTTGTATTGTAGTCAAAAGTATTAGTTCATGTTTTTAATGTTAATTAATTTGTCTAATACACTATGTTCCCACCAACATGCTGAGATTTCAGCAGGAAGCCTCCGAGATTTCGAATTATGGTGTTCACACAGGCAAATCCAAGATAACGACTCTCAAAAGCACAAACAACATACCTTTTTGTTTTTGTATCCATCAACCGCCATAAGTTAATGACAAATAAAAATTCTTACTTTCTCTTCTTATCTCCTTTTGTAAGTGTGAAAGATCGTAATTTGCACATAATAAGCTTTTTAGATGTGGGCCATTCACTTCGGTAACGTGATTTGATTGAGAAAAAAGGCTTCGATTTGAATAAAAAGTTATCGGAAAATTGATATTCGAAGGGCATGTTACAAATCTAGGCATTTCGGAATAGAATAGTTTCGAAAGCAATCATAGAACTAAGATTAGGTATTTTGTATATTGCTTTCAAAAGTAATGAAGCCCAATCAATAAGAAAAATAAAATTAAATTAAATAGATTTAAATTATTTATTTTACAATTTTTTTTACGCTGTGGAATAACCCGAATTACAGCCTTCTGCCATTGTGATGCTCACAGGTCACAATTTTTTGTAAGGTTGTTTTTGTGAGGTTACTTATGAGGCGGTCCCAATTTCGTATTCTCAAGAAACCTCACAAGTAATCTCACCACCGGAAGGAGAATTTGTTTTAGTGATGCCAGCCAGCTGATTTGTCAAAACAAACATATATATCAAAACAATCTGCAAACTACAAAAGTGATAAATTACTTAAAATTTGTTTAAAAACATCTGCAATAATAATTTGTTTGATAAGAATAGAATAAGGGTATTCATAAAACCGAGTAAACGCGGTAAACGTGGTAAAATGGTAAATGTGGTAAGTGAGCTGCCAAAATTTGTATGGAAAAACCTTACCAAAAAATGGTAAACTTTTCCCCATAATTTTGTGTGGGGAAGCTTACCATCTGAGTTTGGTAAATGTGAAAAACTATAACTATCTTTCTTCCTCTTATTATTTTTGGCAGACATTGTAAATGAGAGTAGTAATACTTTGTTACCTATTATTCAAGTTAAAGTACAGGAAGAAAAAATAATCATTTACCACATTTGCCCAAGTTGTTTTTTATAAGTGATTTCATGAAATGTGCGTGATAAGCTTTTCCATTTAACGATGTGCGAAAGCTTACGTGGTTTCATGAATATCCTTATTCAGTTTCAATCAAGTACTCATTAAAATCGGTGTTATAATAGCTAGCAGATGAACTTAGCAAATGACCGGGATTCTCAAGAAGAACTTTCGGAGCCAAAGCCAATTATTTTTTTTCGAAATTTTGGTATGCAGTTTTTTAGAGTTTATTAATATACATTTTATTATAAAATTTAAAAAAAATAAAATTCAATTATGAAAAACACAAATTAATTAAATTTTCTTGAAATTCCTTGGAATATTTATCTTCCGATTGTGATGCAGATATTACATATTATTGTACCTTCAGATTTATGCACTCAGTCATTGGTTCCATCTAGTGCCGTATTGCCTAGAAAAATCTTGCCGGAAAGATGACACATTCGATTTTAGACAGTTTTGTGAACGTTAAAATAATAAGATTTTAATTTCTGTTCATTTTTGAAAGCTGAAATAATTAAAAACGTATAGAGATTTCTAATCGTGGTTAAAAAATGTAACTTTTTCCACATTGCTGCTTCGCATTAGTTTCATTTAATTCATGAGCTTTTTCATAATTGTCTCGTACACTACAAGATATAAATTTTCTCAAACAATGTTTGCACTTGATAAAATTGGAAATAAATCCTTTTCCTCCTTTACATGGCAAGTTTTCTTGTGGAAATCTAACGAAAAGGAATCGATTGTCGGTCTTCACTAAAAGTCGGAAAATATAGGCCGATAGATAAAAGCTGTATCTTGAAACAAAACTATAAAAAAAACGAAAAAAGAACAAACATGGAATTGAATTTGATTTTGATACATCGTTTGTAAGAACTAATAAAACTGTATTAATTGATTTTTTAATAAATTACTCTTTGGTTGTAGCTCAGCAGATTTCTAAGATAGTTAAGGGATATGAATGATCCGTTTGTCATTCAAGATACAACTTTTATCTATCGGCCTATATTTGCCGACTTTTAGTGAAGATTCATTTCGATTTCCACAAGAAAACTTACCACTTAAAGGAGGAAAAGGAGTTATTTCTTCAAGTGCAAACATTGTTCGAGAAAATTTATATCTTATAGTGTACGAGACAATCATGTAAAATATCATGATTTAAATGAAACTTATGCGAAGCAGCAATGTGGAAAAAGGTACATTTTTTAACCACGATTAGAAATCTCTATAAATTTTTAATTGAATGAATGCGGACATTCATTATGCTTATAAAATAAAAAAAAATCAGCTCACCAAATGAACTGAAATTAAAATCTCATGATTTCAATGTACACAGAATTGTCTAAAATCGAATGTGTCATCTTTGCGGCAAAACTTTTCTCCGCAACACGGCACAGAACGACACCAATGTCCGAGCGCATAAATCTGAAGGTACAATATTTAATATCTGCATCACAATGGGAAGATAAAACATTCCAAGGAATTTCAAGAAAACTTTTCTCCGCAACACGGCACAGAACGACACCAATGCCCGAGCGCATAAATCTGAAGGTACAATATTTAATATCTGCATCACAATGGGAAGATAAAACATTCCAAGGAATTTCAAGAATGTCGAGGAAAACGCAACAAAATTTAATTAATTTGTGTTTTTCATAGTTGAATTTAATTTTTTTTTAATTTAATAATAACATGTATATTAATAAACTAAAAACCTGCATACCAACATTTGGAAAAAAAATTGATTTGGCTCCGAAAGATCTTCTTGAGAATCCCGGCCATATCTTCAGTTCATCTATAAACTATAATACTAATTTTAATTATTATTTGATTAAAACTGATTATTTTATTATCAAATAAATTATTATTGCAGATGTTTTTAAACAAATTTTAGGTAATTCAACACTTTTGTTGTTTGCATATTATTTTGATATTGTTTGTTTTGCCAATCAGCTAGCCGTCATCACTAAAAAAAATTCTCCTTCCGGTCGTGAGTTTTCTTGTGAGTTTTCTTATGAGGGCCTCAACAGAATACGAAATTGTGACTGCCTCATAAGAAACCTCACAAAAAATTGTGACCTGGGGCCCAATTCCGCAAGCGTGAGTTTTCTCTGTGTACACAGAAAGTTGTGTACACATACATTTTTCCGATTCCGCAAAGGTGCGTTGCAATTTTTTTGACAGATAACGTGTACACAGATAGGCAAATCTGTTCACGCATATTTTGAGGGTGAATAATTTTTTTGCACGGAAAAGCTTTCACGGTTGGGAATTGGGCCCCTGTGAGCACCAAAACGGCAAAAGAAAATTGCTGTTAAATAACGTTAACCTATTTATATAAGACATCTGGCGTGAAACATGAATGCCAACATTCATTATGCTTACACCTTTACCTAGCCAAAATATTGAAAATAGCGCCACTTTGCCAACATAGTCCTTTCACATCACTTTGACATTTGTTGTTGTCGTGTTTTACTCCACGATTTGGAGGCAGCTGACGTGTTGCTAGAAGTTTGGTTCATCGTCGTCTTAAAAAGTGTTTTCGATTTTTTTTATTCCAATAAAGCCTAAGCAAATGTAATTTTCTGGCTTTTAAAAATTCTATTGTATTCCAACTTTGATTTTATATAGCAATAAAATTTAAAAGATGGCACTCCTCACAATGATTGCACGGGTAATTGATGGTCTTCCACTGGTCGGTACAATGCAAGATGATGAACAAGTAAAGTGTTTTTAAAGTTTATCTTTTGAGTTTAATATCTACTAATTAAAATTAACTATATTTTTACACCTTTAGTCTGGTCGTAGTATATTAGAATATCAGAATCAAGCAAAAATGCTTTTCAGAAAATTGGGATCACACTCACCAGCGCGATGCAGTATTGAAACAGGACCCTATCTTTTCCAGTAAGTCAAATCGCTTATAATGTAAATTTAATAAGGTTTTTATTGATATTCTTGTAAACATTCTTTAGCTATTTAATTGAAAATGATGTATGCTATCTTGTTATGTGTGATAAAATGTATTCAAAGAGATTAGCATTTAATTACCTAGAAGATCTTGCTCAAGAGTTCCATGGGACGTATGGCAGACGTGTTAATTCGGTGACACGTCCCTACGCATTTATCGAATTCGATGTATACATCCAAAAGGCAAAAAAACAGCTAACAGATAGGAGAAGAAACATAAATACAATTAACACACAGTTGCAAGATGTACAGAGGATAATGGTAAGCATTTGAATAAAGAAATTAAAATTCAGTAGGTAATCAATTTAAATAAGAACAAAGGTCAAAATGTAGGTAGGTATGTATGCTAATTTATAAATAGTCATAGATACCTGGGAATTAAATCAACTAAACCAATTGAATATTGTTTATTTCAATTGGTTTTTGCATAGTTTATTAATGAAATTATTGAGAGTAAAGCGTAGTGATAATGTGAGTGAAAATACGATTTTCCGTGAACTTATTTGGTCATTGTAGGTTTTGCAATGAAACTATTAAGTTACATTAACTTTCCCAACGTTTCGAAAGGGGTTGCTGCCTTCTTTAGGGGAACTTTATTTGAACAAAAAATACAAATACATGTTAATGAACGCAATAATAACAAACAAGTAAATACACTCACTTATACAAAATTATAAAGTTATTTGGTTCTTTTAATAATACATTTAAAGAATAAATGATTTTTAAATTTTTAAACAAAACTACGAAAAACACTTCGAATAATGAAGTTTAGTCTATTTAATTTGAACATAGAAAAATTATTTACATCTTAGATGACAGAAGAGAACAATAAACGGTAGAAATGCTTTATGTCTTGTTTTCTATTCATGCTGTTGTTATTTAATATGTGCAATGTTTCTAACGTATATCTTTTTGAAACATGTGTCTCGATCTGTAGAACTTCTAGAACTTCAAAATCTGGAGAATGTCCGCTTTCAATACTATGACTCGCCAGGGCTGTCTTCCTAGGATTCTCAAGTCTAATATCCGATCTGTGGTTTGAAATACGTTGTCGAAGAAATTGCTTCGTTGTTCCAATAATGCAAAGGTTGCAAGATTCATTGGGTTTTCCATTGTAATTTATTTTATATATGACATCCATTTTCTTGCCCTTATCTGGTTTAGTTTTAAGTTTTGTAAAAAATTGGCTGAGTGTTTTATTTGATTTAAAATTTAAAATTATCTGTCAATCCTGGGACGTAAACTATACTTTTATGGTAAGCATTAATTGAATCCACATCAGCATTGTTTTCTCTTGGGGTTTGAATGTTTTGTTTAAGAAGCAGACTACGGATGACTGTCGAAGGATAACCATTATCCTTCAGTATTTTTGTGACTTTTTTCTCGTTAGCGAAATGGAATTGTACGTCACTTATTTTGAAAACTTTATTAATAAGATTAGAAACAGTGTTAATAATAATGTGTCTTGCTTGGATTGAACGGAAATTCACTAATCTACCAGATGCTGTTAGTTTTTGGTACCAATCAAATATTAAGTGAATTTCTTATGGATTCTATCTATAGATTTTATGTCCAAAAATGAGATCGCTTTATTATGTTCATTCTCAACCGTGAACTGAACTTTTGGGTAAAATGCGTTGAGGATCTGCAGTACCTTGTTAATATTTCTTTTATCCATAATGGCAAAAATATTATCCACATATTTTGAAATAAACGTAGGTTTCTCTTCGATACCATTAATACACTCATAAAACATGATATAGTAATAAATATGCAATTGTGGGTGATAAAGGGTTACCCATAGGCATTCCAAAATTTTGTTTAAAAATATCGTTTTTGAATTGTAAATAATTGTTTTCCTTAAGGCAGAAGTCGAGGATCTCAAGAAATTTGTTTTAGTTGATTTTTGTATTTTTACTGATTAAATCCAATTTCTTTTTTACTATGGTGATGGCTAGTTGTATGGGAATGTTTGTAAAAAGTGACACTGCATCATACGAAACTAAAACATAATTATACCTTAATTTAATATTTTTAGATTTTTCAACAAATTCAAACGAATTTTTGACAGAGTATACTGAAGTTTTTGTCGTGTACTGTAAAATTTTTCCAACGTATTTTGATAATTCGTAGCATGGCAATTTTATAGATGACGTAATGGGACGCAGAGACATGTTCGCCTTATGAATATTTGGTAGGCCGTAACGAGAAAAAAGTCACAAAAATACTGAGGGATAATGGTTATCCTTCGACAGTCATTCGTAGTCTGCTTTTTAAACAAAACATTCAAACCCCAAGAGAAAACAATGCTGATGTGGATTCAATTAATACTTACCATAAAAGTATAGTTTACGTCCCAGGATTGACAGATAATTTTAAAAAAGCCATCACCAAATATCAAACTGATGTTCGCTTTGCCTTTAAATCAATTAAAACACTCAGCCAATTTTTCACAAAACTTAAAACTAAACCAGATAAGGACAAGAAAACGGATGTCATATATACAATAAATTACAATGGAAAACCCAATGAATCTTGCAACCTTTGCATTATTGGAACAACGAAGCAATTTCTTCGACAACGTATTTCAAACCACAGATCGGATATTAGACTTGAGAATCCTGAGAAGACAGCCCTGGCGAGTCATAGTATTGAAAGCGGACATTCTCCAGATTTTTAAGGTGTAGAAGTTCTACAGATCGAGAAACATGTTTCAAAAAGATATACGTTAGAAACATTGCACATATTAAATAACAACAACAACATGAATAGAAAACAAGACACAAAGCATTTCTGCCGTTTATTGTTCTCTTCTGTCATCTAAGATGTAAATCATTTTTCTGTGTTCAAATTAAATAGACTAAACTTCATTATTCGAAGTGTTTATCGTAGTTTTGTTTAAAAATTTAACAATCATTTATTCTTTAAATGTATTATTAAAAGAACCAAACAACTTTATAATTTTGCATAAGTGAGTGTATTTACTTGTTTGTTATTATTACGTTCATTAACGTGTATTTGTATTTTTTGTTCAAATAAAGTTCCCCTGAAGAAGGCAGCAACCCCTTTCGAAACGTTGGGAAAGTTAATGTAACTTAATAGTTTCATTGCAAAACCTACATTGACCAAATAAGCCGACGGAAAATCCTATTTTCACTCACATTATTAATCTCCAAATTGATCGATACATCATCTTTAGTAAAGCGTAGTGGTCTATGTTCTGCTCTGTTATCGTATTTTGCGCAAATTTAGGTATTTCCGCAAAAAATCAATTCAAAATTGTATTTTGATCTAATGTTACAATAATTGTTATCATATAATTAACCCACTGAAATTTGAATTAGATTTTATTTCAAAATGATTTACATACAAGCAGACTATTATAACTTAAACGTATCTTGTTCATGTAGGCATATTTCAATATTTTCACAAGCTTTGTTAAAATTTAACTAATGGCGTTTTTATGCGGCAATCCGGAATTGTTCTCCGATCCGGGATCCCAACTGAACACTTTTGTGTGATTCTGATGATTCTGAATTTTAATGAGATTGTATATGTGAAAATAATTGTGTACGTGAGAATATTCAAATTCAAAAAAAATGTTTGTTGCACAATTATAATACAAGAAATGATAACAGTCGAGTTTGACGTTCAAGTATATGAATGTGTGAGTGCTTCTGCTTCTGATTCTGTTTTCAAATCCAGAAGCAAAATTCTCTTCTTTTCAGAATTAGAACTGTCATTTTTTCCCAAGTGAACGCTTTCAGAAGAGTCCGGAAGGCTTCTACAAGGCAAATAAAAACGACATAACTCAAGTGACACATAATCAAAATGTCTGCAATAAAAAAATAATAATCTTTACTACGTTTTAAGTCACGTTTTACCTTTTGATCAGTTAGAACTTAGAAATCCTTTGTGTCGTATAACTTCTGCACATCAATTAGTTGGATTATTTCCCCTTTATTCAACGGGGCTCGAACCGCAGGTGCCCTTTTTATTTTATAAATATACAGAGAGAGAATCTATGTGGTTTAAATGAGGACTTTGACCAAACTGCTCTATAGCTTTAATAGAATTCGATTAAATTTTTTTTGATTTGACGACCAGCGAACAATCCTCGGGTCGTTATATTCTTAAAATAGTAAGTTGAAAAGCTAATCATTGTCACAAACGTCTGTCCAAAATGTCTATAGATTTCATCGGTCACTTTTTCATTGATCTGTAAAATGGAGAAAACTTCATATGAGGTGATACATCCCCAAATCACCGCCGTACTTAATACGGTATGTGTGTATTTAGTGTCTAAAGCTATGTGTACACGATTGGAAGACCTTCCAATATTTCCAGATTTTTCGCAAAAAAAATAACCAATTTTCTATCAAAAAATTGACAGACTTCTTCCAGTCGTCTGAACTCGTCTAAACAGCCAATTTTCTTATTTTCCGATAATTATACGATTATCTGCCAATTAATTAACTGGATGATGTTCTTGCCAACAACATAATCCAATCTTTGATTGGCAGATAATTTTTTGTTTAAATTGGGGGGTGAAACAACAAAATTAATTTATTCGCTTTCGAAAAAAATTGAAATTGTTTTTTTAAAAGAACAAAAAAGCAAATTGATGCGGAAATTAATAAGACGCTGCTAGTCACCGTCGATCAATATAGCGAAGATGTTTTATAAAAAGAAGGTCGAAAATGATTGGATAGTCGCTATGCACTCTTCACGTTTTTTTCAATTTTTTTATACTTTATAATATTTTATAATGTTTTTTTTTTCACAACTAGCTACTTTCACAAATACTTTACTTTTAAAATAAAGTTTCAAAATTGTCTTCCAATAAGTCTACCAATTTTTTACTTGTGGTTATAGGTACTATAAGGCAAGTTATGTATTTGTAAAAAAAATTTTGTCTGACAATCAAACAACATTATATGCCAATCCCGTCTGTCTGTAATGGAGTGTGCAGCCTAAACGGTTAGGTGGATTTGCTACATATTGGTTTTTCGGTAACATGCCCACACGTTTTTTCATTTTTTTAAGACGACAAATAACAGTAGCTCCCATACATTTTTTTGGCCAAAAACAAAAATCTTATTTTTCTCAAAAACAGCTCCAACGTTTTTTATAAAAAAAATCAGTTCATTAATGAAGGGAAAGGGTACCTTTTGATAATTTTTTTTTAAATGTTATTTTTGGTACCTCTAGTAGAACCATTTTCTGGGAAACGGTTAATTAAATTTTGTTTTGAAACACTATTGTGAATTTTTTTTTTAAACTCAAAATTTCGAAAACGACTCAATAGACTTTTTCGATATTTCGTATTTGTTTTTTTTTTTGACATTATCTTGAATAAGTAAAAAAAAACTATTTTTCTAAAATAAAAAACAACGGTTCCTCCCATACAAAGTTTAAAAACCGTTAAGAAAAAATTCATTTCTGGAAAACGGCTGCAAGAATTTTTTAAAAAAAATTGTGTGTTCTTAAATTAGTACAGTTCACTTTCAAGTATACAAATGTTTTTTTTTGCGTACTTATTACTTACTACTTTTCATATTTTAGACTTTCTCAACATTGGATGAACCGATTAAAATAATTTTTTTTACACAAATGCTCCCTAAAATTCTTAATAAAACTGCATAAGAAAATTTTCAAAAAAAAGTTTTTCGATTTTTAAAAAAATAAATAAATATTTTCACAGTCACAGATTTTGTTTGAAATTTGAATTGTATATGTATATTAACAATATCTTCAAAATGGCGTTTCAATTTTTTTAGAATGTTTTCAAAATTTTTTACATAAAAAATTAATTTATTAAAAAACCGCTCCAACGATTTTTGATTTTTTTTTATATATTCTTATTTATCCAAGAATTCAAATGACATCTTTGTTTTCCCTCAAACTATAACAACTAAGCAATATTAAAACATTTAATAATGTGTATTAGCCATTTATTTCTACCTTATTATTGTTGACTTTTTACGAATTTTTGGGTACATCACTGAATACTACATACAACATAAGCCCTCACAAATTTATATATAAAGGGTTATCTATTTTGCGCTTTTAAAAGTAAACGTAAATAAAACACATATAAAATATTATTTTTCATGAAATTTCTTTTTTATTATAAAGTTTGAACGTTGACATTATGTGTGAAACACTACATCATTTAAATGACCACTACGCGAATTGTTGCAAGCATCGATTCTTTTGAGGTAATTTTCGACCACTTTTTGACACATATTGGGCGGTATGTCAGCCATAACTTGACGAATGTTGGTTTTCAAGTGCTCAAGAGTTAAAGATTTATCTGCATAAACACGGCCTTTCGCGTAGCCCCACAAAAAAAAGTCCAGCGGTGTCAAATCGCATGATCTTGGTGGCCAGTTGATATCGCCACGACGAGAAATTACGCGGCTAGGAAATGTCTCTTGCAATAAAGCCATATTCGCTCGAGTTGTGTGGCATGTGGCACCGTCTTGTTGAAACCACATATTCTCCAAGTCTTATTCTTCAATAGCAGGCAAACAAAAGTCGGTTATCATATGACCATAACGCTCCGAATTGACGGTGGCAGTCGTTCCATCGTCGTTTTCGAAGAAGTAAGGTCCAATCACTCCTCCGAACTAAAGAGAGCCCCAAACAGTGACTTTTTGTGGATGTAATGGCATCTCTTCAATTACTTGATGATTCTCAGAACCCCAAATATGACAATTTTGTTTATTAACATACCCACCGAGTGAGAAATTTGCTTCGTCGCTGAAGAAAAATCGCCGTCCACAGCCTGTTGTCCAAGCACTCATTCGACGTATCTACGACGTTGTGAATGGTCAGCTGGCTTCAGTTGTTGTGTGAGCTGGACTTTATATGGATGTAGATGTAGATCCAAATGCAAAATACGCCATAATGTCCCGTAACACAGTCCTAATTCATGATACGAGCCCAATTCAGTGGTACGAGCGAAACGATGATGCACAGGCCTCACAATATCTGTAACCAATCCAGTCTCTTCAAATTTCTTCACAATTTTGCCAATTGCTTGCGTAGTTGGACGATTATGTAAACCATAATCTCCGCTTAAAGCACGATATGTGGCTGTGGCAGAATCACCATTTTTGTAGTAGGTTTTAACAATTTTTATGCGTTGTGCGATAGTTAAGCGATCCATTTTCGTAAATGTCAGACTTTCAACTGGAAAAAAAAATTGGTTTAAGAACTGAGTTTGATAGATGTCGAATTCCAGCCCTATACTTTTTAAACCGCAAAATGGATAACCCTGTCCATATGCATTTTTAAAAATCATGAGTCTTATGTTGCTACCTACCCACCTACATCCTTCATTTTCGTTATTATATACTTACAGACCTAGGTTCAATCTATGTACGTATGTACATATCTCTCCTAACTTACATAATTAAATTCCATAACGTTACCTATGTATATAATAACTATTCTTTGAATCATTCATTCGATAATGCATTATATGTACAAAGAATCAAGATAATCTTACCTACATCGGCTTTAAACCTGCATAGGATAACTAAACTACCTGCCTACTAACAGTGTCAATGTTTAACTTTATTAAAATTGTTAACTACAAAAACAACTTCGTACGATCCAGTCGTGCATTTTATTTCTTTAGAGTTCTATTTCCTTTTGTCGATTTAAGCCAATAAAATTGCATTGATTTTCCTAAGCAATAGTAATTTCAATTTAGAGAAAAAACCGTTTTGACAGTTTGAAGCTATTTCGAAGTTTTCGAAAACGGTCGAAATCTAAAAAATGATTTTCATTTCACGTGAAATTAAAAGTGATTTCAATTCGATTTCGATCGAAAGGCAGAAGGTTGTATATATGTATGTATGTACATAAATCTCTATTCCTAAAGTCAACCTAAAATTTTATTTGAAAAACCTCAACTCACCCTAGTTGACAAACTAGAACTCGGCCTTAAGTAGATCTAGTTTTCTTCAGTGGCGAGTTGAGTATGTCGAACACTAACACTATGTGCCATTTAATATCTAAATGTTGCGAATTTATCTTTAATGGAAATAAATTTTTCATATTTTAGGTACAAAATATCGATGATGTATTACAAAGAGGAACAGTCTTATCAGGTAATTGACAACTTCACCACTTCATATTTGTTCAATAAAATCAAAATACACTTTTTATTCCAGAACTTGACACGAAAACTCAGAACCTTTCAATGATGTCACAGAAATACAAAAAAGATGCAACTTATTTAAATCGTAAATCTATGTATGTTAAGGCGGCAGCTGCTGGAATTGTTGTTGTAGTGTTTATATTATATTTTTGGGTATTATAAGAAAAAAAAACAAAGAAGCTATATAAAACGAACACACTGTGCATAAATTATTTTTAAAAAATATATTAGTTTAAATATTCAAAAAAAAAAAAAAAAAAAAATTTGCAAACATCATGTTAACGAACGAAATACGAGGTATCTTATGAATATTTATTTAATTTGTTATTTCTAACAAAAAAAATGCAAGCATGAATATGTACAATAACAATCTAAAAATTAGATGAATATCATCTTTTTCTGTAGGAACTGCAGCTGGGATTTTCTTCTTCTTCAGTTACGTTTCCACCATCGGAATCTGATGAAGATGAAATCTCATCCCATAGTTTTCCATCTGAGAAAAGATAATTGCTTGGTTCCTTTTCGAGTTGTTCACGTTTCAGGCGTCGCTCGGCGCGCTTTTTCTCAATCAATTTTTTTTCTAGATTTTCTTTAGAATCAATGTCTGGTTTGTCGTTTTTGATAAGTGCCGCCATTGTTTTCTGGTAAGAATTATTTTCTTCTTCAAGATCGTCATCTGAAAAAAAAATAATAATAATGAAATAGTAAACAAAGATCAAAGACTATTTTTCTTAACAAAAATTCTATATTTTTCTTAACAAAAATATTGGTATGGCAATTTAAAGTATTTAGCAAGAAAAACGTCCACCCGTTTTTGAAACACTGAATTTTCAAAAAAAAAATTCTTCGCACAAAACTTGCCTTTTAGTACTTATGCATATAGCCAAGAATTACTGGGGGTCGCGGTTGCAAGTCGGTAAGATGAAAAAGCAATCGTTGGCCAAATTCGTAAACGCAGGGTTTGCAAGGGGGTCTTATGCTAAGGAAATGCACGAACCCTTGCATAAATGTACTTGAAAATGTACACAAGAAAAAAAGACTGTGTTTTCAGACAGTCTGCGTTGCAAGGATTTTTATGTTTGCTTTTAGGAAACGCTTTCTAAGCATATTTTGCAAATAATAGCATAATAGCATAATAACGAATAATAGCACGTTCAAAAACCGATCATACGATGGATACATTCATTGTTTTAAAAATTGTGGCAATATTTTTTAACGTAATTTCCTTTTCCCTTTTCGTGTATATTAAGCTGCATATATCGCACTAAGCGGCAATTGAACTTCATACAATTTCACATAAATAGTTATGTTGCCGGCGTAGTTCCGCTGAAGTTCCGTCTAATGCGACCTAACTCTTAAAAGCATGTGTTCATTGACAAAAGATTTGAGCTTATTTTTATGTCCTTTTCGATAGGTTTTCCGGAAGAACTCTCCGATCCGGGATTCCAATCGAACACGTAAACACTAGATTCCAGATTCTGAAAATGTATGTGAGTGTATGTATAAGACGGGAAATGTTGCACGCACATTTGTGATTATTTTATTTTGTAAACATGGCTGACACAAATGTAGAAGATTTCGAAGTTATTCTTGATGAAAATGCGAAATTACAGTTATTGAAGGGAAATGTGGGTTCGGAACAGATATTCATAATTTCAATTCTCTAAAGATTGAAATTGAAAATACAAAACTTCAGATAAGCTAAAACAAAACAATGGCATGAATAAATTAATTTGAATTTGATAGTTAGTGTGTGTGTGTGTGCGTTCTTCTGTTTTGGATTCTGACTACAAATCCAGAAGGAAATTTCTCTTCTATTCAGGAGAAGAACTGACATTACCAATCAAACAGTTTCAGAAGCATTCGAAAGCCTTCCGGACGACCAATCGAAAAGGCCATTAGTCGATGTTTTGAATCTTTACATGGATGCTGCGATGCTTCACATGTTTCAACATCGATTTTGAAACATCGATATTTTTTTCATCTAACATCAATATTTTGCCAAACATGGATGAACATGGATGAACATCGTCCATCCCTACATTTTCATGTTATAATTTTTTTTTTCAAGAATCGAGTGTTAACTTGTTTGATTGGAATCCCGGATCGGCGAGTTCTTCCGGATTAACAATCGAAAAGGACATTAGTAGTTTGTTAATCTACCATTGAAGAGAACGTGAGTTTACGTAGGTATGAAGTGGCGAATGGCTATAATAATCTTAAGCCTCTTTTGACAGCTCTGGATGTTCTTCTTTTCTCTTTATCTCGAAATTATCAATAGTTTTTAAATTGAATTAGATTATTAGCATACCATCTGTCGCTGTAAGATTTCTTTCATCTTTAACGGCGACTGACACATTATAAAAAGGATTTAGTATATTTAGTGGGTGGCAAAGGCGCAGTGGATAAAGTGCTTGATTGCTAACTTAGACGTTTGGGTTCGATTTCCACGCTAGCCGCATGCTTTTCTTGGGTTAAAATGAGAGTCAATAGCTGGTTCTCAAATCCACTGTGCCAACAAAAAATTCTTTCCTATCATTCTCTTTCTTCTAATGAGTGCTGTGCAAATCAGGTTGCATTTAAAAGACATTAGGTCTTACAGGCATATATTTAAAGTAAAATAAATAAAATAAAATATCCATCTTTGTCCATTTCCATCTTAAGAATCCAGTTGTGGAAAGTAACTTGATAGTTTCTTCTCCAAATTATGCAAACTCAGTATCATGAAAGGAATTTGCGAGCTCACTGATACGAATATATCGATTAATCTGGGCCCCTACTCCTGAACACGAGTCGAACATGTTTCATTTGAAATCGAGACATTTCACATGTGGTGTGTGAGACGCATAACATATAATAAACAAAAGTGTTAAACTCTCACATAACCAGCACCATCCTAAACAATCAATATAATAATAATATGACCACGACCTTCCATAACAAACATTAAAAAATATCAAATTAACATCAAGGTCGACACCAACAACAGAATTGTGTGAATCAGCCAAACGATACGCGATCGGGTGATGTATACAAACAATGCACTACAACCATTAGCGATCGTTTGGTATGACAAAAAAATGCACTGGTCAATGAACAACAATTAAATTTTGGCCCTCATTATGAAAAGCGAATCGAACATTCGATAAGTTGCGCACAATTTAGCAAACTTCGATTATCACAGTATTAATAGCGAACTTCATCGTTCGCTTAAAAATAAATGGTGCCAAAAATAAATTCCAATAAGAAAACATTTGTTAAACGTAAAATGCTGTTTGTGTTGCGTTAAATTGTTTGTGAATTTTTGTTTTGTGTGCTTGATTTTGTATTTTTATTGTTAAGCAACATTTTATTTTTTTGAGGTGATTGAGTTTGAAACGAAAATGCAAGAAAAAAATTAGCATGGGACGGGTGAAAAAAAACATTCGTTATAGTTCTAATACCTTAGAACTACCGAACAATTTGTAAGCCATCAAAATTAAATTAATTATTAAAAAAAAATCAATGTTTTGTCTTCCATTACATTTTATTTTGTACTTCCGATCAACCAAATAAAGCAAGTGTTAAAGCTAAGAACTTCTATGCAGTTCCATCTCTTATAAAACTGGCTTGCACATTCATTTCTTGGGAGTAGTTGCTGGCAAAACCGTGTCGGTTATGATTTCGGTTTGGGACTTTCACAGTCAACTGTGTCAGGCGACAACGAAATTTGGCAATACGGCCCTCCAGCAGTAGCAGTTAAATTTTTAACTTAACTACAATTTTTGTTTCAGCTTTAACTTATAGTCCAAATAAACCTAGGTACAAAAACAATCTTAGGTGCAAACAATAAAACATTTTCTTACTAACGTATGCAACTCTTTTCCATCACGAATGGGAGGCTCAGGAGAGTTTAATTCGACAGGAAATAGTTCCCAAAAATCTTTTTGGCTTTTCTTCGAAGAACCAAACACATCTATACCTTTACATACGTCCGGATTCGATTTTGCAATTCCTTTGCATTTGTCCTTATTATAGGTTATTTTTATTTATTTAACAATATTCACAATTTGCACATAAATACCTTTTTCTTTTGTCGGTCATTACGAAAAATAACTAGCTACAGGTTAATACAAGTACATTTGAAACTTTTATCAACAATAAATAGAAAATGTTTCCCGGCACAACAATTCGCTAACGTTATCACTAAATATTTTGATTCGATAGTATATCACACTTACATGGGTAAGTAAGGATAATCAAATTCGCTAAGGTTTTGACATTTGAAGCGAGCTAAGTTGGAGCGAATCGCTATTCGTAATACGAAAATATCGAATTCGCAAGATTTTAAGTTCGATTCGCTACTCATAATGAGGGCCTACGAATGCACTTTTCTGAAAACGAGCATAACTAGGTAAACCAATGAAATTGATGACGTTAAACGTATGTGTAGGAAATGTATTTACGATAATAATAATTGAGTAATGCTCATTTAGCAATTAATAAATATTGCATTTAAATAATAGTTATTGAGGAATGCTTATTCAGCATGTCCATAGTAGGGCAATTAATTGCGATACATTTTAATGTCAATTTAACAAATTTCTAAACTTAAGAAAATTGGTAGGGATTATAGGTTAAGAATATTTTTGTATAAATAGAGTAGAAAAATAGCAATAAAGAACCAGTTGATCTAAAAAACAAAAAGTATTAAGTCTTTTATTTCGATCCACCGTGGCGAATAGCTCCTATCAAAGGTAAACTACTAATCTAACTTTGGTTTATTTTCAGGTACTACTAAATTGGCCTTCTAAGGCCACATCCAAATAGCCGCCATTGGCTATCAAAAATAAACTGGCAAAAACATATTAGGCCTTAAAATGTTTATAAACTGGAATTCCTCTTTATAGGTAGGTCTAATTTCTCTCCTCTATCATTTCGATTGATATGTCCAGTTGGACGTATATAAAATATTATTCAACATATGAAACGGTATTCCCGAACACTACTCACTAATAACTGGTATTCCTCAACTCTAACGTCAAATGTCATTTTTTTGATCATTTTTTTGTGATAAACCATTCATGTTTACAAAGCAATCGAGGGCAGACATGAATCCTGAAATGTAAGTACAAACAAGCAAAAAAAAAATTAAAATAAAATAATTTATGCAATTTTAAAAAAGATACGACTGCTAGGCAGTATGAGATTTTGGTGGATTTTTTACAATGCATCTCCACATTGCAAAGTAAAGAATAAAATCAAATGAATCAAGTAAATACAAACAAATGATTTTGTACCCGGAACAGCTGTACAAATCTAAAAAAAATTAATTTATGTTTTGATTATTGCTTTTATTTCATAATTTAAATTTATTCTTATACATTGCTAGGAAGCTCTAAGGGATTTGTTTCATCTTATTTTCTTAAAAATGCTCCTCCTGTCTTCGCCATCACCATTATCACCCACCACTATCAGTGTTTTAAATTAACTTTAGCTACTTTTCATTTATTTTTGTAGTTCTTTAAAATTTTTAATCACTTTAAGGTGAAATAAATTTACTACTACAAATATTCAAATGTTTCAAAATGTAAATATTTTTCTGTGAAACGTCAAGTCAACTTTATCGAAGTTAGCTACAATTGAAAGGACGCGTTTAGGCATTTTTAATTATGGCCTTTTCGATTGGCCGCCCGGAACACGTTCCCCCAATAAAACACCCGGAAACAATTTGACTGATTCTGAATTGTATGTATCACTGTATTTGTGAAAATTAAATTAAGAAAAAATCACATCGACTAAAAAGAATTTCCAAAACACTTGATTTCAATTTAGATACACATTTTCTTGTATCAATAATAATTATACCTAGCTGCTTTTTACGTTATCTTACCAGAAAAGTAGTTTAAATTCAATAAGCACATCGAAATTACACAACAAAACAACCCGATGATTTTGACATTTTAATTATGTGAGTGTATTAGTGATTCTGTTTTCGATTCTGAAATGAAAACCAGAATCGTTTTCTGTTCTGTTTAGAGTAACAACTGTCATTTTGTCGGGGTCAGAACAGTTCTGGACGGCCAATCGAAAAGGCCATTAATGTCATGTTATTGACTCTCCCCTATTAGGGGAATACCTAATGCCGCTCGACTAGACTGTGAGCTCTCGGGTGACACCTTACTCGACTCGTATTCAGAAATAGGCCCCCTGATTAAATACCTTCGAAACTCTTCTGAAGTCAGGGATGCACGGATGTATCTCGCTGCGAATTTCTTTTGAAAAACTTAATCATTATGCTCATTCGTAAATAATACAGCACAACATTTATCTTTCGATCAATTAGTACTCTCACTTGAAGAAAACAAATAAATGATAATTCTAATGCGCACATAAGAATAAAAAAAATTAAAATCACTGCAAGGCTTGCACCATTTTTTTGTTTTCAATTTTTGGCAACACGGGAAAATTTCATCCCGAATAAGTAAATCTCATACCTATAATTAGACTGGGTATAATGGAGAGGGTATGTGGCTTTTTAAATAACTGACAAAGTATTTTTAATAATAGGTTCGTTCGTTGAACTTTACCCAGGGTCGACCAAGGTTTTTTTGACAACCCCAAGAGTTGTCAAAAAAACCTGGGTTTTTCGGTTCTCAAAAAACACTCGTGGCCATTAATTTTATGTTGCAGTTGCATGGTAAATGTTGCAAGTTATGTCATTTAATAATTAAAACTTGAAATATGTAAAATTTAAGTTCTTAGTAATTTTTTTTTTGCCGTAAGCATAATCCACAACTTCACAGGTTTCCATTTTGCATGTGTGTGTCTGAAAATTAATTTTAAAAATAATTAATCAAATCAGATCTCATGTGATTTTGACGTTTATTCATTTACCTCAACTTGTCCTAGCTAAAAACCTAGATCTACTTCAGGGCGAGTTGAGGGCGACCCTAGGTTTCAAAAAACACAGAATTTGCTTGTCAGGGTGACTTTAGGTTTTCCAAAAACGCTTTAGGGCGACCCTAGGGCGACTTCAGGGCTCAACGAACAAACCTAATGTATGGGTCGCCAAAATGTTTTTACTATCAAAAAGTTTGAAAAATACTGAGTTAGGGGACGATAGTAATTTGATAAATGCTGAAGTTTGTTATTTAAATGTATAAAAAACTATTCGCGGTTATTTAATAATTTTATTTTGATAAGTATCGGTCTAAATTATCATTTTTTCAATGGTGAATTCGATCTGAACGTCGAAATTCAATTGGTTAATGTCAGAGTACAGAATTGATCCTGAGCTAACCAGTGTGGTAGCTGCTTTGCATATACAGTAATACCCGGATAAGTGACTCTCGCTTAAGTGCATAGGCCGCATAAGTACCTTTTTATTTTGGAACCAAAATTCTGAGGATTTTTTCATATAAAACTCATCTTATAAGTACCTTGTGCTTAACTACCTTTCCCGCTTAATTGCCTTTTTTTTGCATACTTTTATTGAAATTTACCTGAAAAAAATTGTATTAAGTACAAATTTAAAATCAGCTGATAAAATACAAAAGTTTCTTTTCCTTTAGAGCTTCTTTTTGTTTTATGCTTTAAAATTCATAAATAAAGAAGTAATAATCTTAATCTACTACGATGATTCGTTTACCAAATTCCGTTAAAATCTATTTTAAAACAATAATTCAAGAAGTCCGATTAAATATATTACAAAACACATTCCTAATCAATTATGCATGGTCCAGGACTAACTCTTTCAATTTTAATGATTACACATTCTAATATTGTTGGATGAAGTGAACGAATGTGAACAATCCTTGGTTTTTTGTCGAAAAATCCATGTATAAGATGAAGTGAACTTAACAAAAACGGAGTATTAGTAAGGCTTCACTAGCCAACTGATGAGTCCAAGTGAGATCTCCGGGACGAAACGCAAATTTTGTGGACTAAATGCCGTTAAAAGCTATTTTGAACTAAATATTTTTGTATACAAATTTTTCGTTTTAACTTTTGTATATGTACAAAATTAGAGTGGGACATTGAATGTGAGGCACTTATCCGGGTCTTACTGTTTATGTACAAAAATTAGTAGTTACATCTATATAATTATCCCTATCACACATTCCATAATAATCGGAAACTTTTCACGAATCCCGAAAAAAAAACTAACACCAAATCCTTTCCTAGTGGTAATTTATATGGGATTTTTCGCGTTATATATTTTTTAGTGATTCTAAAAAATTTCCGATTATGATGTAATTCGTAATAGGCCTGAATATGCATAAACCAAATGAAATATATTTTATGGCTTGGTATCGAAATCTCCAGAATGGCTTATTACTTTGTCTGGTATCGACAGACTTTTGCAAGAATAGGAATATAAAGTGTATTGTGTGCAATAAGCACGGTGGGTAAGAGGGGCATGCCTAAACCTCCAACATCGTGATAGCCAAAGCAGAATTGTTTAGGGTCCAGTTTGGACAACAACAGTTTTTTTTTGGATTTACAGAAAAAAAAATTGATTTATAAGAGAGGAACTGAAAAAGTAAGTAAATTCGGTATGTATCCCAAAAACACTTCTTTTGCGAGCTAACTCAAGCCGAAACCCTTGGCATACGCTCTTAGTTGGTACAAGCAGCCAGCTAATGCTAAAAAGGAACAACCAACGATTTCAGATCAGGATTGAAAAAAAGGTAAGCGGTTGATCAAATCTATTCGACGCTGTTCTCTCAAAAGCGATTTTTGAAAAATAATAACAAATAGTTTAAACTCGACCTTAATTAGGTCAGACATGCCTGCCGGGATGATTTTAAATATAAAGTCGTTGTTAAGGATTCTTAATCTACACTTTCCAGCCAGGCATTTAGAATAAGGTATTAAAAACTCCCGAAAGGAAACAGAAGAAACCTTTTTAATTTCGCAGTTTGTAAAAAAATATCTGCAATTTCATAGTTTTAACTGATTGGATTTTTTGGGTGGCAAGTTAATTAAAACATTTGGTTTAAATATTAAGGGGTAACAATAACAATTATGATTAGGTACTCAACATTTGTCAAGAGTACAAAACAAACTCTTAGCAGACAAACGAAACCTTGTCTCTTGAGGTGATGCCAATTTTAAAGAAATTTTTGATGATCACCTTAGGTTAGGTTAGGTTGAAGTGGCCATCAGGAAAACAATTGACACACTTAGACTTTAAATAGGTCCATTTTGTTACCACATGAAGATAAATTTACTCTTTTATTTATTAAACCAATTGGATCCTCTAATTAAACGGTGTAACCGATGAATCTCTATGTGTCTAAGATCACTGGTGTCGTCGAAATAGTATTCCCTTAGGAACAATCTACGTCCTTGGGAGAGAGCAGGACATAAGCAAAGAAGATGGGATATAGTCTGCTCTTCCTCCTCATCCATACAGCTTCTGAAGAAGTCATTGGAAAAAACACCAAGTCTCTTGGCGCGTCTGCC
Organism: Philhelius pedissequus; assembly: GCA_910595825.1. Classification (NCBI taxonomy): domain Eukaryota; kingdom Metazoa; phylum Arthropoda; class Insecta; order Diptera; family Syrphidae; genus Philhelius; species Philhelius pedissequus. The sequence continues at coordinate 124,221,881 of OU343162.1, forward strand.
AATTAAACAGTGTACAGTTACAACACCTATTACGGAGCCAAGATGTTTCCTGCTCAAAAAGAGTAGACCTTTTGAGCGTCTTGGGTTATTGCTGGCCAAATTTGTAAAGTTTATTTGTTTTATGGAGTTTTGATGTAACATGAGTTTGCATGTAGCGATAGGCATACCGATTTCTTCCATTTTAGGTAGAATATGTATTTAGGTTCCCTTTCTGGCGAGTTCATCGGCTTTGTAATTTCCCAACATATCTCTATGTCCCGGCACCCAAATCAGGAAATTCACAAGTAGTACATTTTTGTAGATTTTTGAAACATAACACAAGAACAATCATTAACAATCAAAAGTTACTTGGAAATTCATTAAAGCGAAAGGTACGACGATAACAGTATACAGCGATTTGTGCATAAATCCATGTAATAATACATACATAGGTATAAGTTAATATAACTGTAATTTAATGCTACAGGTAGCCCTATGTATTCCCCAGATGTATCAGCTAAAAAGGAGCGACACAAAATAATAGTGCAAAAGTAACTTACCACTATCAATGACATCCAATCCAAACGTATTCTTGTCATACATAACATGAATACAAGGATATTCAACTAAGACTTTTCCAGCGAGATTATCTCTCAAGGTCTTGGAACAATCCAGCCGGTAGAAACGATTACGTGATCTCTTGACACCCTCTGCTTTTAGTAGTATTATTAAATTTGCAATTCCTTCACTTTGGTAATATTCCAAAGACTTCTTCTTCGGTACAACTTCCGAGTTCTGCTCATTGACATATTTGTCAAGCAAATTTGCCAAAGTTTCATCTTCGCAGCATTCCTTATCAACAAATACCATGTTTTGAGCATTTGTAAATACCCACTCCACGCGCCAGTAAATTATATTGGTTTTTGAATTCAGGTACGAAGTATTCTCTTTCAGACGGGAGAAATTCTCCAACAAAAAGCGGATGGTTGTTTTTCGGTTGGCTGCGGCGTTTCTCAATCGAAACAGGTGCGCAGGAAGAATTTTATTGTAACGTGTGTAACGTTTTATTCGATCTGTTTTACGATCTTCTACAAACCTGGTGCATTCCTCCAAAAAATAATAATCACTCATAAAATCCATTTTTGTCATTTTCTTTAATGGAATAAACTTGGTTCGGTCTCGAATGCCACTACAATCCAGTTCCTTCTTATGGATCTGTAAACAGGCTATACAACAAGTTTTAACCTCACATTTGGGACAAGTGTACTTGGCTTCGTTGGCTCCGCAAACTTCACATTTTCCCAGACGTGTACTGTAAAAAATAAGTTCAAATGTGTTTGAAACTACTTTATAGATTTGGTAGCAGTCAGGAAACATGAAGAAATGTAAGTTCTCTGCTCTAAGACTTCAATAATCTTAAATATACATACCTTGAAGTGTCCGATGACGAAGGAGATGTCGCCGAATCTGTTTCACTGTCCATTTCGCAATGACACTTCATATTATCTGTGTTTTGTGCGCTTCTTTGATCGTTGGTTTTTTTATTTAACGTTATTGCTGTTTTTATTTTAACAGTAACTAGGGGTTTATTTTATTTAATTATTAAATTTTGTTTATTTTCTTATTCTTTTTAAAGTTTTAGGAGATAAATTCGGAGTAGTAAAGTTAAGTGATTCCACTTGTACTTTCTAGATAGTATGAATGGAGAGGATACAAGCGTTTTTTCTTCATCGAAATCCATACCACCCTTTAAAATGTTCATTCCAATTCACCAAACTAAAGCTTGTACTTACTTTAGGTGTGTTTTTTTTTATCAAAACCCAAAGAAAAAACGAGGAATAAATTTAAAACATACTAAGGTCTTTTGTTGATACGCATCATAAATATTTATGCTCAACTTAAAACGCTTATGGAATACTTTTTCCTCTGCGTAAACTGTCACATAAGTGCTTAAGTACAACTTAAATGCCTAAGTTGTGTATCAGCAAAATGGTCTAAGTAGTGTCCGATCGAAGGTCGATTTCTATCCGAAGCCGAATATTGGGCTAAACAACAACCTTCAGCCGAAACCGAAGCTTTAACAACTGACAAGAATTTCCGTTAAAGATTGACTAAAAATGAAAAAAAAAACATTTTTTGAAGTTTTTCTGGGATGTATGCATCCAATAAACAATCTAACCGGATAAATTAACTCTTCAAAAATAAAAACAAATTAAACTAATAGGTATCAATTTTAATATTTTATTTAAATAAGGAGGAGATAGTTCAAAACAAAACAACAAATAGCTAATAAGTTGTTTTCCACTAGGAACACTAGTGGGGTGAGGAGATAAATATTTAAAAGCAATTGGCCGTAGGTAAATGTATGTGATAGAAGCCCAATATTCATATACATAAGCATTCCTTAAAAGCAAAGGTTCTCTCAAGAAACATTGCTGAGAGAAATGACAATTATGCTGCTTAGGCACCACTGCCATATTGAATTACAATCTGAATTTACTGCAATAAGAAAGAAATACAATTTAGCTATACATGTGCATGGTGCATATATTGATAGTCTACATAATATATTTGATGGCATCTCTTCTTGCAGTTAACGGCTTATACGAACTCATTCTTTAATACGTACTTGTGATTTAAATTAATAAATAGTTGTTTTGTTAAAATATAATTTATTGTTTTCTTGTGTGACTCAAGGTCATACCATTAGATGTTCTTCAAATGGCCGGTCGAAACTTCACCATAAAATAATGTACGCTTTTTAGTCAAATGTGGCCGAAGCCGAAGCTCGGTACTTCTGTTGAATTATCTCTTTCTTGTCTGTAGATCGTAATAAAATGTTAATTGTAAATTTATTTTCCAGTGTCGATTTCCCGTCCAGTTCTTTCGTAAAAAGCCTGATATTTATAAAGGTAAAAGTTACTTTTTATCTGTTTCATAGTACAGATATTCTTGTCTAAAATAAAATAATTTAAAGTGGTATTCCTGCCATATTCGGAGTATCAGCTGACGTTTATTATGTCAAAAAGCACGTGTAGTGTTGAAAGAGAAACATCATACGAAGAACTATCTATTTAAGGGATTTGAGAGAATAGAATTTTGAAAGTTTTTTTTTTTTTTTTTTTTTTACAGAAGAGGTCAACTAATTGTGACCCGTTAATACATTTTTTTCTGAAAATGTAAATACGATTGAACGATTTCGAGATTGAAACGAACACTTCATTAATTATTTTCGATTTAGAATAAAATGTTTTGTATATTTACAATGTTGTTTTAAAAATTCAAAATAATCCACACTTTTTTTTGGGGTTTTTCGCCTCTTTCTAATTATTTTTGTCCTAGCCTGAGTTGTTATATGCCGATGAAATACTAAAACGAAAGCAATGTGTACGAATTCATGCAATGTATTGATAAGTGGAAAATCTTACAACAAAGAAGTAAAATTAAAACTGAAATTGATGTGTGGCAGGAGAAAAAAGATTTGTGAATAAATGTAACGCCTAGTTTTATGTGCATATTTTTGTGTTTCTTTTAGGATAAAAATAAAAACTAGAATAGCTGTAGCTAGTAGGTATTACAAGAACAAACACAAGATGATCCAGCTTTGTTCTAGGATTCATATCTAAATCTATTTTTTTTAAAACACATCTTTAGTTGTTGGTCTGATGAATGTCTTTAGCATAAACTAATAACATAAGAACCCGAAACCTCTGCTTTCATTTGACATTTGCCTACAAGCTAAAACACGCACACAAATAACTGTTCTGTTCCTCTTTCAATAGACACATTGATGGAAACGCACACAAGTAACTTTTCTGTTTGTCTTCCAATAGACACATTGCGGGCGTTCACCCACTTATTAGATATGTTTCTCGGATACCAAACTATCGGAGTATATCTGTGGACGAATCAGCTAGGTTAGCTGAAAGCTGTCAACAATCAGAACAAATCGCATACCAAATCAATTTTGCAGTCATCTGTTCTATACATTTGTTCTCCGATAGCTAGTTATTCCAATTTTTTTGGGATAACTCAAGAAAGCTTTCACTGTTTTTTCATCAGATGTGTTTTTGCACGCATTATAACAACAGAAAGTTATTCCAGATTGCTGAGAATAATTGAGTAAACGTCTCTATTGATAAAAACGCAAACAAGAATCTTTTATGTTCCTCTTCCTGTAGCCATATAAACAACACAGCCCTAGTAATTTGTTTTTGTTTTGTTTTACGATTTCCCATTTATTCATTATTGAAAATTTGAAAATAGTTCCAGTGCAGTAGTGTAACGAAAAAAGACACTAAATACTTGAAAATAAGATGTGAAAGAGAAAAATTGGCACTAAATATGTTAAATTTATTTTCATTGTCAGAAGATTATTTAAAGACAAATTGTTCCAAAACTTTGTTCATCCCCAAAATATGTTGATAATACTCTCATCCATTTTAAAGCGCTGAATAAAAATAATAACTTGAGAGCAAGAGGGTATCAACAAAGGCGATCGAGTTGCAGCTGAATATCTGTGAAACAAACAAAACAAAATTAGGGTTTGGCCTACATGATATACATTGTGAATTTACTTGAAGTGACATCAAAAGTTTTCGAATTTATGAAATGTATCGAAATATGAAAAACACAAATCGAATTAATTGGATAAATGATTAAATGATTTAAGAAAAGTTTTTAAAGACTGGCGAAGGAAATAGAAAACAAATATTGCATTACAAGTTAAACAAATAAAGCTCTATATTTCCCATAACTTTCTATTAGAAAACATATATTTATGTGCTGTTTTGTAGGGGTATATATTTTTGACTAATTTTCGAATGAAATACTTTTTTATCGCAATTCGATTTTAACGGTAAGCATCCAATCCATTAAACCAATTAAATAAAAATTTTGTAAATTCAAACTAAAACAAAATCTGGTGGGACATATAACATTTTAACAAAACATTAACAGGTAAAATTTCAAAATTCTCGACAAATTTACCAAATACTTGAGGCCCACTACGGTATATTATTTTAGTTTGTTGTTTTTCAATAGGTAGTTCGTTTTCTGTTGAATCCATAGACATCAATTTATGCGTAATTTGAACATTACAATACAAATCAATTAGTTAGCTTTATAACTTTGCTTATAAAAAAAATTTAAACCAAAGATAGAAACACTACTGTTTAAGACTAAAGAGCTCTTTTAATTCACTCTCTTATACATAGAGAAAATAATTAAATAGAGGCGCGACTCGTACCCCCCTTGCCTTAAACACCCGCAAATTTTTTTTGAGTTGAGTAAGAGAAAACTCTCTTAAATTACTCATTTTTTCCTATCCGTGAATACATGTGAGTGGTGGATTAAAAACCCTTTTGCTCAAACTGACAGATAATTTTTTTTGTTGTTGGTTTGTCAAAAGTCTGTCTGACATTTCTAATTACCAAAACAAAAATAATAATTTTTTTCACATTTGGTAAGTTTTTTTTCATATTTATTTAAATATTCTTTATTTCAATAAAAGAAATATATATATATATATAAAAAAATTGTTTTTTATGTTTGTTTGATAAAGATTTGGCCACAATGACGGAGATCCGATGGAAAGCGTACATCCAAAGGTATATCTTAGATTGGAAACTCTGAAACCAAACCCAATTGTTTCTTGTTTTTTACAATTGTTTTGTTGTTTTGTTTTAGATTGGGAGTGAAGACGTACTTAGTTTATCTGGGAATGATACCACCAACCACTCCACTTTACACAAAAACCAATCCATCAACAAAAAGTGAAGATCGAATTGGTTATTTAGAAAAGGAGGCTTCACATTGGCGGACACAATGTGAAATCTCACGAATAAGCGATTCGCTGCCACATGAAGTGTCTCGTCTATGTAATGAGAAACAACAATACAATGAGCCATTAGTAGTGGCGGGTTGTTGCTGTATTACAGAAATATAGAAAGCTTTTCTTGGAATCTATTCTTCGACAGGACATGTTTTGGTAACGGAAACAATTTCCCCAGCAAAATGACAGAGTAAGTAAACCTTTATTTTGCAAGTGCAAATTCATATCTAATCGATGTTTTTCTTATAAACTTTCACAGAGATCTCGATAAACTGAAAGAAGGAATCGCTGAGAAAGTAGCCATATTATCTTTTTGGAAGAATTATATCGTCAGTGGCAATCTCATGAACGAGATCGATATGCACATGTTTACCGAAACACCTCGGTCTGTATCTTCTAAACAGATTGTTGGTCTGTCTGTGGATCAGCATTTAGGCAAGCAGAAATAAGGTACGTTAAATACAAGAAAACCTAATTTCATGTATTTTTAAGTATTTGTTTTTCTTTTAATTTTGTAGGATAAACAGCGCCTGACATTCATCTCAAAATCATGACGAACAACAAGGTCAGACCACACAAACAATGAAGCCCAGCAGGAAGTCATTATTGCCAGATATTATAATTAAATACATAGACTCAATATTTTAAAGTGTTCTCCTTTTATATATATATATATATTTGTATATAGCTTAAGAATTGTGATTCACTTGATTTTTTTCAATTACATTTTCTTTAAGGGTGTTCAAAAAAATTTTTTTCTTTTCAAGGGAAATGTAATGTTGTGTGTCTCAATGACACATAGGTAAGTATTATAGCCCTATGCTGAGGTAAATTAACACTCAGTACAGTTACAATCATCGAGATCAAGCAAGTACTTTGGAAATGACAGCTTGTCCAAAGTAGCAAATCCAAGAAATTTCTACTGATATCAAGAAAAATCTTGAAATCAGTACTTACGCCAAGCTCTAATTTCCAAACTACTTGCTTGATTTCGATGATTGTAACGGTTCTGAGTGTAAATTAACCTTAGCTTCTAAATCCCTGCAATCATTTTAAATTCAAAAAATTATTTCGAAAAATTGCTATCTAAAAGTAGTTTCTTCGTGTTTTAAAAAAAATGAAAAATTACAAAATTACTTTCAGATGCAAATTTTTTGAAATATTTGCTCGAATTAAAAACGGTTTCAAGAATTTACAAGCTGACATAAATTAAAACTCAAAACAGTTTCAATCATCGAGATCAAGCAAGTACTTTGGAAATGACAGCTTGTCCAAAGTAGCAAATCCAAGAAATTTCTACTGATATCAAGAAAAATCTTGAAATCAGTACTTACGCCAAGCTCTAATTTCCAAACTACTTGCTTGATTTCGATGATTGTAACGGTTCTGAGTGTAAATTAACCTTAGCTTCTAAATCCCTGCAATCATTTTAAATTCAAAAAATTATTTCGAAAAATTGCTATCTAAAAGTAGTTTCTTCGTGTTTTAAAAAAAATGAAAAATTACAAAATTACTTTCAGATGCAAATTTTTTGAAATATTTGCTCGAATTGAAAACGGTTTCAAGAATTTACAAGCTGACATAAATTAAAACTCAAAACAGTTTCAATCATCGAGATCAAGCAAGTACTTTGGAAATGACAGCTTGTCCAAAGTAGCAAATCCAAGAAATTTCTACTGATATCAAGAAAAATCTTGAAATCAGTACTTACGCCAAGCTCTAATTTCCAAACTACTTGCTTGATTTCGATGATTGTAACGGTTCTGAGTGTAAATTAACCTTAGCTTCTAAATCCCTGCAATCATTTTAAATTCAAAAAATTATTTCGAAAAATTGCTATCTAAAAGTAGTTTCTTCGTGTTTTAAAAAAAATGAAAAATTACAAAATTACTTTCAGATGCAAATTTTTTGAAATATTTGCTCGAATTGAAAACGGTTTCAAGAATTTACAAGCTGACATAAATTAAAACTCAAAACAGTTTCAATCATCGAGATCAAGCAAGTACTTTGGAAATGACAGCTTGTCCAAAGTAGCAAATCCAAGAAATTTCTACTGATATCAAGAAAAATCTTGAAATCAGTACTTACGCCAAGCTCTAATTTCCAAACTACTTGCTTGATTTCGATGATTGTAACGGTTCTGAGTGTAAATTAACCTTAGCTTCTAAATCCCTGCAATCATTTTAAATTCAAAAAATTATTTCGAAAAATTGCTATCTAAAAGTAGTTTCTTCGTGTTTTAAAAAAAATGAAAAATTACAAAATTACTTTCAGATGCAAATTTTTTGAAATATTTGCTCGAATTGAAAACGGTTTCAAGAATTTACAAGCTGACATAAATTAAAACTCAAAACAGTTTCAATCATCGAGATCAAGCAAGTACTTTGGAAATGACAGCTTGTCCAAAGTAGCAAATCCAAGAAATTTCTACTGATATCAAGAAAAATCTTGAAATCAGTACTTACGCCAAGCTCTAATTTCCAAACTACTTGCTTGATTTCGATGATTGTAACGGTTCTGAGTGTAAATTAACCTCAGCTTCTAAATCCTTTCAATCATTTTATAATCAAACAATTATTTAGAAAAATTGCTATTTAAAAGTAGTTCTTTCGTGTTTAACCGTTTTTTTTTTAAAGGTGAAGTTGAACAAACATTCCCGAAAATAAACAAAGAATCATATACATGTATATATATATAAATATTGTATTAATGACAACACAAAATAATTAAAATTATTATTATTATTCATTACAAATAAGTTTGCTGCTCACAGAGATATATAGAACATTATGAAGAATAGAATAATCTCATTTTTGCCAGGAACACAATCAATGTTAATTATTATGATCCTTTTTTATTTCAATATTGGATGAGGTGGATGATGTGGTGTCTTGCAGTTTGTGAGGCAGAATCATCTGCAACAGTTGTCGCCTGTGCTTCGCGTCGTCGGTGTTGGTGTGTGTGTCGTCATCGGACTCATTTACTGCAGCAGATATTTCTCCATTGAACTGAATCAAAACACAAGGCTCCATGGCATAGGCAAGCAGTTTCATAGAAATTGGATTCACACGCAGAAAATTTCCCACAAAAACTATCTGTAAAATAAAAATTAAACAATCTGTAAATATTTAGAGATTATGAAATCTGATTTTATGATTTTCGACTACTAACTAATGGATGCTATGATAGATTTTTCAGGATTCGCAGTAGATTTTCGATTGCGATGGATTCTGTGATAGGGCCGATTTATAAGTTTTAAATTTCGAGTTTTCTTTATTGTAACTAAACTTTGACGCTGTTAGTATGTAGGTCCAATTATCATTAGGTAAACTTAAAACCGATGTAGGTAAGTTCTTAGTATAATGAATAGAATTATTGTATGTTTCAGGAAATAGTTACTAGGTACCTACCTAAAAATGTATATTTAAATCTATGTTATGGATTTTAATTCTGTAAATTGGGATGGTAAAATGTACCTACATTACATACATATGTATGTATATGGACCCTAGGTATGTAAATATGTAGGTACATAATAATGTATAATGAAAGTGTTGGATGCTTATGGTTAGGTAGATCCATATATGCATATAAAACTTTATATAATAGTTTTAATATACATAATATTCATTTGATTGTTAAAGATATATATTTATATAAATGTCAGAGAGTCCACTTAGTACATAATGTATGTAGGTTGGTACCTATTCAGTAACCTAGATATCAGAAACTACTAACTCGATTTGCGTTTTGTACGTAGTTTATTATTTTTGAAATGGAAATTGAAAGAATAGTCAAATTTATAAATTTAAAGTTTAAAGCTTATAAATTTAATTTGCTCTGGCCCGATCCAAATTCATAACTTCAAGTTTCTATTTTTCATTTTTATTTATTAGTTTTAAACTAAATTTGAATATTTTTTAATGTAGCTAAACATTGACGCTATTAGTAGGTACGTCCAAATATGTAGGTAAGTTTTTAGTATAATGGATTGAATGGATGATTCAAGGAATAGTTACTTAGGTACCTACATACCTACAAATTTATGTTTAAATCTAGATTATAGATTTTAATTACGGAAATTAGGATGATAATTGTGTACCTAGAGGTACATTCAGATATGAATATGTAGGCATGTAAATGTGTATACATACAATGTACATTGAAAGTGTAAGTTGGTGATAAGTAGGTAGATATATGCATATAATTTTATATGATAGGTGCAATATACATAATATTCATTTGATTTTTAATGATATATAGGTATATAAATGTATGAGAGCCCAAATAGTATATACTGTGTACTTTTTAAAGATATTTATAACATTCACCTCTATGTTTTGTATCATTACTCTGAAGAAGTGGAAGAAATCCTTGCTCCTTCATCACTCGGATTCTGAGAAAACTTTAATGACAATTCTATGAGTATCTCAGTGAGAATTTTACAAACTCCACTATGCACGATATACTTAGGTGCGATATCGAGAGGACGGCGTAAAAGGAGCCTATAAATCTTCGATTTCTTCTTTACTCTTAGACATTCTGGAACTGTTAGGAGTTAGAAGTTAAATATAACATTTTATTTTTGTATAAAGTTTCAACTAACTTACCTACAGCTATATGGCGGTTCATTGTGTGGCACGAATGGATCATATGGCACATTCGTTGGAAGTATTTCATATCAGCAGGTCTCCATCAGGCATTTGGTTACATTTAGTTGCATATATAATCTGAAAAATATAATGAGACTATAAATATAATGGACTATATCTTCGGAACGGGTTGTCCAATAAAGGTGAGCGATATCTTTTTAGAATCAGCACTTCATACTTTCAAAGGAAGCATCAACATTTTTTGCAAAGAAGTTGTATTAAAAAAAATTGCTCCAGGAATACGCATACATCATTCTAAATATGCGTATTTCAAGAGTGATTTTTTGCAATAAGGCTTCTACATAAAAACTTTTGATGCTGATTTTGAGTGTATCAAGAGTAGATTACAAAAAGGTATCAATCAAGTTTTTAGGATAACCCGTTGCAAAGATATAATTGAAAATCTATTCACTGTTCACCTTGAAATACATAATCTGAAAATACTTTGAAGTGCATCTTTGGAACGGGTTATCCTAAAAACTTGGTTGATACCTTTTTGTAATCTACTCTTGATACTCTCAAAATCAGCATCAAAAGTTTTTATGTAGAAGCCTTATTGCAAAAAATCACTCTTGAAATACGCATATTTAGAATGATGTATGCGTATTCCTGGAGCAATTTTTTTTAATACAACTTCTTTACAAAAAATGTTGATGCTTTCTTTGAAAGTATGAAGTGCTGATTCTAAAAAGATATCGCTCACCTTTATTGGACAACCCGTTGCAAAGATATAGTTGAAAATCTATTCACTGTTCACCTTGAAATACATAATCTGAAAATACTTTAAAGTGTATCTTTGGAACGGGTTATCCTAAAAACTTGGTTGATACCTTTTTGTAATCTACTCTTGATACTCTCAAAATCAGCATCAAAAGTTTTTATGTAGAAGCCTTATTGCAAAAAATCACTCTTGAAATACGCTTATTTAGAATGATGTATGCGTATTCCTGGAGCAATTTTTTTTAATACAACTTCTTTACAAAAAATGTTGATGCTTTCTTTGAAAGTATGAAGTGCTGATTCTAAAAAGATATCGCTCACCTTTATTGGACAACCCGTTGCAAAGATATAGTTGAAAATCTATTCACTGTTCACCTTGAAATACCTAATCTGAAAATACTTTGAAGTGTATCTTTGGAACGGGTTATCCTAAAAACTTGGTTGATACCTTTTTGTAATCTACTCTTGATACTCTCAAAATCAGCATCAAAAGTTTTTATGTAGAAGCCTTATTGCAAAAAATCACTCTTGAAATACGCATATTTAGAATGATGTATGCGTATTCCTGGAGCAATTTTTTTTAATACAACTTCTTTACAAAAAATGTTGATGCTTTCTTTGAAAGTATGAAGTGCTGATTCTAAAAAGATATCGCTCACCTTTATTGGACAACCCGTTGCAAAGATATAGTTGAAAATCTATTCACTGTTCACCTTGAAATACCTAATCTGAAAATACTTTGAAGTGTATCTTTGGAACGGGTTATCCTAAAAACTTGGTTGATACCTTTTTGTAATCTACTCTTGATACTCTCAAAATCAGCATCAAAAGTTTTTATGTAGAAGCCTTATTGCAAAAAATCACTCTTGAAATACGCATATTTAGAATGATGTATGCGTATTCCTGGAGCAATTTTTTTTAATACAACTTCTTTACAAAAAATGTTGATGCTTTCTTTGAAAGTATGAAGTGCTGATTCTAAAAAGATATCGCTCACCTTTATTGGACAACCCGTTGCAAAGATATAGTTGAAAATCTATTCACTGTTCACCTTGAAATACATAATCTGAAAATACTTTAAAGTGTATCTTTGGAACGGGTTATCCTAAAAACTTGGTTGATACCTTTTTGTAATCTACTCTTGATACTCTCAAAATCAGCATCAAAAGTTTTTATGTAGAAGCCTTATTGCAAAAAATCACTCTTGAAATACGCATATTTAGAATGATGTATGCGTATTCCTGGAGCTATTTTTTTTTATTCAACTTCTTTGCAAAAAATGTTTATGCTTCCTTTGAAAGTATGAAGTGCTGAATATAAAAAGATAACGCTCACCTTTATTGGACATCCCGTTCCAAAGATATAGTTCAAAAGCTATTCGTATTCTATATTAAATAATATGTGTCTAAGAATCACATGAATCTTATGTATGCAGATTGCACCTAAATTATAAAGTTATATGCATATAGCTACCTACCCACCTACATCCTTCATTTTCATTATTATATGCACATGTTTACATACTTACCTTCCATAAATATATATATATATATATGTATATTTTACTATCCTAACTTACATAATTCAAATCCATAACAAAGATTTAAATATACATTTGTAGATTGGTATTTACCTAAGTGACTATTCTTTTAATCATCTATCCGACAATTCATTATACTAAGAATTAAAGTAATCTTAACTACATCGGCCTTAAACCTGCATAGGATAACTAGACTACATACCTACTAAACAGCTTTAATGGTTAGATACATTAAGGTTGTTAGCTACAACAGTTCGTGCGATCCAGTCTTGCATTTTATTTAATAATGACGGAGAAAAAGCAGGAGTTTTTGTTTTTTATACTATACTATACTATGAGACTTACCTTCTCCTTCCATTCCTTGATCATATCGGTACTATCAGGTGGCATTTTATCCGTATAAACCATACACATGTATCCGGATTCGCGCAAGCATCTCTCAACTTCCAGTACTTCATCTGCCGAATTGCACAAGACTGCTCCAACTGATATGCGCACTTATCCAAACATTTCATAACAACCGACATCTTTTCGGAGTTACTTTGCAATTTAATGGAAACTTTAGCCTTGGCATAGACTGCAGCTTCTAAATAGTCTGCAATGTACAACAAAGGCTGATTAGCAATCCTTACAAAATTAATAAATCGCCGAGTCCATGTCTTGGAAGTGACCACCAGTTGAAATGTAATCTTTTCATCTTGAAGAACTGGAGAGATAAGCTTGAAGAGGGTTTCATCAAACTCGGGATTCTCATTCATTATGCTGTCCAAACCATCGATAACTAAAGTTTTACTTGGCGTATGTTGAGCAAGTTTTCCTTCTCGTTGGCCTCGAGCAAACGCTGCCGCACGGTGGTGTAATTACAAGCACACCACACCCATTAAGCAGTTCAATTTTATCATCTTCGTTGTTTCGAAGTCCATATGCTGAGACAATACTAATTTTTGGTGTTGTGCTAGCCAAAATGCGTCGACAATGACGAGAAATACTCTCAACCTGAACGGACGATAGTGCGATTATAATAACAGCTGGACCATAGGTCGGCAGAATGCCTTTCGATTCTAGACGGAAACTCAACATGCTACAAACCGGAGGCAAATAACACCAGGTTTTACCAGTTCTATTCGAGTTGATCACACAAAAGCAATTGCCACGAACTAAATGCGACCAAGCGTACGCTTGGATGCGATACATTTTAGTCAATCGCTTGTGCTCCATTTCTTGGTGGATTTCTGCTGTAAACAAGGCATTCTTCATGCGTTCAATTGGTTTAACATTGTTTTTACTGTGAGCCAATACAAGATGCTTAACGAAATTTGTTTTCAAAGTAGCTTTACCAATGACTTCGGGAAGATTAAGATATGTTTGGTATGATGGAAGATAAAAATTAGTTAAATTACGAAAGTATTCTTTTTGATTTAATATTTTCGTAGAACGTATGGATGGATGGGAATTTTCACTATCAACTGGTGTGGAACACGGAGATTGTAAAAGTGATGAATTTGACGATTGGACAGTTTTTATAATTAAATTACAGGACAAAATACAAAATAAATAAAATAAAACTCGCGCACTTCCAATATTTGTTTTGAAATGAATATCTTTTTTTTTATTGTTTTGTCATCTGTCAAAATACTCACCTCAAATTGAGTAAACTGGTCTTTTCTTGTGGTGGAATTTTGGCACGTACGCATTAATATGCTATGGTTTGCTTCTACTTTTTGATTGGATTTTCTTCATTTTGAACATAAAATTAATAAATATTGCTTAATTTGTAAGCCAGAATCAACAAAAAGCTTTTATTGGTATGTTTTATGTTTGATTAAGGCCTTTAAGAATACAATTTAACTAAAAAGCAATTCATTTTTCAATTTTTGAATTTAACGGATTTCCATTTTGAAGATATAGGCTTACCATATCTACCAAAAGGGCAAATGCGCACTCCTCCGTTTCGATAAGCCTGTGTTGGTATCTGCTCCATTTAAAATGCACGGGCAACTAACACATGTTTGTCGAAACGGAGGAAATCCTCTCAATTTAGCTTGTAGGGTGAAAGAGAATAAACCCCCGAAGTCGTGCCTCTATATTATTTTCTCTATGCTCTTATATTAAATTGCTTGATACTACTTCCATAGAGTTTATTATTATTACCATTCCCATATGTTTAAATATCGTCCGTACGTAAATGGAAGATTTATTTTCAATGGCTTTAAGATAATAAATGAACATAGTTTTAAAGATTAGAAATGAAGTTCAAATGCTTGACCTTTAATTGCTCTGGATCTTATTCTTTAATTATAGTACATCAAGAGGAATTAGCCCTAGCATCAGCACTATACCATAGACGCCTCTTATCTACAACTAATATTGAGTAGTGGTTATAATGTTCCCGCAGTTTATTTTACGCTCAGTCGTAAGATCGCGTCTAACATTGGTTATGCTAAGAAAAAACAACTTTTGTAATGGCAAAGAAAACACAACAGGGGAAACTTCGTTTAAAAATGAAAAAGATAGTGATAGTGCGGAATACGAGGTCAGTGTTAAATTGTTTTAAAAATAAATGTATTTAATGTTATATTTTGTTAATGCTTACAAATGAAACGATTTTGTTTTTTTTTTTAAAGAGCGCAATTAAAAAGCTGAACACACTTCAATCAAACGCCGCAAGTATTCGTCAATCTATTATTAATAAGAAAATGCTGACAAACTTAGATGATACTATAAAATATCTAAATCGGAGTGGAATTTCCTTGGAAGAATTGGATAAACTTTCTGTGATACATGTTTCCGGAACCAAAGGAAAGGTAAGAAATTATAATCATTTAGCTTTTTTAAGAGAGAATTAATTCTTAAATTCAGAAGAGAAAGAAAGCAAGTGGATGTGTACCAGTGTTGCCGCAGAGCAAAAATGCATAGACTTTTATATGGAATATGTAACTCATATAAGTTCTGATCCAGACTTTTTTTGGGCAGAAATTGGCAGCTTATAAAAGAGTGGGGATGAAATTCTCTCATTAAGAAATTAGTCCGAAAAGGTCTGGAACAGCTTGAGCACAATTTCCTGCCAATTTTTAAACGTCAACACATGTTTTTTTTTCAATTGTTTTACATATTTGCTTAAAATTCAAATTTTTTCTTCTTCAAACTGTTTATTTTGTATTTTAGTGTTTCTAAATTAATTTATTTGTTCAACAAATATTTTCCCACTACACCTACGAAACATTTGTGTTTCGTTTATGACAAACGTCAGCCTGACAATTGTCAATTTTTGCCCACAAATTGCTGCCTACAAAAATTTATTGGGCAGAAATTTGGTAGAAATTGTCACGAGGGGGAAATATTTTACTCTCTCAAGAGAGCTCTCTGCTGCCTAAAACTACCAAATTTGTAAGTATGGAACAGGAATTGCCACAAATTGGTGCCAATTGTCAAAGTGTGGATCAGACCTATAATTTGCTATGCAAAATAATGTGGTTTTCCATTGGTACAAGAATTTATTTTTTTTGATACAAATCTGCAAAAATACGTACTTTTACAATTAAATCCTTCCATTGGTCAACAAAAATTAATTTGTTTTTTGATTCCGAATAAAATTCGCAGATCCGTATTTTTCGGTGAATCTACCGCTCTTTTTACTAAAACCACTAAACCCTAGTACAGTTGGAAGCATTCAGTTTAAGAAATTTAATTCAAATGGCGTCCCATTCGCCACGAAAAATATCAAATTCCGCATCAAATTCCGCATCAAATTCTGCGTTGGTTCCCAGCTAAGGTCGAGGTCCCCTCCTCCCGATAATTAAGAAAAACTGAACCTAGTAGGTCTGGTGCAACTGTGACGCCAGTTATTATTTGATGGAAGAATACCAAATCATTGTTAGTTCTTCCCTGCGCAAGTGTTTGCATTTGAAGAATAGATAAACGTTGGTCATAAGGGATGGCATTCGAAGGATCACTCGCACTCGACTGAAGCCCTTTCAATGCGAAACGAGTAATGTTCCTTTGAACAGATTCTAATCTCTCAATATGAATATAGTAAAGAGGAGTCCAAACCTGCGATGCATACACAAGATGGGGTCGAACCAAACAGTTGTATAAAGCACGGGTAACATTGGGATCAACAAATTCTTTGGACCAACGCTTGATAAACCCTAACATTGAATTGGGTTTGTTAACGATTATATTAATATGAACAGAAATTTGGCATAAAAAAAACTCCAAGGTCCCTTACAGTTATAACACGAGTTGAAGGGTAACGTTTTTTTTGAAAATGTAATTGTTTGACATTTTCTCGGGTTAAGATTCAAACTGTACTTTTCACTTAACAAGGCAAAGTGGTTAAAAAGTTCGATCCTTTGAAGATGATATATTTTTATAAATCTTCATATCGCCTGCAAAAATAAGAATTTCGCTATTACGTACACAAAGAGGAGCGTCATTAATAGCTAATGTAAAGAGCAGTGGTCCCAGATGTCTACCCTCCGGAACACCTGCGGAAGTCTTGATTCTTTTGTTTCGGAGACATTTTAGTTCTTTTGTGAACCAAGGATGACACGAAGAATGAGAGGGAATAGATCATTTTTTAGGAACTATTTCGTTAATGCATCTCATCAAAATAGAATAGAAGCTTGAGATATTGCGTCAAGATCATTAGACATAGGTAAACGTTCTATACCGGAATTTATTAAACTATCCAAGAGCTGTTGAAAATCATATTTGCGAAAGTCAAAAGTATGGGAGCAGTCATGAGGATTACTATTTTCTAGTAAATGACCACTCAAGTTAAGAAAAATGTCAAAAGGCGGGCGATAACGATCAATGTTAGATAAAGCAGATGTAGATTCTACTACTAATGTACTAACGTCGTCAGATGAGAAAACAAGGTCAAGCTGTTTATTTTTAATGTTTTTTATAGAGCTAACTTGATGTAAATTTGTAGAGATAATATTATCCAATATTTGGAGCTCCTGTTGGGATGAACTTGTGGAAGCTTCAAAATAGAATTCGTCATCAGAGGGAAATTATTCAATGTAAGGAAGATTAAAATCCCCTAATAGAAGGATATTACTGTCCAAGCTAGCTAAGCTAAAAATAAAGTCGAGTGCTAAAGAGAGTTGAGTGTATACTGACACAGGACTTTTAGGTGGAATATAAACATTTAAAACAAATAAGACTAAAGATTCAATTATCAGATTGAATCGGAAGACTATTTGTGTTGAGCAGAAATTACTTCTAACAGCAATAAGTACTCCGCCACCAACTGAATTTGTAATATATACATGACGATCCTTTCGGTAAACTAAGAACTCGTAAGCAAAAAGTTCTGTGCCTAATAATGAGGCATTAAGCCAAGTCTCAGTCAGGGCGAAAAGATTGTATGATAAAGCTAGGGAATTATAATAAGTCTTGGTAGTTTTGCTATGAAGACCTCCTACATTTTGGTAGTAGAAGCAGAATCTGGACAGTTTTTTGAATTTAAACTAGAAGCTGAATTTATATCAGATTTCTCAATGGGGCTATAAATTCTTTCACCAATGTATTAGGAGGCCAAGAACTACTACATAAGGGTTCAAAGAGACAACTGGGAGCAATTATTTTGAAGGCGGCTACTAAACTGTTGGGTTTACTTATTTTGGAACATTTGACGCATGATGAATTTACAATAGCTTTAGTAGCAACCAAATGATCCAATAAGTCTTCCGGCTTAGTTTCGGGTAAGAGACGAGAAACAAATATAGCCCTAGGCTTTGGAACTGATGATAACGTTTTGGGTGTAATAACGACGGGTTCCAGTGATGGAGCTAACTCAAGCTGTTCGGTCACAGACACATGTGGAATATGTACAGTGGGTTCTGAGGGGGCTATAATATCATAATTTACTGGCTCATTATTTTGGGGTGATTCAATTACGGTTTCGGACACAGTTGTTGAAGTAGCCCTTACTTCACAACTTATCATGGAAAATTTTTTTAAATATTTCTTAGGAGCCGGTCCTGGGTTGTCTGGGCAGGTGGTCACGTCCCGTCCTCTGTTTTTACTTTTTTTTTGCAATTGAAGGCTTTGGTGTTGAAATATCATCCGTTGAAGAGGATTTGTCAGCTATCAACACCGGAGAGGAGAAGGTAAGAAAATAGAATAATAACAAATGGATTTTGGAGGCATTGTTACCTCTGCAAAATATTCGAAGGAGTAAAAAAAAGATTCCAGGGTAAAAAAGGAATCCCTTAGAAACTATAAGAAAAACGCATTCTTTCAACACATATAATCTTATATTATTTATACGTGCCGTGAAATAAGGTAGATGGCAACTGTTGATTGGTGAATACAGCCAAAAACGGTTCACGGACGCATCAGCTTATAGCTAGAAACAAACTTAGTATCATAACGGGTTTTCTCACCGGTCACTATAAGCTCAGAAGACATCTAAGTGTTCTTGGCCTAGTAAATAGAGCGACATTTAGATTCTGCCAGGACGAGGACGAACCTCTAGATTTTATCCTGTGTTGTGTTAGAACTGTCAACAATGTTTGCTTTGATCGCAGGGACAGGACAATATGTGATATGACCTTAACTGTACATATACAGTCGGGCTTGAAGGGCTGTGTATTAGGCAAGTTTGAACCTGTTTGGGTTTCGGATCATAAATCGCACCAGTGTGAGTAGAGGAATAAAATACATTAAAAATTAAACTTAATACCTCGTGTATGATTAATACTACATATTTCTTTTTTATAGGATGTCAATTTGTGTGTTCCCATAACAGGACACCTTCCATAACCAGATAAATTTTTCGTTACTGTTAGTGTCCGGTTATAAGGAAGTTCACTGTATTTCGTTTTCAGTTCCCGCTGGAAGGGAGGGTGCTCGATCTGACCCAATTGAATCCAATGATGTTTGTCGCCGCTTAATTTTATGAAATATCCAGATTTAGGGGCATTGTAGTGTTCTTCAGCTTGAAGATCTGTCATTTTCTTCTTCAATACATCTCTCACAGCGTTTTTGACATCGTTAATATTATATTTGACTTGTGCTTTCTTTTTTGTATAAGTTCGGGGTACTCGTATTTAAAGCACTAGGAACAAAATTGTGCGAAAAAACTTTAGGAAAATGGACACTTACATTTACCCCAAAAACTTGTTTCCATTTACCCCATATGCTTATATTACTGGGGTAAATGTAAACACGCAAGAGAAACTGCAGAGGATATAAGAAAAGTGCGGTGTAATCACAGAATATACTTCAATGCACTTTTGTTTACATAATATTACACGAAAAATTTTTTTTCGCTTCCAATATAATCAACTTTTTTTAACAGTGACAAATACTCACAAACTTGAATTTCAGATAGAGGTTCTTCCCACAACTAAAATTTTCATCGAAATACGGACAATAACTGAATGATATTTCATGCAACGGAGTCGCGACATTTCAAATTCTAATTTTTGTTCCCTCTGGGTTTCTACAATTTATTTAAAAATGTGAAAATAACGGAATGGCCGTTTCCATTTACCCCATGCTTACATTTATCCCAACCGACCCTAAACTTAAAAACAAATGGTATGCATTATTATTTAAAATTTGAAGGACCTCCTATATAATTTTTTTTATCAAAATCGTTAGAGCCGTTTTCGAGATAATTGAGATGGTAGAAAAAATTGTATGTACCGTTATTTTTGGACCTAAAAAAAAACGATTCAAAAATCTTTTTTAGACAATCAACTGAAACGCTTAAATACCAAATTTGAAGAAAATCGCTTCAGCCGTTTAGGCTGTAGAGCGTTGTACAGACAGACAAAGAAACAGTCGGAATTGCGGGACCGACTTTTTTTTATTCTCTATCATCGTAATGTCAAGTTCAATTAAAATCTCGAGATCTTTTTTTTTTCCAAATGCAAAACTTGCCCTATAAGTAGTACTTACATCGCAAGTAAAATGACAAGAGTTAAGTTTTACGTTCAAGTATATGAATGTGTGAGTGCTTCTGGTTTCTATTTTGATTTCAAATCCAGAAGCAACATTTTCTTTTTTTCAGAATGAGAACTGTCATTTTTTTCCCAAATAAACACCTTCAGAAGAGTCTTTGTAAATATATATGTATTACCTAATAAAACGTATATACAAAGGAAGAGTCCATAAAGCTTCCACCAGATTGCCAAATAAAAATGATATGAGTGTCATTAGACAGATTGACAGACTGACAGACTGACAGACTGACAGACTGCCAGACTGACAGACTGACAGACTGACAGACTGACAGACTGACAGACCGACAGACTGACAGACTGACAGACTGACAGACTGACAGACTGACAGACTGACAGACTGACAGACTGACAGACTGACAGACTGACAGACTGACAGACTGACAGACTGACAGACTGACAGACTGACAGACTGACAGACTGACAGACTGACAGACTGACAGACTGGCAGACTGACAGACTGACAGACTGATAGACTGACAGACTGACAGACTGACAGACTGACAGACTGACAGACTGACAGACTGACAGACTGACAGACTGACAGACTGACAGACTGACAGACTGACAGACTGACAGACTGACAGACTGACAGACTGATAGACTGACAGACTGACAGACTGACAGACTGACAGACTGACAGACTGACAGACTGACAGACTGACAGACTGACAGACTGACAGACTGACAGACTGACAGACTGACAGACTGACAGACTGACAGACTGACAGACTGACAGACTGACAGACTGACAGACTGACAGACTGACAGACTGACAGACTGACAGACTGACAGACTGACAGACTGACAGACTGACAGACTGACAGACTGACAGACTGACAGACTGACAGACTGACAGACTGACAGACTGATAGACTGACAGACTGACAGACTGACAGACTGACAGACTGACAGACTGACAGACTGACAGACTGACAGACTGACAGACTGACAGACTGACAGACTGACAGACTGACAGACTGACAGACTGACAGACTGACAGACTGACAGACTGACAGACTGACAGACTGACAGACTGACAGACTGACAGACTGACAGACTGACAGACTGACAGACTGACAGACTGTCAGAATGACAGGCTGATAGACTGACAGACTGATAGACTGACAGACTGACCGACTGACAGACTGACAGACTAATAGACTGATAGACTGACAGACTGACAGACTGACAGACTGACAGACTGACAGACTGACAGACTGACAGACTGACAGACTGACAGACTGACAGACTGACAGACTGACAGACTGACAGACTGACAGACTGACAGACTGACAGACTGACAGACTGACAGACTGACAGACTGACAGACTGACAGACTGACAGACTGACAGACTGACAGACTGACAGACAGACAGACTGATAGACTGGCAGACTGATAGACTGACAGACTGACAGACTGACAGACTGACAGACTGACAGACTGACAGACTGACAGACTGACAGACTGACAGACTGACAGACTGACAGACTGACAGACTGACAGACTGACAGACTGACAGACTGACAGACTGACAGACTGACAGACTGACAGACTGACAGACTGACAGACTGACAGACTGACAGACTGACAGACTGACAGACTGACAGACTGACAGACTGACAGACTGACAGACTGACAGACTGACAGACTGACAGACTGACAGACTGACAGACTGACAGACTGACAGACTGACAGACTGACAGACTGACAGACTGACAGACTGACAGACTGACAGACTGACAGACTGACAGACTGACAGACTGACAGACTGACAGACTGACAGACTGACAGACTGACAGACTGACAGACTGACAGACTGACAGACTGACAGACTGACAGACTGACAGACTGACAGACTGACAGACTGACAGACTGACAGACTGACAGACTGACAGACTGACAGACTGACAGACTGACAGACTGACAGACTGACAGACTGACAGACTGACAGACTGACAGACTGACAGACTGACAGACTGACAGACTGACAGACTGACAGACTGACAGACTGACAGACTGACAGACTGACAGACTGACAGACTGACAGACTGACAGACTGACAGACTGACAGACTGACAGACTGACAGACTGACAGACTGACAGACTGACAGACTGACAGACTGACAGACTGACAGACTGACAGACTGACAGACTGACAGACTGACAGACTGACAGACTGACAGACTGACAGACTGACAGACTGACAGACTGACAGACTGACAGACTGACAGACTGACAGACTGACAGACTGACAGACTGACAGACTGACAGACTGACAGACTGACAGACTGACAGACTGACAGACTGACAGACTGACATACTGACAGACTGACAAACTGACAGACTGACAGACTGACAGAATGACAGACTGACAGACTGACAGACTGATTGACTGACAGACTGATAGACTGACAGACTGACCGACTGACAGACTAATAGACTGATAGACTGACAGACTGACAGACTGACAGACTGACAGACTGACAGACTGACAGACTGACAGACTGACAGACTGACAGACTGACAGACTGACAGACTGACAGACTGACAGACTGACAGACTGACAGACTGACAGACTGACAGACTGACAGACTGACAGACTGACAGACTGACAGACTGACAGACTGACAGACTGACAGACTGACAGACTGACAGACTGACAGACTGACAGACTGACAGACTGACAGACTGACAGACTGACAGACTGACAGACTGACAGACTGACAGACTGACAGACTGACAGACTGACAGACTGACAGACTGACAGACTGACAGACTGACAGACTGACAGACTGACAGACTGACAGACTGACAGACTGACAGACTGACAGACTGACAGACTGACAGACTGACAGACTGACAGACAGACAGACTGATAGACTGGCAGACTGATAGACTGACAGACTGACAGACTGACAGACTGACAGACTGACAGACTGACAGACTGACAGACTGACAGACTGACAGACTGACAGACTGACAGACTGACAGACTGACAGACTGACAGACTGACAGACTGACAGACTGACAGACTGACAGACTGACAGACTGACAGACTGACAGACTGACAGACTGACAGACTGACAGACTGACCGACTGACAGACTGACAGACTGACAGACTGACAGACTGACAGACTGACAGACTGACAGACTGACAGACTGACAGACTGACAGACTGACAGACTGACAGACTGACAGACTGACAGACTGACAGACTGACAGACTGACAGACTGACAGACTGACAGACTGACAGACTGACAGACTGACAGACTGACAGACTGACAGACTGACAGACTGACAGACTGATAGACTGACAGACTGATAGACTGGCAGACTGACAGACTGACAGACTGACAGACTGACAGACTGACAGACTGACAGACTGACAGACTGACAGACTGACAGACTGACAGACTGATAGACTGACAGACTGATAGACTGACAGACTGACAGACTGACAGACTGACAGACTGACAGACTGACAGACTGACAGACTGACAGACTGACAGACTGACAGACTGACAGACTGACAGACTAACAGACTGACAGACTGACAGACTGACAGACTGACAGACTGACAGACTGACAGACTGACAGACTGACAGACTGACAGACTGACAGACTGATAGACTGACAGACTGACAGACTGACAGACCGACAGACTGACAGACTGACAGACTGACAGACTGACAGACTGACAGACTGACAGACTGACAGACTGACAGACTGACAGACTGACAGACTGACAGACCGACAGACTGACATACTGACAGACTGACAGACTGACAGACTGACAGACTGACAGACTGACAGACTGACAGACTGACAGACTGACAGACTGACAGACTGACAGACTGACAGACTGACAGACTGACAGACTGACAGACTGACAGACTGACAGACTGACAGACTGACAGACTGACAGACTGACAGACTGACAGACTGACAGACTGACAGACTGACAGACTGACAGACTGACAGACTGACAGACTGACAGACTGACAGACTGACAGACTGACAGACTGACAGACTGACAGACTTATAGACTGATAGACTGACAGACTGACAGACTGACAAACTGACAGACTGACAGACTGACAGACTGACAGACTGACAGACTGACAGACTGACAGACTGACAGACTGACAGACTGACAGACTGACAGACTGACAGACTGACAGACTGACAGACTGATAGACTGACAGACTGACAGACTGACAGACTGACAGACTGACAGACTGACAGACTGACAGACTGACAGACTGACAGACTGACAGACTGACAGACTGACAGACTGACAGACTGACAGACTGACAGTCTGACAGACTGATAGACTGATAGACTGACAGACTGACAGACTGACAAACTGACAGACTGACAGACTGACAGACTGACAGACTGACAGACTGACAGACTGACAGACTGACAGACTGACAGACTGACAGACTGACAGACTGAGAGACTGACAGACTGACAGACTGACAGACTGACAGACTGACAGACTGACAGACTGACAGACTGAGAGACTGACAGACAGACATACA